>VZSC01011084.1:62157-75324 GCA_013398225.1 Steatornis caripensis | reverse complement strand
AAAAAAAAAAAAAAAAAAAGAAAGAAATACCATTTATCTGTTAGGTAATTGGATGACATTCTGCGGATCACTTGGGAATAGTGGATAGAGATATGCTACATCAATTCCTCTCCATGTGCACACACAACATCAGTGAGACTGTTCAATTAGATGTTATGTGACAAAATGTTAAGTACAGTCTTCAGGCAATCAACGCTGCTCTTACCACTGAAAACTCCCGTGACTGACTGATCTTGTTCTTGCACTTTGCTTGGTCATTGTTGCATTATAGCAAAAGCACATTCCCAGTGCCTAGAGTGACAACTGCTCCCTTATTCTCTGTTGCTTCCTTTCCCAATTTCCCTTTCTTTCTTGTTCTTCTTTCCCATTGCTGGTAAGAAATAATCTGAATCTCCTCATGATTAGATGTGTGAGTAAGCAGGCAAGTCATCAACAGATCTCTGCATAATAGGAAGGGGTGAATAGGAATAATTCATGTCAGAATAACATAAAGAGAAACTCTTTCAGGAATCTGGTTAAAAAGCTCATTTGGAAAACTTTTATTTGACTTTTGATTATCCCTTAAAAATTATATTTTTTCCCCACAATGACACAATTTAAGAATAAAAAGTTGGAACTTCCATATTGAAAACCCACAAAAATCTAAAATGAATGAAATCTGCAATCCCTTTCATACCTGAAACTATGTACAAAATCAACCTTAATTTTTGCAAATAGTTTTATTCAGCCATCATTTTTATGCATTTATTCCCGTGTCTCCCAACCTTGGTTGCTTACCTGGGCCTTATTTATTACTTAATATACTTATCTAGAGAAATATGTGCAGTTTTATTCCTCCTAAAACTTAGTGAACGCTGAGCCTTCCAAAGTCAAAACAGAGGTCTTTTTCGGCTTTAGTACATCTAGAAGCTTATGTTGATTTTTTTAAACTTTGAAAAAAAAAATCTTATTATTGTAACTTCACTGTTTTTTCTTCAGAAAGGTATGGTGTATAAAGCACCTATTATTGCTGTGCTGAGTGAAAAAGTTCAACATTCTTCTCTTACTTTCCTCCCTTTTTTAAATATGTGAATCAGAACAGTTAAGAGTGATAGTGGTATAATTTCAAGGGAGTAGTTAGTGCAATACAGGCATTTTCAGTGGGTCATTCAGGTCATGAGCTCCAGTTATTGTTACTACTGCTACATCTTCATCTGGTGGCCAGCACTTGGGTTAGAGAAATGAAGGGAGGAGGAAAGAAACTGTGGTGTGTGTCCCCAAACAGTATATGAATATGTTCCTCTGAGTGCTAAATACGTCAGAGTGGAAAACAGCAAGGGAGTGGAACATAAAGCCCATCTCATATACACCAGGAGGGCTGCATTTGACTTCGTTGTAGTTACTTCTGATTTACTCAAGTGTCAGTTGGAGAAGGACCACAACCCATGCTTTAAAATGTTTTTATAAGCTCCTCTGAGTACAAAATTTGGAGAACTTTGTGAAAACAAGCTACTGTTGCAGGTTTGCCAGGTAGGCAACCTCTCTGAGCTCTGGTTGAGAGCTGGTCCAAATAAAATGTTTCTCACAGCTATGACAGCATTGCACTAATTCAACTAGAATCAACAATTACATCAGAAAAATGTGTTTACTTTGGTTCTGGGCCACAGAGACTGGGCTCAGATCTGATGTAGAACATATGCCTATTGTTGTTTATAAGGACAAGTTATTTCACAGGTGGACCTCAACATTCCTTCCTTTTGCTAAGTATACTCCTCCTGGCAAAGGACCTGGAATGTATGTTTGTTATTTATGGAATTAAACTTATTTATTTAAATAGACAGTATAAACAGAAATTCTCAGATTAGAAGTGATCAGAATAAGATTTTATTTCTCTTTTTGTTTACAGGTACATGATCATGATCTCCTCATTAAACCTGTATCTGTTTATACCAACAAGGACTGAGATCCGCAGCTCCTCAGTAATCTTGCTTACACTGGTGTAAATCAGAAGTAAAGTAACCAAAGTCAACAGAGTGACGCTTTTGTAAAATTAGCATAGTCAAGATTACAATCAGTCTTGTTCTTTGTTAGTGAACTCATCAAAGAATTGATCCAGACAGCCAAAAGTGAAGGAAAAGACTCTATTTAGCCAGACTGTTGGTTCAGATGTCATACAATATCATTTCAGTCTAGAATTTTCATCTCTACTGCCAAGGAAATTAAACAGAAACATTACAAGATTTTTACTTGCCTAAGTTTAGCCATTTTGTTCCAGTATAAAGGTAGAGGAATTATAAATTGGAGTTTCATTTTAAAATGCTTGGTTTAAAATATCAGAGAGTATAGGCCTTTGGTTTATTGGTAAACTTTCTGTCATTAACAGAGGTGAATATAAACAATCTATATGGGATAAACTTTACAGAGTAAATATAAACCACTTAGGGGATACATGTGAATAAGGTATGACATATACTTAAGACATCATAATACAGCAGCTTTTATTTACATGAAATAATAAACCACTGGATAATTTAAGTTGTAACTTGAAAATGAATGATTTAACAGTGAGTAAAACTGAACCTGAACTTCTGCCCACACTTATCCCAAGACTGAAGCTTCTCTTAATCCAGAGTTCTGGGCTTAATCTACTGAGGCAACATAATGAGAGCTGTATAAATTTAAGCTACATCAAAACTGCATCTACCTTTTGGTTTGGGAATATCTCTGTTAGAGAGTACTAATAAATAGGAATGTTTAGTTACTATCAATGCTTATTGAAAATGAAGCAATAAACATTCATTTAATGGAGAGAGCTGACCAACCCAAATTGGATGAAATAAGGACACTTCTGAAATTCTATACAGAGACCTAAATTCAAACCATAGCCTTTCCTGAAGTTCTTGAATCAGGAGAAAAGAAGCCAAAAATAGAATTTCTGAAATATTTCAAGAGTAGCTGTTTGTACATTTCTTTCTATCCAATCTGATATCTCGTAAGAATGCTTTCATGAGATGCCAGCCTCCCAGTAGAGAGCAAAAGCATTTAAATAACTCACATGAGCATTTGTGCTTTTGAGGTTCACCTACTTCTTCCACATTTGTAGATCACTTCCATTTACTTCACTAATCATGTGCAGCGGGATCTTAATGAAGTGACTAGTATCATGAAGGTAGATGGGAGAAAGTTACTAAAGTCCCCAGAGTGAATTTTGTAATACTTACGCTTCTGTCCAGAACAAATTCAAGCTTTGGTCATAACACTGTGTCTTATTCCCTAAGCAGTTACACTCCCATATAACATATTTTAAAAATTCCTTCCAGAAACTACTGTGCAGTATTTCAGTGCTTGCTGAAACTCATGTAGAAGTCATGAAGTTTTTACTGATCTGATTACTAACTAACAGAATAGAAATATGAATTTACTATACACTTTGCATACTATCATTTCTGGATGCCCAATTTTGAGACAAATAGTACTCTCTTTTCCAGAGAAAGACCTAAATGTCCAGGGAGAACATAAAAGTCTCCTTTGCTGTGAAAATCAGTGCTGTGCAGTCTCCAGGTGTGGAGTAAAACAAGCCCTAACATGAAGGGACACTTCTGAGAATGTTGTTCCTCCCGACAGAAAGTGAACTGAGATCCTCCAGTGCAAAGCAGCAGAGAAATCTAATGTTCTCGCAATTCATGTGCCATCTAAACTGTTCCTTTTTACATTGTATGAGCTGCAAAATGGCTAAAGTGTTACTGAAAATGTCTTCATTCTACACATTAAGGATAAACTTACAGTAAATCATGTTTGTGTTTTTTTATTAACCCTTGAACTGCTGCTGAGCAATGCATGTGTTTTAACAAGCGTTGGAAAGCTATTAAAATATTTGCTTAAATACTTTACTACAGTCTAAGGATTGAACTCCAAAGCCACCGGGATTTGGAGACGCACAGGAAAGTTAACTGAAGGAAGTCTGGGAGAGGTCAGCAAGCTCAAGCACACTCCTGCAAAATCTTCCACCTCTCTTAACAGCTTTAATAAACTTGACTCCTACTTTCTACGCTTGAAATTCAAAGGACACACGCATAGAATTCACAACTATGTAGGCTGTGTTCAATCTCATCCATGTTGTATAGATGTAGAGTTGGTTAAATGTCTAAAGTGCTTTGGGCTTGTTTGTTACTGATTTACTCCAGTTTCACACTTTCAGAGTTGACTACTTTCTGTAGCATTCTGTTACACAAAAAGCAAGTCACACGCAGATTATATTAAAAACTACGTGGACTGGGAAACTGCAATATTAGCTCTGATTTCTTCTACTCAAGTGAAATACTTTTCCTCCTGTGAGACATATCTTTTCTTGGTTTTGCATTTTACACATTTTGTCCAATATTTATCTCATTCCAAGCAGTAAAACAGTTCTCAGAGAACTGCTTGTAACGCAGTTCACCCAATTCTCCCTTCTCCTATACCCCTCAGACCTTAATCACTAGCAATCATATATCAGAATCCCACCTGCACTCTTTTTCTGACTCAATAAATATTTTAATTTTTTGGCCTAACGGAACATCTCCAGCAAGAGAGACAGAGCCTGTTCTCCCCTTTCTCCTGTGAACAGGGTTGAGATGCTCCTCGAGAAGGTGCCATTCCAGAATTCCACAGGGTGAAGGGAAACCCAGCCCTCCCTCTGCCGGGGGGACACAGTCATGATTATATACACAGTGGGAGACCTTGCCTGGGGTTTTGAAAGAAAAAAAGTTATAGGGACATTTTGTCAAGATCTTTCACTTGTTGGAACATGTTGGTGATCTCTGAGAGGCTCTCATCATTGTACGTCCCAAAGGATTTAAGAAGAGAGACACATCGCTTTCAGAGCTTACTTGAATCCAAGCACAAACTTTGTGTATAGCCAATCATTACTATCAAAACTGGGCTAGTGAAAACTGCCAATACAGAAGCAGTGGGATTCCTCTCACTCAAATGTAGACCTCTGCAATGAAGAAATCAATGCCTCAGCCAGACTCCTTCACCAGGTCTTTTTATTGTCAGTGAAGTTTTATCTGACCTAGCTCAGAAATTCTCTTCAGGATTAGATGACCGTCACCCTAGAAGTGATTGTTTCCCTTTGTGGATGAAAAAGGGAGTGTTAGCAGTGAGCTCACATACAGATCTCTGCAGAGCAGATCACTGGATTTGGTCAGATGAACCCCACCTCTGTGTCTAGGAAATATTCATACCAACAGCACTGCACGTGGGGGCTACGTGCTGACCACTTTTTGTATTTTATTTGTGCGTGGACTTCGGTGTTTAATCCTTTATGGAACATAAAACTTAATTCCACTAAAGTCAGAGCCTTAAGCACCTTTGAAAATATTAACTTTCTTTTGTTATGGTAGGAGTCACCAGGTGGTCATGTTAAATATAATCTTACACATTCCTTTTCTTAGTCTATAAGGAATACATGCACTTTCAAGGAATGCTGTACTGTTAGTTTTTGGTGGTTCAGGTTTATGGGGGAGCTTTTGTAAACAACCAGAGAGTTCAACCTATCTTACGCTCTTTGATTAGATTCAATTCTTGGTGAGAATTATTTCCTGAGACCTGGAACCTGGCTTTGGGTTAAGACTTCTAAATAAGGTTTTGCCTGCATGTAGTCTATGACCACCTATGTTCAATGACTAATGTACACAGTATAAATAAATGATTCTAAGATATTCAGTATCACTGATTTCTCCCCTGATAGGAAGCTGGGTTGTAAGCCTTCCAAATCCATCACAGACAGGCAATAGTGTTGCATTTCGGGGTCTATCCTTCCTTTCCCAAATGTGCACAACTGCCATTAATTTTCATTGAAATCACTTGAACTCAATACAAAATAGATGTTACTTTGGGATGCAGTCATTTAATACATGAGAACCTTCTGAGTCTTAGAAGGAATCTGAGTTGCGGGTGGGTTATTTGTTTGTTTATTTTATTCCTTAATTTATAAAAGGGATGATGGCCCACCCAGTGGAATTTTCCCATCAAAAATAGTATGAAACAGAGTAATGGAATGCAAGATTGATTAGATGGTGTGCTTGTTGGCAATGAGTGCATGTACTTCTTAATCTTAATGGATCATAAAAAAAATCCTTTCATAGTTACCATAACGCATGTGCTAAGTTGTGGGTTCCTAGCCAATGCAAAGAAATATTCTATGATTTCCAGAGATGCAAAATCAGAATTTCATACAGCACATAAGTGGGGCCTCTGTTTAAATGCATAAAGATAATTTCTTAATTATGACAGTGATACTCATTAAAAAGATTTCCAATAGTACATGCAGTTCCCACACTGGTGTCTCTCCCACCGTCTGACAGACAGACAGCTTGGTTACACATGCTCAGAAAGGAGGGTGGAGACCCAGATTCTTGGCTGTCTTGAAGTGGCCACATCCTGCCATCTGCTGAATCCTGATGCTATTGGTGAATCCAGGGAAAAATGTTTCTGAGGTATCTCAAAATATTCCGCACCTCTAAGAATGTTTTATGTAAGGACAAGTATCCAAACACTTTCAGGGAGACAGAAATAAATTTAAAATCTTAACAAATAAAATAAATGTTTATAAAAAATCCCCAGGTTTAAAGAAAATATGTGCTAACCTGATGGAGGACCAGTGTCTAAACTGTACCATGTCACGGTTGATCAGAGGAGTACACAAAGATAATTACTCCTTGGGATATTCATGGAATTTTTAAGACAAGAATATGTGAGAATTTGTATAGTAAAAAAAGACAAGCACCTTCTCCTTGGATCACCTTTTATTATTGCAAATAGAACAACTGCACAATTTTTAAGATGCCTATGATTACATGTTAATATAACTGACAATTTCATAATATTTCTTCATTTTCCTGCTCCCTTTCTCTATCTCCTTTTTTTAAACAGCCTTGGGGTTTCCTCCAATAATCTCTTTGCTGCCTAAGAAGTCACATTAAAAGTTTCCCACTTCTTCATATCAGCTGCCCCAGATTCTCTCCTGTTCCTTAGTTGCCACTTAATATTAAAACTGTCATGCTCCCTAGCAAAACACTCTTGATGGTCTGTAAAATCCCTGAAAATGGACAGGAGAAGGCAGTAAGATAACAGATCCCTTTTCTCAGCTGAACATGTAGCTTTTGTAAATCAAAAGGTCTTAGACCTCACTCTTTGGGTTGGTGTCTCACACCTGAAGAACTTCTGGGAAATAGCAATGTATTTAGTCTAAATGAGCCTAACCAAAAATCCATAGTCTTGGCCTATCGAGTGTGGTTCATGTGCCATTTTGGCATGGGAAAGATCTCTTTGGAGGATGGTCTTTCATTATTTCAGAAGCTAGTATTTTCTAAATTCAGTGCTAGTTTTAACTACATAAAATTTGAGCATTTCATTTTGATCAAGCAAAATTCTCTCTGAAATAAATGACAGTTTTTCTTCAATAGGTATGTTCAGGCAAGGCCCTCAATTAATCAGCACTGACATTTACAAGATTCATTGCTATCTGATACACAAAGGGCTTGGGTTCAATTCCCAGGCATAGAGGATACAGATCTATTTCATCATAAGGAGTTCTGATGACTACTTTTCTCTGTAGTGTGGCCCATTACTTAATGGAAAAATACTACAGAGCAATGTAGTAAGTTTACTACATACCTGACTTGGTACTGGTGGACTTTCAATGAGTATGTTTACAAAATGGCTTAGAAAAACACAACCTTTGAAAAAAAAATTATCTCTGTAGAACGTAAATGTCCACAAAACCATTTTTCATTTCATTTTTTTAAATGCGTGTGTCTCTTCTGTACTTGTATCACAGCTTCTGCTGTTCTTTGACAGATGCCCACTTAGACCACTCTGGGGTCAATTCTGCAGTGTTTTATTGCATTACAATATTTTATTTTCTTTTAATACTGAGGTGGCTCCTAGAAGAATAAAAGCATATACAGATTCTGTAATGTTGGCTAAAGGGAAATTAAAAACTACATCATGCAAAGTGATCATATAAAAATTATATCTGACCTGTAGTAAGCTGCAAGCTATACAGAGTGTCTTTTGGAATAGTGCAAGTTGACCTGGGCCAAAACTATGTCAGAGACTGTGCTAATAATTAAAAGTAAAACCAATTATTATCATCACAATGGATAATGCCAGGTAGGACACCTGCTCTCCAATTCTAGTTTTGCAAAGAAAACAACCTTTTCTGCAAAAGAGAAAATGATTCACATTATTAACTTTTTTTTCTACAACAGTATGGGAAGGTCACAGGCTGCCTCCGTGACCTGAGCTATTGAAGAACTGGAGATCCCCAAAGGGACAATCTCTCTGCAGATTTGGAGGTTAAAGCCTGGATTTTCTTCGGTCTTCTCTTTCACATACCTCTGTGATTCCTTCGGCTGCCAAGACTTCATTCACATCAGGAGGACTCATATAAACTGCAGGCTGTCCAGGCTGCCAAATTCTGGGACAAATCGCTCCCTTCAGAGAACTTTTGGAGAGGACAGAAACATAGGATCCGTGATTGATAATTACATTGTGAAATAATAAGAACAGTTTCTTGGTTGTTTCAGGCCAATGGGGGAAAAACAGATTATACTGGTAAAATGTATGAAATCTGAATTGCACCTTCTTAAAAAATCATCTGTAAAAGGTCAGGTGTCCGCAAAAGGCTGTGTAAAACAATAAAAAGCCTTTTGGGTTAAAGAACATCTTTCTGTTGCTCTCGCACCCTGGCGCATGGTTCAAAATCCAGTGATACTGCAGATACATCTTTGTTTGCAGCTGCTGATATGCTGTCAGCCAGACAATATATTCTGTAGGGTCTTGTAGTCTAAGTGAATTGTGCTGCAGCTGCAAAGTTCATCCCTTTTCATCCGGATGGGTTTTTAATAATGGTCTCTGCTCTCCTCACTACCCAAACAAAAATATCTATAAACGGCAAAATCCTTTCCCCTCCTTCCAAAACCCTGAGGTAGCGGAATGAATGCAGCACACATGGTGCTAAGTGTTTTAGAGCAAAAACATGCCTAATACATGCAAATACCAACATTAACCATTATGAACAGACATGATTTATGTGCCTGTCAGCAAGACATCAATCATGACAACAGAGAGTCAGCAGCAATATCAACAACAGTAGCAGGAGTGGAGGGTCAGAGCCAAGATGGGATGGTCCTTCCCAGCCACCCGGGGGGAAGAGAAAGATGGATGAAGTAGTAGGAATCCCCATACATTGTCTTTTAGGGAAAGGGATGCTAAATTTTGAAACATCTCTTGAGTCCAGTTAATGTCCAACATTATTTCTTTGTTAGATCTATAAGAAAGAGAGAACCAGTGGGGACATTTGGAAATGCCATCAGAGAAGGGATATGGACATATCAAAGAGAAGTCAACGTTTTAAAAATATAACATCAAACATATTTAAAGGGATCTTTGCAGGAGACGTTTTGAACAATGGGATCTCTGATTTACTGTACAGTGCAGATGGCAAGTGTATTTAACTGTGAAACTTTTCTTTACCACTGACACTGAAATTGGAGCCAAGAAAGAAACTGCATCAGAACTGTGTTTGTACAGATTGATTGTACAGCTCAGAGAATATAATATCTAAGACCATTCTTTGATAACTAACTTTG
This sequence comes from Steatornis caripensis, assembly GCA_013398225.1. Lineage (NCBI taxonomy): Eukaryota > Metazoa > Chordata > Aves > Caprimulgiformes > Steatornithidae > Steatornis > Steatornis caripensis. The sequence continues at coordinate 65,707 of VZSC01011084.1, read as the reverse complement.
GCTTCTGAGTAATCTAGAAAATACCAGTTCATGCTAAGAATAGGGGTGGGAACTTGTATTTGGATTTTTTAGCTGGCAGGAGAAAGCTGAGCAAGAGGAGATATTGGCTGAGATGTCAGTAAAAACAGTGATGTCTTATTTAGATATCTCAGGCTCCACTTGCAGTTGGCCGAGACCACTGGATAAAGATGCCTAGATTTTACTAATAAATTGATAGTGAAGGAAATTATCGACCCTGAAAAAAATCTACCAAGGAGAAATAGAAAACAATTCTGCATGTGTTAAGAAGAACTGATTTGTTGTATTTGCTTCCAGCTGGGACATAGAGCAAAAACGTTAGGTGCTTACAATTGCCTAAAAATGGATTGTCTGTGAAACTTACAGGCTCATACAAATGCAGGTAGCATCTCATACCAAAAGTGGGTGGATTAGATACCAAATTCTGAATCAACCTTTTGAAAGCAATGGCAAAATTATTACTGACAAGAATGAGGCCAGAATTTCATCCAGTTTGTTTCTCTGTTACATGATAAAAGGGATTTTGTTAAAATAGGACCTTGTTTACACGTCCTAAGACCAGCATCTTGACATATTGTAGAAGCTGTTAAAATTCCTCACTAGAAGCATCATACACTTATTGTGTATGTTTATTATTATATATTATGTATATATTATATATTATGTATATATGTATGTATATTATTATTAACTGTTCAAACAGACATAAAAGATACAGATATGAAGACAAAGAATGGATTCATTACAAAGGAAGGAAAGAGAATCCAATTGAGGTTCCTTTTTCTGGTAACAGAAGTATCCAAACTCTTCTTTAAATGGTTGACAGTACGTCTTAAGAAATCTGAGCAAGTGCAAAAAGCAGTCCAAAGCAGGAGGAAATTCTGATCAAGTCACACAATGCCAAACAGCTAACAACATATGCTAGTGTGTGATGCCAAATATTTTAAGAGTTGTTTGTTTGCTTTTTTAATACATATTGTAAACTGTTGCTGCCTTTCTGGGTTTTGTTCTAACCCTGACAATGTAGAGCATTTCATGATATTGAATGACAGAGATCAACAAACTAAGTTTGACTGCATCGCCTAAGTATCTAGCTGGTATATACTGTTCTGCAGCCCTATAAAATTCAAATTCATCCATGTAAATGCAAAACAAAGTCACCGATTTCTGTTTCTCCATTCCACTACTGAACTACTCTTGACTGATGAAGCACATCTTCACAATAAGCAATGTAAAGATTCATGATTTTTAAGGCTATGGGGAATTTTGACCCTACATTATCTTTTTAATAGCTTCTGGTTTTTAGTTTTTTAGGCCTTAAAAACAAACCCTAAGCATCGTTATCCCCATCTTACATTTGAGATAGGAGCCAGAAATCCAAGAAAGGAAGAAAGAACAACGTGCAGGATTAAAACACTCAGTGAGTACCTACAGTTTTCCTTGACTCGTCACAATTGTCACAAGTCAAAGAAATGCCCAAAGATGCAAGTCACAATTCTTCTAGGCTGTGAGTTCCTAAGATTTTTATAGCTGCATCTCAGCTATAAATCTATCTAACGCTTCAGTTCTCCCCTTCCCATCTTATTTTTGCTCTCTTTCCTAAAACTGGCTTCAGCTGGAGTGTATATACATCTTGATGGAAAGGCCTGTCGTATAACTGAAGAGTTAATTCTTAGGTTACAATTTTTCTAAGCAAGTCAATTACATCTTAGGAGTGACAAAAACATTCATATACAGTATTTCCAATATTATACTGTAGTATTTCTAACTACAGTAGCTAAATTAATGCAATCAGTTGAGATTTTCTACCCAAAAGCAGAAATCCTGTGCCAAACCTACTATGGAGACATCTTCCTCTTTGGTGATGAAGGATCTTCTGAACACCTAAACTTTCAGAAGATGTGGAGATGGATCTGTCATATGAGGTAGAAATACATACACCTAGAAAAAAAAAGTAGGCACTTTTGTCTACAATGGACAACCCCACTGTAACTTGCTTTGTATAAAAGCAGCTTCCTAAGGCACCTAGAAAATACAAAGACTCCTAAGAAGGCTTTGTCTATACTCTGTCTTCATTACAATAAATTGTATTGTTCAGAATTGTTAATGTTAAACTATTCTGGCAAATCACCTCACACATATTTTGAGACTGAGTCTAATAAGCTGCTGGTCTTTAACAAGGAATTTTTCTCTTTTCTCAGTATGTCTGAACATTAGCTCTTGTCTATACATAGTGAGTGTTCTTGGTGTAGATTAATTGGTAGAAATGTACTAGCAAGCCTTCTTACAGTAAAGATATTTTTTAAGATTTTAACTCTTTTTTTCTGCTTAGATTAAGCTTTTAAAGAAAAACCAGTATAGCTGCAGCTGGGAAGCCAAAAAAAAATATATACCTGTATCTGGCTGTTGTCACTTTTAAGCATAGACAAGACCTGTTTGTAAATCAAAAGGACAAATAATTAGGGAACATTTATGTTCTCAGCTACATCAATGTACAATCTGAGCATTTAGACTTACCACCAATATCTGCAGCTGAGTCATGTTTTCAGAGATGCTGCAGCTCTGGCAAGAGGAATCTTTATGAGGGAATTACAGCAACAAGCCATTGCATTTGTACACTTTTCTTGAAAAGTTAAAACAGAGCTGGAAAATGCTCTTAACCATTGCTTTTCCTTAACATGTTTCAGGCATCTTAAACTGTAGTCTCAGTGTGACTATGAAGGATTGAGACTTGGACTTCACTTGTGATATTTTGGGAAGAAAAAAAGCAAACAAAAAAACATAGATAGAGTCAAAATGAGAAGGGATATGGGTTGGTGGATGAGTGTTGCATGTGTGTGTGGCCTTGGAGATGTCTCCTCATTCCAGACCTACTACTGGCTTTCAGAATCTGTTCATAATCCTGTTTTGTTTATACATCTTGCATAGTCAGGTAGGTTAGAAGTATCTGTGAAACACTCACATATGCCAGAAATGCTAAATATAGATTAAAATGCTTTCAGAATAGTAATCTCATAAGCACTTCCAATAGACCAGCTAGAAATCTTTCCAGAAAAAGAGTCTAATCTGTAACAGAACTGACTCTACATGAGGACAGATCTTGGAAGTTTCAGGTAACATCTGTACTAGTAGACTAAGTGGTGCCAAGACCTCTGTGCTGGCCAATTGGCACAGTTTGGCCACATCTGTATAATTAAGGTCTCTTATCTTATATTGTAACTCCACCCACACTGCCTCAAGGGAATAGTCTCCCACCCATACTAACTCCTGCATATTTTCTAGGAATGCTTGGAGGGGGCTAGCTGGAGTAGGTCAAGGCTATGACAGGGGCCATGCTAACAATTTAACAGTACAGGGTTGAGTTTCAGTGTCTGGGAATGTTTCCAGGTACTCTTTCACTTGCCATTACAGAGGCAGTTTCAGAGTTCCAGAAGTTAAGATTTTTAGCCAGATAGTACCTGGCTAAACCTTCTCCCATATGTCCTTCTCTAGTATGGTTTGTTCTGTACTAGAGGGAGAGGGAGAGGGAGAG
>VZSC01011084.1:13320-62072 GCA_013398225.1 Steatornis caripensis | reverse complement strand
AGGGAGAGGGAGAGGGAGAGGGAGAGGGAGAGGGAGAGGGAGAGGGAGAGAAGAGACCTGCACAGGGAAGGTAAGTGAATTATAGAACAATGTTATACAAAAGACTGTGTTTCTTTAAGACAGTAAATATGCTTAAGGCCTTAAGATCATATAAATGAAAACCATGGATATTTGCACCTGCATCTTTGTTAACACTGAACTAATAATGTTTTATATGATTGGCTGAAATTATTAATAATGGAATACTTTTATGTCAAATATACATGTTTGCATATAGCTGGAATAAATGTTCCTTTCTTGCTTTAGATAGTAGCAGCAATTTCATCTCCTGTTTTGTTCACAGGAAATCTGGAAAGTTCAGTCATTGTACCAAGAAGGTTTGCTGTTGCTGGTGGTGTTGGTGATGTGTTTCACCTAGAAATGTTAGGAGTAGTTTTTTCTTCAGTTTTGTAGCTTCTACTGACTGTGCCTTCATAGGAGAATTGAAGCAGGACACAATCCTAACATTAGCTATTTAAAAATTAACATTACCCAGTATTATTTTTAAGTGACTGGTAAAGTACTTCTGAAAGAAGAAGGAAGGAATGCAAAGTGACCTATCCGAGACATTGTCTAGCCATGAGGCTCAGTATGATGGAAAAACCTACTTCTATATTATTGAGGACTCTTAGCTTTTAAAGCAGGATGACTGTGCCCAAAACAATTACTGGGAGTGGTCCTTGGTATTTGCAAACTCCCAGAGTGTGCCCAGGGATTGTTTAGGGAAATGCAAATGGCCAAAATGACAGGGATGCTATACATCAAGTACCACACTAGAGCCCAATATGATAGATGTGTAAATTTCTATGCTACAAGCATTATCTGACATTGTCTAATTTACTAGTATAGACATAGTCAGTAAGAGTGACATGTTTTAGAATTTTCTTAACAGAAGAGTTACAATGCCAAAAATGAGAGGACTTCAGAGAAGATATAAGATGTGAGTACCATTAACACAAGGAGTATCATGTTAAAACATACCAACTTTCAACCAGCAATAAATTACAATACACTGGTTTAATGAGATTATTAAATTTATAAATTGGACTCCTTGTTTGGAATAACTTATATGGGATGCATAAAAAGACTCCAAACTCTGGATGCCTGTCGTCCTCACCTTCCTTTTCTCCTCAGTACATATATTAACTTTCTTGTGAAGCAACAATTGAGCTGCTGTAATCTAAATTTTTAAGGTAAATTAGAACTGAAGATAATTTACGTTGTAATACTGGACTCTAAACTGGAGCAGTGCAGGATTTACTTTGTAAACTGTTCTTCCCATACAACAGGGCAGGACAGAGTGTTCAATGTAGTAGTTTTATGAGGTTTTCTACTATCCCTACTCACGAGTAAAAGCCTCAATAGGTGATACACACCTGTTGAATCAATGCCAGATGAATACAGACAGTAAGAAATATGCTCTGGGTCTGAGTGGATGGGCACAGGAGCCTGAACTCTTCACATCATCATAGTAGTCATACGAATCGCTCACCAGCTGAAAGGCGGTGGCTGACTGGGTATATATTTCACTATACATTACAGTGCAAAACATGTGACCCTAAAACATCTTTATGAGAACATACAACTCATTACTCTATTACCACAGTCACTCTAACTTTCGCTTATGTTTCCAAAGCTTCAAATGGAAGCTGTATCTATGAGACTATTAAATGGTGAGATAAAGCAATTGAGTCAGAAAAATGGGTTGCATCGGAAGAGGAAGAAAAGTTAGAGACACAAGAGTAATCCAGGTAAGAAATTGTCAAGAGATGCATACTTTCAGTAGTAACCATAGAAAAACAGGCAGACAAATCTGATCTTTGTAATCAGTTTGAAGTGTCATCCAGTATTTCCTGAATACTAACATGACTTATTCCTATTTCTGAAATAAATCTTCTAGTGTTGCTGTATGAAAATGCCTGAAAGCAGATAAAATCAAGAAAAGAAGATAGGAATGTTACCTGCTTGATCAGCACCTCTACAGACTGGTAGCTTTTATTGGACTGGAAAGTTCACACCTTATTGAAGCTAAAACCGATGGGCCTTAGTGATGAGATAAACGTCCTCGTGCATTGAGCTATCTGCCTGAGCCACGCTGAGCCTCAGAAGTGTTTACTGTAGCTGGATTACAACGCACTACACAGTGAGATGCTGGCACAGTGTTCACAGTCTGGTATGAACACTAGGAAGCCATAGCAATATTGGTCAGTTCTTCATAACTTCATTTCCCAAATGTTCATAATTAAACAGTTTTTATTTAAGTAATCAGCATGAAATCCTTAGCTTTGTTTTTGCAACCGGTATTGTGTTTATGGAGCCAAATATTGAAATCTTTGATACTGAATACCTTGTATGTGTTAATTTTGGCAACTTTTAAAGATTCTGTAGATGCCTTGCTATGTTACCACCACCCACTCTTCAACCCCCCTGGCCATCAGTCCCTCCAAACCACTGAGACATGTTTCTCTTTTAATACTTTCTTACAGTATTTCTCATGAAAATCACAGGGAATCGTGTGTGATTTCAGCAGAGTGAAACTTGATCTCAAAGTGTCTGTAGGACCAGAAGTTTTTAAAGAAAACATTTCTTAAATCTTGTGTTCACTGCTGCTTCAGCAGGCCAATTAGACTTGATGGGAATTCTAGAAAGCTGTCGCCAGGCATTGCAGCAGGAATAGCAAACAAGGCCCAAAGCAAATAAACGAATGGGTAAAGTGTGGCCATCCTCAGAACCTCCTTGCTGATGACCTTCTCGTCTTTGCAAAGGAATGGTGGAGGTACGGATGAAGGGGCTCCAGGTTAATTAGGTTTGACATTAGTTAACAGCAGCAATTACTAGAGAGCAATTAATCAGGGAAAGTCTCCAAACAGAAGGAGAATAAATAAACGGATGGTAACATTCTGATCCATTTACCCCCTTAGATAAGGACGTGCCCCAGGTGTCAGGCTGAGGTGGGACTAATCTGTCTTGCTCAGTTTCTCCCTGGAACTTGAGTAACTCTTCACACATCTATCTTCCTTCACATGGAGACAAACAAGCATTCACTAAACCATTAACAGCACAGTTCCTATAAAAGTCAGGAAAAAAATTCCTCTGGCCTCCCCACCCCTTTTCTTCAATCACCCCCTTTTTTAAAGAGCTCTTCAACAAAGTTTTACTAATGCCAATGAAATTACCTTTCTGTTTTCATTAAGCTAGAACAATTTCTGTATTCTTGTAGTAGTGGGTTCTGCATCCACAGTCAGCAGTTTTTCATTGCAGCCAATACCAAAGAACTTCAGCTACTTGGTCTGTGAATAGCAAGTTCGCTGTTCTTTCTTTCCATGTGGGCCAATGGGAGTATGTCACGGGGCATGTCCTGAAAAACTGCAGTGAGCAGCACTGACTGATTTAGAAATCAGCCACAGCTTTACCACAAGCACAGGGCATGATGCAGCAGGCAGTCACATGGCCGCAGGGACAGCCCACTACACTATGACTCAGTTGTAATGCAGTCCCTGCTCCGCCTGTACTGATCAGCAAGAGTTCTGTACCTGGCACAAGTTGTTTCCACCCCTATGAGACAGCTCAGTTCTTCTGGCTGGTGCAGCATGGGGATCAGATCCAAAGTTCAGAGTGGTCCCACCTACATGGACCAGGATTAACGCTACAGAGGATGCTCTCCCCCACACAACCAGCTGATAGATATGAACCCTCCTTGAGAGAATTTCCAAGCTCTTTCTTCCTTACATGGGTGGGAACTGAATTCCAGTCCCACTCTTTGAGTCCATAAGAACATTTTTGTCCCAAACGTATTTTTGAATGTCAAAGGAGCGAAGAGAGAAGAATAATGCTCATACAATATTAAAGGCATTATCTTTGAAATCGTATTCTGTTCAGTTACTTGATTCAATAAGGCAGACTTTCTCCAGGTAAAATATTGTTAATGATCTTGAGCTTTTTCCATGCAAATGTCTACATCTTCACCATAAATAATCCATGAAATATTGAAACAGAACAAAAATGCTGATATAGAAGTCTGATATTATGAACTATACAACTTTGATGTAATTCTGTACAGTGCGTATTCTGTTCAATACATCTAGGTTTAAATAACCTAACCCAATAACCTCTCCTAAATAACTACAGAAAATCACAAATAAATAAATATCATTTGATAGTTTAGCTTTTACTTAGCTGCCAACATGTTTGTGGGGAAGAAGCAAGTAAAATTTTAATTATAAAAGTATGGTTGTTTCCAAATAGTTTGCTGAAAGAAAGTAAGTTTATAAAACTCTGCAAAAGTCACTAAAGCCACTATGGAAAATAAAAAACGAAGAAGGGAAGAAAGAACTTAGCTAAAAATAAACATAGTAGACCAAGTTATGAAAATGAAGAATAATATATCTAAATCACTGCAGTGTGATTTGCGATTAGTTTTCGAGCATACTTTCTACTGCTAACTAAAAATAAGCAATGTAGACTTTGGGAGAATGAGAACATAGTGCATAGAAAGTCTGAAAGTGAAAATCTGGCCCCACTGAAGCCAAACCAAAATTCCCATTGACTGTAACTGTGCTGGTGGTTTCTCTATACATGCAAACTCCCTGGAGTACAGAAGCTAGCCCATAATCCTATTTATCTTTCATATTTTTTCCTTTATAATGTTTGTCATCATCAAAAACCTAGATTGTATGGCAAATAGCAACTTGGCACGTATGAAAACAGTATGCAACACATGAAGATTCATTCAACAGATGATCAATACGCACTGAACTTATGCAATCTCCTGCCAAGGTCTACAATAGGGCAACTCAAGGTTTAGTCATGTTTTGAACAACACAGGGTTTAATCTGTATGCTGAGCTATCTTTATAACATGGGAGAAGCAAAGAAAGGGAGTGCTAATCTGAAAATGGGGCAAGGTATTTGAAACATTTAATTCACCCTGGGATATTATTTAAATTACTCAGGCATTGTTGTTCACTAAGTCAATGGAAGGAAATGGGCAATTCAGAGGGCTTGAGTTAGATGTTTCAAGTCACATAAGATGACTACATCTGTCCTGGGCTTTCTCTGTGACCACAGATATGTCACTTAACTTTTCTGTACCTCAGTTCCTTGTTTGTAAAACGGACTAATAGCATTCTCTGCCTAAGGGGGAAGTCAAGTCAATGTAAATGCAGCAAAATGTGTGAGTTTTTCAGAAGTAGCAGTAATAAAGACCATAGAAGTACAACAGATGATAGTTTATGGTAGCTGCAAAAGATTTCTATGCATGTTGGTGGAAATGTGGAAGAGTGCAGTGCAGTGACAGCCCTGCAGGTTTACAGAGCAGATCACTGGATTTATACAGAGCTGCACTGAGAGAAAAAGGTTTCCAACAACTTCAAAGAGGCTTGGTCACAGCAAGGCATGAACATGGCTATCCTCTTTTTGGATTCCTGTCAATGTATCAGCAGGATGCTGATGCACAGAGAGTCTTTACTGACTTCCATTTCCATGAGCATAGGCATATTTGCTCCACTCCACTGCAAATGTTGACATGCCTTAGATTTAAGGAATGAGTGATCAGAGATTTTAGTTGTAAAGCACTGTGAAAGAGAGAGCTTGGAGAATTCTTTGGGGGACTTGTAAATACTGTAAGATTATTTTTTTAAACTATTTTTAAGTGCACTGTAACAAAAGAAAAATCAACTTTCCTTTTCCTACAGCAGTGCAAGTTGACACTAGGCACAAATATAAAGATTAGTTTGTTGTTATTTAAACGTCTTTAATCCTGACTACTGGTGCTTGTGGAGAAGGGAGGCATAGTTGGAGAGGAGCCATACTTTTTCAAATCGATTAAAAACACCTTTTGAACAATAAATAACTTTAGTGGGCTGACCTCTAAATCAAATAATACTGTGAAGTTCTGTAGTATGAAATAAGATTCCTTTGCCCGGCATTTTTGAGTGTTGGTTTGCCAAGTATTCTTTTTGACAAGCTTCCGGCTTAAAGATCTGTTATTTACTCTTTGTCAAACAAATATGCTTCCAGTAGAATTTACAGGTTAAAAATATTCAAGAGAAACCAGCATATCTTTGCTCAGATTGAGTAACTTCAGTGCTGTTTGATCACATATAGATAGCATTGGAGAAATTGCTGGCATTGTTTCATGTCATCTGATAAAATAAGGCAATAAATTTTACTGCAGGTTGGCAGCAGGAAGAGCTGCCACAGTTCAGGTCTGAGGTGAGCACTACTTTTATAAGGACACAGAGAAAATTACTCAAATTGCAGTAAGCAGAGAGCAGAAAGCCAAGGGCTTTGACTCAGCTTTTTTTTTTTTTTTTATCTGCAGAAATGGCTTCTAAACTTGCAGTCAAAATGAGCTTGCATCTTTCTTGATTTGACTTCATAACTGGTGCCATCCATATTCAGTCCTCAACATCTGTCAGTCATCATTACAAAAAATATCTCAGAAAATCTCAAAAAAATAAACAGGGTAGCAAGAAAGTGACAGACATGAACGAGGAAAAAGATATCCGATATGCAGACACATTAGTTTACCCTATGAAAGGATCTCACTCTGCAGGAATCTCACTTGCTTGAAAAGCTTGGCTGCCTAAATGAGGAGCCTACAAATGAAAAATATTGTTATTTTCACAAATGTAACCAGGCTGCAAGTGTTTACCTACTGTTAACCCAGCTGCCTACCCAGCGCTGCTTGCTCCTTCTTTTTTTTCAGCTACACATAAACTGATATAGAAGTTCACCTCAGAAGAAAATGTTGATGTTATTTCCTACAGTTATTTCCTCAGTCCTAATGTATCAAGTTCCTAATCTTCTTCCTCAAGGCCTGAGAGGACAGGATACCTCAGCTCTTCTCCAGCAAAAAGTTTCTTGAAGCCTTTGTGTTGCTTTTTAGATACTCCCTTAACAGTTTCCATCACCAGATCTGTTGCAAATTATGGTAAGGGAAGGAAGGGCTTTTTATGCTTTTTATGAGTTTCAAATTGTATATGAAAGCATCAGTCACAAGCTAAGAAGTGTTGAGTTCAGTGTAACCTACCCTCTCTCAGCTATAGATGAAAACACTGGAGCCGCAAATGTCTTCCATGGGTTACCAGGTTCCACTGCAGTTTACAAAGAAAACACAAACATCATTAAAGCAAAGCATTTTCTTCAAAACTGTTTATTCAAGCTCCCAAGAGTCCTTTTCAAGACGTGACAGAGAATCTAAATTTCAAAGATGAAGCATATGAATTCTAACTTAAGCACTCAAGTGCTGTAATAGGCCCATTACTTCTTGTAAGAAATACTATTTCACAGAAATTGGAGATTTTATTTGGCCTTTTAAATGGACATAACACTTACTAAAAGTCAGCCAGAAACTTAAATTTTGTATCAGCTTTTGTTGGTGTGACATGAAGCAGTAACGAATCATTAAGCCTGGAATGATTAAGAGCTACTTCATTATGTTACATATGTTGTGTCTTCATATCTTGCAGTGAAAGATAGCCTTTACAGAGAAAATGTAGCTAAAAAGGAACTGTATCTGTAATCATTACATACGTTGTCTGAATACACCTTTTCCTAGCACCAGAGAGTACATAAACCTAAGCAAATGTAATGCACCTTGGAGCAACAGAAAATGGGGCAAATGCACACCATCCTTTTACTAACCCCTCATAAAGTTGACATTGCACCTTTTTGATCCTCAGCATAAACACAAGGTTCTCTAAAGCTATTATCTGTATCTTGTGACCTATGATCCAACCTATCTTATAGGTAGCTGGAGCACTTGAGATGATAGACACTCTGAAATCTGTTTAATTGCACTAAAGCAGATTTCCAGTAGAACAGAAATAACAGCCACAAAAAGGTAGTATTTTATAGTACTGTAGTAAATTTTTATGACAACGTGACTATTCCAGAAGGTTTAAAATGCACCATGGTGCCCCATGATTGTGTCTAGCATTACGTAGGCTTTGCACTGGCCACTTAACAGAATGCAAAAGATCAGGATCCTGGAGGATCAGGTGTATGATTTACTACACTAGGCATGTCCACTACACAATAACAGTCTTCTGAAAGCTCTTTACACCTACCTTAGATTTTGTATTAAAAAAAATTAGGGATAACCAAATGGGGGTTTTTTTGATGCAAAGTTATAAAAAAAAAAAAAGTAACAACTTCTTTTTCAAATTCTTCTGAGAATGTTTTCAGTTTTAATCTGGTTTTGTCATAATAGCGAAGTTCAATGAAAAATGGGAATACTTTTTTTATTTTTTCTAAATTAAAACATTTCTGATCATTACTTCTAGAAAGTTTGTGTTTTGATAAAGATTCTGTCTCTGTAAAAATATGATAACTACTTCTGTCTGAACACTTGCAAAGATAGTTGAAGCTCTGACATTCTGGACATCTAAAAATTGAACTTCAATAAGAAGAGATTTCTTTTAGAAAAATGTCATATAAATCACTGCTACTTCAATCAGCTTTAATCTTCACCTTCTTGAGCTAGAAAGCATTTCATTCTGTTTCACAGTACAGCTGAGGCCATTCCCACAGCCATAACTCATAACATTAGACTAAAACAAATTTAGTATAGCACTTGTAGAAGCAACTAACTGTTCTTTATTCTGCAGTGCTAATTTGAGGTGGCTCTATTTGAATGTGAAAAAAATAATCATTTCAATAGCTACAAACAGAGGGTATTCACATCCATCTCCACTTGCGTTGTCATCTACGAGGCCTGCTAACTAAATGTAAACAAATTTTTTTTAAGAGTTTATTCAGTGGATTTGTCCACTTTTCCATCCTCAAACTGTGACTCAACCACTTTAAAAAAAGAGAATAGGACTTTTTATATGGTTAGTTTTAATGACTGGAGGTTGTTTGTGTAACCCTTGAGAAACTCGCACTTTCAGGGTGATCAATCTATTGTTTGGTGACCCCGTGGCGAAGAGTTAGCCCAAGGTCAGTGAGGACCAGGAGAGCTGCCAAAAGCTCAACCATTTTCTGTGGGCTGTGGGAAGCAACCAGAGAGGCAGCTCTGCTTCTCAGGAACAGAAACAGTATGGTTTCCATCTCTGCCTCAGTGCTACTTTAATATTATCAACAGCTAGGAAAAGGGAGTTGCTTCAGTTTTCAGGGGCTTGACTTCAATATTTGATTCAGCTTGGTTTTCATATCTCCAGAAACAACAGTCTCAAATTCTAAATTACTTTTAGGAACCTGATGAGATAGTAGATTTTTTTCACATACTTTTGAAAAATCTGCTTTTTAAGCTCTGTCTGCTCAAAAGCTTTTCCAGATAACCCGGTGATGCTCTATGCCGTTTTAAGATAGTAAAAATTACTTCTCTAGGTTTCATACAGTTTAACCTATATAATAGTACTTGTACTGAAACATTTATTATCAGTATAAGAACTTTTCCATGGTAAAACTGTAATTTCAGTGATGGATAATTTTGTCTTTGCAAGGATGCCACAATAAACCCTTCTCGAATATCTCAAAGTCCCTATGAAAGGTCACCATTTTTCGAATATCAATAGCATGGATANAAGAAAAGAAAGAAAAGAAAGAAAAGAAAGAAAAGAAAGAAAAGAAAGAAAAGAAAGAAAAGAAAGAAAAGAAAGAAAAGAAAGAAAAGAAAGAAAAGAAAGAAAAGAAAGAAAAGAAAGAAAAGAAAGAAAAGAAAGAAAAGAAAGAAAAGAAAGAAAAGAAAGAAAAGAAAGAAAAGAAAGAAAAGAAAGAAAAGAAAGAAAAGAAAGAAAAGAAAGAAAAGAAAGAAAGTGAGCGATCCTTACAATTAGCCTCTTACAAAATTAAATTCCCAGGGAAATTATATTCTAGAGCAGTTAAGTGTGCCTTCCAAAGAATAATTTTAAATAGATTTTATAATTCGGAATAAACTTAAAAATAAGTAGCATTTTTTAAATGAAATTATTAATTTGGAAAATAACAAAATTAATAAGTTTAATCTTATCAAAATAATTCTGTATTTTTCCTTTAAAAACACTTTCACTAAAAACTGTTAGCTTCTGTAAAAAAAGTTGATTTTGGTGAATCAGCAATTTTCCAGTGCAAAAACATTCCATGGGAAAATTTCCAAAAAGCTCTAGCTGCGAATATTATGCATATTGAGATACTTGAACAAAATAGCAAGCAGTAGGTGAGAGCATACATATAAACCAAAAGTAATATACACATCTATTGCTTTAACCAGGACTTTGAGGGGAAACAAGTATTTTCCTCATTTTTTGTCAATAGAATATTTTCCGACTTCATGTATGTTGTGTTCTGTTATCTACCAATATTTTTACATACATCTTTTTTTTGAGAAAACTTATTGATATATTTCTGGAACTCACAGACTACTACATGTTTATAAAAGTGTTAGGGAAATATTTGTTCACGTTTCCTGTGTTATGAGGCTGAGACTCATCTGTTCTTACAGACAAACATGCGTACAATCATGAGTTCAGTAGCAAACCTCTGACAGCAAATATATAATGAGCACTCTTTGGAAAACACACCGAGATCCATTTAGGCAAAGTATTATGTGAGGGCTGGTAGGTATCATAATAATGTTGGTCAAAATCCGTAGGTTCACAACAAAAATTAATGGGTTGAATTGTATTTGCACAACAAATCCTTCTTTAAAGTAGTATCTTAACACAAACAAAAGAAGCAATGCAACAAATGACATTTTTTCCCCCAACAAATAGATTGGTCAGCTGTAACAAGCACCACCACATTTCTTTTCAGAAGCCATTGCATGCACTGCACAGAGCAGCTAACAACTTTTGACTACTACCAAATTGGAAGTACCTGAACTTGCTTCCTCCCACACCTCCATTCCCAAGAGCTTCCTGGTGTCTTTATTTTCTCTGTTTTACAAATCCTTTAAACATAAAATTAGAAATGAGGAAACATGCCTAAAGATGTGAGGAGAACACTGGGGAAGGGAGGGGTTTTAACAGGTTTTTGAGCCAGGCACGTTACCACATGGTTCACATTACAGGCCAGTGAATTAAGAGTAGACCACCACAAAACACAGGTGGAAGTGTGAGTCTGGGAGCCATTGAAGTTTGAACACTGAGAATTTTCCCAGTGTATCACAATTACAGAAACATCTGCACTAAATAACTTTGTGCCGATCTGCTGTGAAAATTTGGTGTTCAACAGCCCTCAACATTTCTAATTTCTGACTTGTTGTGGAGTGGTCTCATGTGACACATTGCGATCACTGGTTTCAGAGCCATGAAACAGGTTTTTTTTCACACCTTCCTTTTATGTGTGTCCTTGCCAATTCAGAATGTCTTCTGTTTTCATCTATAGCATGGTGTATATTTAAAAGAAAGTGAAAATCAAGGAAAAAAAAAATCTACACAAAGGAAAGATCTTGTGTTGGATTAAACATACTTACAGCAGCTGAAAGTATTAATTCCAGGGTTAGATGCAAAAACACTGTTCTCAACTAATCCAGCACTGGCAAAAGGAGTGAATGTGCAAAGAAAGATTAAAACTAACAAGTTTTTAAAGGCAATATTCCTTAAGTTATAAAATACCATGAGGTGACTCCTGCTTTATAACTACGAGGAAAATAAATGTGTTTAGAAGTGATGGTTACCACTCCCACCCAGGAATATCACGGCACAAGATTGTTCCAACTAGCGCAATTTGAAGTATACGATAAATACAGAACACCCCAAACTTCAGCAATTTCCACCTGGAATGAGATGGACACAAGAAGAATCACAGAATCACAGAATCACAGAACGGTAGAGTTTGGAAGGGACCTCTAGAGATCATCTAGTCCAACCCCCCTGCTAAAGCAGGTTTGCCTAGAGCAGGGTGCACAGGAATGCGTCCAGGCGGGTTTTGAATATCTCCAGAGAAGGAGAATCCACAACCTCTCTGGGCAGCCTGTGCCAGGGCTCTGGCACCCTCACAGTAAAGAAGTTCCTCCTCATGTTCAGGTGGAACTTCCTGTGTTCCATTTCGTGCCCATTGCCCCTTTTCCTGTTGCTGGGCACCACTGAAAAGAGTCTGGCCTCATCCTCTTGACATCCACCCTTTAGATATTTATAAGCATTGATCAGACCCCTCTCAGAAAGAAAGTTTCTCTGAGACTCAGTATTCACAGAATTTGCTCATAAGTGTGTGAAGCATATACAGCTTCCTCACTCCTCACCTCTCCCATCTCAGGAACACTTCTGTTAAGTGTCATAGCCAAGTCCTGCCATCATTGTCATTGAAAAGGGACCATTTAATAAACTACTTAATTCGAGCAAAAGGTTACGTCTGACTATTGCTGATGGTAGAGAAATTCCTCTGGGATTTCTCACCTGACTTTAGCAGTTTAAGGGTTAGATACCTGCAATGATGCATGAAGTTCTCTCCAAATTTCATGGAATGAGAAAAGCACCTTCAGAGGACAGTATATCCTGTATCACCAAGGACAATTTATCCTGTATCACCACCATCATCTAAAAGTGAGGATGCATCATCATCCAAAAGGACTGGTATTTCTTTCTCCATTGCCTACAGAATGAACCTCAGTGACTAGTTTAAACTAGATGCCTAACTTTTGAATGGTTAAAATCAAGTGTAAAGGATTTCACCACCAATAGTGTTGATGGATCAGAATTTCTAGCAGTGACAGGTTTCTTCGAGGCACTGCTCAGCTTCTCTTCCAAATCTCTGCTTTACTGTGCTAGTCCTTAACTGACAGGTGATTAGTAAAGCCTACAATCTACTTTCGGGATTATCTCTGGTCTTTTCCTTCTACAGACAACCAATATGATTTTGCTCAATGATAGAAGCATGAAGACAGGAACAGATCTTCTATAATAAGTGATGCTGAGAATGTATCTGGGGCAAAATTAAACCATTTGGCTTGCTTGCTTACATTTCTTTCATAAAGGGGATCTAATTATTTCCAATTATATATTCAGTCAAACTAAACTCAGACGTCAATAAATGCCCAGATGCAGCGTAAAGCAGAAAAAAAGTCACAGAGGTGGAAAATTCTGGTAGTGGTGGTGATCAAAATGTATTACCACCTTACGTAATGATCTAACAGCCAAAAGAAAGCTAAGATTTCATGTAGATCTTGTCTCAAGAGTAGTGTTTGGGATTAAGATAGATACCAAGCCAAAACTACCGTAATTTATATCTATTAATATAAAAGAAAAGCATTAACTCAAGATTTAAGCTAAATTTCTGTTCTTAGTGTAGAGTATGTGCAAAATCTATGCAGTAATCAAACTCTGAAAGAAGATCTAAAATGTGACCCACTGAGATGCATCCATCCGTTCTTTTCAGAGATGTGTTTTAGTGATGTTAGATCCTTTGGGTGTCAAAGCCTTGCTTACCTGACAAGTTCTGTGAATGCAAAACTTTAGTTTAACCCACACAAATTTCCAAAATGTTTCTCGCTCACTGCACAGTTAGATCACCTGTTCACTGAGTAGCTCATATGTAGCTCATAGCTACACACAAGAAATCTACTCCATGTGAACAGAGCCTACATTCCAAAGGTTCACATTCTTATCAAAACACAGCCAATATGTACCAAACCACTTCTTCTCAAAAGAGGCCATTTCCATGGCAAGTTAGGTGTCAAATTTCCTGCACGTGAGAATGGCCACAAGTCCTGTTTTTCCTATTGACGCTTCCCAATTATACCAACAAAGTATTTGGCTCTTTATCCTCCTCTTGAAGTTGTTTTAATGAAAGCTCTTCATAAAAGATAGGCTTTTTTAGTTTTACTTTTTATTGGAAAAAATAATGGGTTTGTGGGATTGTTTTCAGTTTTGTTGTTCTCAAGAACTGCTGGAACATTTTTAACATAGATTTCCACAAAAAAAAAATCACTTTCAGACAGAAACTATGACTATAGTTGGGAATGGATAGTGATCAATTAATAAAACTACAAGAGAATTAAAAAGAGGATAGAATGGAAGAGTTATGCAACTTGCATTATATTTACTATTGCTCTTCCAGCTATCAACATCACTACAGAAAAGTAAATTATGAATCTTTTTAACATTAATTTATATTATTGCTTCACATTATCCTTGTTTGTCTCAATGAAATAGGAAATAAATAATAACGAGTTCGTATTTGAAATATTGGTTATTTCAAACCAGCATATTACTAACCCAAGAACATCCAGTCAATAGGGAAATCAATTTGGTATTTAGAGTCATTCACTTCACAATATCCATTTTGGCTAACAAGCATTCTGGAAATGTTCTAAAGGGATTGTTAGGACACAATATACAGAAGGGGACATAATAGCAAATTGAATGAATGATTGAAGGAAAACACACAAGAGGACAAATGAAATCTAACTGTTCTTTAGGCCTATCTTTTTTCATTGCCTTGTATCCTACATACTAATTTATAGGAGTAACCCAAAGAAAAAAGTCAACATGAAATGCACATCCTGATATGCAAATTCTGGACAAATTATGAGAACAGCAAAATTATTTAAGAAATACGGAAGCAAAAAAATTATAAAGAAGAGAAAAAAAAAGGTTTTCTTAGCCCTCTCTTAAATGGGATTGTGTCCTTATTTTTTCTGTAGTATCAAGGGCAACAAGCAGTCTGATTTATGAGGAGTACTGCAGGGTTTTTACTCGCTTTCCTCAGCATAAGCAAGGAGTCAGTGGAATTGCTGTGGGGTAAAAACCCAATCTCACACTGATGAGAAATAACCTGAAGCTGCAGAATCACTCATGCAGCCTTCATTGCAGAATCAGAGCCTAAAACAATAGTAATCTAAGCTGTTGCTAGGGGGGGAAAAAAGGCAAAAAAACAAAAAAGCAGATACTGCGATTACATCTCCTCAAGTAAATAACACAGGGCAGGACCAGGTCCCTGGCTGCGGGCCAAAGGACGTGGCGGGACGCACACTCTCACCGCGTCAGGATCGTTGCAGCCAGGTCGCTCAGGCAGTTCCCCAGACCTTGCCAGGCATTCTGCAGGAGCCTGCTCGCCGTCTGGAGCCAAAACCATGCCAGGGACCACGCTAACAATTTAACAGCAATTGCATGCAAGTGCCCTGGCCTCTGCCCTGGCTGTGTTCAATTCACCAGCACTGACACTGCCACAGGGAACTGATTTGAGGAGCAGTGGTGGATTAAGGCTTGTGCAGAGCAAACCAGTGCTGTGACTGTAAGGGGAACTTTCATCTGCAAGCTTTTGTTATTCAGCTGAAAGGCCTACTTCCAGGGCAAAGCTGTATGTATTTCAATAGAAAATCAAGTCTCACAAAGTGTTGCCCAAGTTCTTACTGTCTAATAAAGAGTCAGCAAATTTATGTTGTAGTAAAAACAATTGAGAGTAAAATTCCTTTTAAAAAAAAATACTCCATTCATCTGACTACAAAGTGAGTTGCAATAAATACAGTATTGAGAAACAGAGCAGCCTAGCAGGGTTTTAAGTAGTCTCTGCATTCTCGCTGCTGGTCCCATACACACACACACACACAGGCTGCCACACACTCTTCATCGTGCTGCTAAAAGCAAACAGTGGATATGACAGACAAACATTGTAAGCACAGATGTGTCCATTATAACCAGCGTGAGCTATGCTCATGAGGAGCGCTGTCACTTCTGAAAATCCAAGTGTCTCCGGCTGTGAAAAAACAGTGGGGTGTGAGAACAAAAGAAAGAGATGTTGTGATTAAGGCAAGGCTAATGGTTCATTAACAATACTCAAGGCCTGGCTCTCCAGCTTAGAAGTTAAGGATTTATTTCAAAATTACCTTTTGGCTTTTTTTGTTGTTGTTTTTGTTGCTGTTCATTTCTTTTCTCTGCCTTTTGAAAAGGATTTGTAGCTTCCTCTCTTGCCCTTTTGTCTGATGGCTCCTAAAATATGAAGCAAATGAAAACACAGATCTAGTAAAAACAATCATTTTCCTTTCTCTTCTCTTTTTTCAACTCTCCCTTTAATGTGTGAGTCTAAGGTGAGGACAGAGGGGAGAGGCAGCACTCCTTGCTTCAAAGATGAGCCTACCCTGGATTTGGGGTCCAGTTTGGCAATCTGAGGGCAACCTTCAGAGCAGGTACAGTTCTCAACTAAGCCAAAAGCACCACAGAGACCTTTCCAACAGTTCGGACACTAGTTCATTTACTATAGAGGCATGATATTAGCTTCTGTCTACACTGCAATATGAAGGCCAATGAGTGAATTTAGGTGCAGCAGGGCTGCTGTCAGCTCACACTCCTCAAAGAGCGCCCAGGGACAGTTCACAAATTAGCTTGTGCCAAAAACCTTTTTCCATCTGGCACTAAGAACAACACTGCATGAGATTTGACCCCTTTGCTCTCTGGCATTGTTCAGCATTGTGCTCAAACACCACCATCAGGTCCAACTCATACCCTGAGCACGCAGCACGTACTTTTATTTTGATGCTGCAAAAGCACCTTGCTTATGGGCTGTAGCACGGCCCTAAAATTGTTTCAGTCTGAGCTAGGAAAAACAAACAAATATACAATCATAATTATGTCGTAAGGCCAAGGGATTATACATCATGTCTGGAGGAGCCACAGGGTCAAGTGTGATCTGCTAGGAGGTCAAGTCGGTCTGCTGCAGAGGGAACCAGTCCTGGAGAGCCAGTGCACAAGTGCGTGTCTGTGTGAGGCATTCCTCCCTGCCGCAGTAAGCAGTAGAGACAGTCTTTGACATTGGCTCTCCAGCTCCCAGAACAGTTCTAGAGCACCCACTGGTGCCTTCTAGCAGTTCTCAAGATTTCTCTGATTTGCATGACTCTAAGATGTGCTTTTTAGTGTGTTGGGGGGAGGAACCTTCCTGTCCTTCCTCAGCCACTGGCCCAGAAATGCCTTCGGCTATTTCCAGGGCTCCTCGTTCCTGTCTTCCAAACCAAAGGCAGGTCGCATGTCACAGGTCTGATCCTTAGCTCTTCCTAATTGTGCTGGCAGTACAGAGAGATGTAGACGTGAGAGTACAGAAGCATTGAACAGCACTTCAGGCATGATTTCAGACTTCTCTAGGCAACAGTGAATGTCAGTGAGTTCACCTGCAAACTTCAGTCTTATGAGGAAATCACTACTGTGCCCCCTTGATGCTGCAATGAATCTGCTGTAGGTAAGGGAGGACCACATAGTAGATGTTACTACCATGAGGAATTTACAGCCTTCAGTTAGACACTTCCGTTTCCTGTATGATCTCTTGTCTCCAGCAAGAACTAAAAAGTGGAACAGAGAAATCCTAAACAACAACACATTTGACCTGGAAATTGCTCTAAGCTGGTTAGTTTGGAAGCACTACACACAAGGTCATATCTTAAATCCCATGTTTTGTTATAATTCATGAGGATAATCCTTTATACCCTCTTCTTATCCAGAACCTTCTCTGACTGTTGCCATCTATGTAGTTGCTATTAGAAGTGTGGTAAGGGTAACTCCTTTGAACTACAGCTGGAACTGGAATGATGAAATTTACCACAGGGGCTCAGATATCTCCTGGAAGGACTTCTGGTAGATTAATCCTTTAGTTTACACATGAATGTCTTACAAAGGTACAGGCTGGACACTGCCTGGCTGGGAAGCAGCTCTGCTGAAAAGACCCTTGGGTCCTGGTGGGCACATGCTGGTCATGATCCAACAGTGCACCCTGGCAGCATCCTGGGCTGCCTCAACAGGAGCACAGCCAAGAGATCAGTGAAAGTGACTTTTGCCTTTACTCAGCACTTTAATAAGAGCACAGCTAGATATTGTGTCCAATTTTGGACTCCCCACTACAAGAAAGTTATCAATAAACAAGTGAATTCAGCAAAGAGCAACCAAAACCAATCATTGGAGGACTTGCCCTCTAAGCAGTTGGGTGAGCTGACCGTGTTCAGCCTAGAGAAGAGACAGCTTAGGAGAACCTAACAGCAGCCTTACAGTGCCTACAGAAAGAGGCACTGTCCGGAAAGATGGAGGCAGGTTTTCCACTGTGGCACATGGCACAGGATGCCGTAATGACAAATTACATAAACAGAAACAGAAAAGGTTCTGACTTCAGATAGGGAAAACCTTTTCACTATTAGGACAGCTAGGTTTTGAAACAGGTTGCCCGGAGAAGTTCTGCAGTGTCCGTTCTCAGATGTTTTCCAGACCTGAAGGATAAAACCCTGAGCAGCCTGGTCTGACATCATAGCTTATCCTGCTGTGAGGATGCTGGACTAGAGACCTCCTGAGATACCCTCTAATCTGAATTATCCCATTATTTGAAAGTTGGATGTGTTGAGCATGTGTCATTGCAGGCTCTGCTCATATTCAGCAGAGAGAAACAAGCAGCTCTAAAAGGTTATTCATCTGACCTAACTCAAACATCTAGCTGAAGATGAGGTGGCTTGCCTGTGAAAGTTCTTGACTCAATCCATAAACAGAACCTAGGGCAAGTAACTTAAACTTAGTCATCTAACATATCAATAGCTGAAATTTGGTGAGAAATATCTCAGTCTTATATCCTACAATTTTTCTTGCTGAGATTCAGACTTTCTAGTGAACATGTCCTAAGATGCTTCTGAAGACCAAGGGATTGTTAACACCCTCTGCGTATGGCTGTAGCTCCTGCCAGATGCCACTTTCAATAATAAATCTTAGCAACATTTGGGGGCTACCTTGTTTGGGAGAAGACAGAAAGTCAAACTGTGTGGTTGCAAGCCATGCTGTCCCAGGTTGGGGATAATCCCTAGTCTTGTAGTAGGCAGTCCTGCTGCCCTAACCATAGCCAGTGGACAGTCCTGAGCAAAACTGGTAGGAGTGTAATCCTTTCATGATCACCAAACTTCAGTTTATAAAATTTGTTTTATTTTCCTAATAACTAAATGACCTTCCTGTGTTAGCTTCATGACTGGAGATTAATACACTCTGGGATCATTGCCCAGTCACTTCTGCCAACACAGAAGCCTTTCCAGGAGACATATTCCTCCATCTCTCTGATTAGATTTCAGTATATTTCAATTTTCCATTTGTAGATTATAATTTTTTCCAGCCCATGGTGTTCTGGTAATGCGCTACATCTATTTGAAACTAGAATCAGCAGCACTTTCCCATGATAATTCATCTGCCACAGTGGCAGTATCTAAATGTCCACTTGAAATCTCTCTGGATAAATAAATCTTCCCCTAATGTAGTGAAATATGCAGTAGTTTACTTTTTGCATCTCCCTGCTTTGGATGTTTAGCACTAAGGATGATTGTTAGAGAAAAATTCTGTAGTAAAACTGTGCACTGCAGTATTGTGCATCAAAAAATTGATCACAAATGTGAACAAGGCATCACTCTGAATCTGATACTGCCCAATACTTCATGTATCTTCAACTTGAAGTCCCTGTAGGAATGTCTACAAGCTATTTTAAGACACTTCTCCAGAACAAATTAATTGCAGATAGAGGCAGCAAATCTACAGGCACTTCCGAGGCATGACTGGAGGCCGCCCTCTCAACTGAGCAGATCCCTTTAAGCTGTGTAGATGACACCACTCTGTTTAAAGCAAGAAAGTCACTAAGTGGTTGATGGATTAGAAAATCTCTAGGTTTGACTAGACATGATGTCGGTGGCTTTCTGAACATAATTCCCCACCTCTCTTCTACTCCAGATACCTTTTACTAAATATATGGATATACTCCATGACATAAGTGGACTATCAGATAAGTTTGGGATGCTAGTGGCATAGAAATCTCGCAAAATTAGGATCTTAGCCAGCACCTCAGAGACCATTCACTTTAATATCAGTAATGATGTTAATTAATTGTAGCTAAAATACTCATACAATATGAGGATCTTTAAAACTGTTTTGCCAATGCTAGCATCCAGTTCTTCCCAGGTGTAATAACTTACAAGAATAGTGTTATAAGTTCTTCACTTATCCTATGAGAAAGTGTAACTCTGCAGAGTAAAGAGCTGTGACTGCCACTGCCTTGCTTCTAAACAAAACTGCAGCTGACTCTGAAGCTGCTGGCACTCATGCACCATTGTGAAGTCTGTGAGAAGAACTACTCTTCTCAGACCAACATTAATGCAGATGTGTGGCAGAATATGGCGAGATGCCTGGTACAGAAACAGCAGCACTAGTCTGTACACCAGAAGGGTGTTAGAATCCTAGGGCAGTTTGTCATGATAGGTATGTAGAGCTAAATGAAGGACTATGTGCAGGCTAGAGGCTTAAACAGGCTTGACAGAAAGCCAGGTAAGAGGCACAGGATCGGAGTCCTTGTTTGGGGAATGTAAAGAGGACATGTAGGTAAGAAGCCAGGAGACCAAGAGCTGCTGCTATGCTGCTTCTGAGGGCAGTCCTCAAACAAATTCAATTTGTGAACCCACTGGTTTATTTTACAGAATTCCTCCCACCATTGTACGCAGACCAGAGCACCAATCCTGTGTATGCTCAGCTACAAATATAGGAAAGATCTTGCTGCCAGCATGAGGACTGGCATGAGTGACATTAAACATGTGCATACAGTTTGGGTGCTACTGTGGTATACATAAATGTAATAACAAGTACAAAAGCAGACCTACATTTTAGCAGCCATATCTCATCTATATTTGTAGATCCACAACCATAAACATTATAAATATAGCTGAAATCATCCAATATGTATTGAATGCAGATATTCCAGGATGCCTGTAAAACACATTGAAAAAATGTGAATTGATTACGTAAGCAGTATTTTTAATGAATAAGGTCTATAGATTTTACATTATTCCTCTCTCTCAAATCTTGTAAAATACATGGAAGTCTTAATTATAGCTGAAGATATCTGAACTATGTTGGCCTTTGATTTTATAATACAATATGTAATTCCTGCTGGCATAATAAACCAATAAATTCAGTATTTGTTATAAATGAGTTTAAATTTATAAGTCTATCAAAATACCTCCTGGTTCCTGTTAATGTTTAGGAAACATTTCAGAAATGTTTCAGGTTCCTGGCTGAAAGAATTCCCTCACTTTTTACTGAGCTTCTGTAGATCCAACGTCTTGAAGTAATCAACAGTTACATGGACTATACGAGTAGCACACACGCAAATGTTGTATATGTAGGTAAGAGAGATACAGAAGGTACAGAAGGAAAGCAGAAGTAGTAGTTTATGTGTAAGTACTTCCTCCAGTAAGATGATTGGATCTAAAAGGCCCATCCTGAGCCAGTTGGAAATCACATTTTACTTTGGAAGGTATGAAATGGATGGACTGCCTTTCAAATAGCACCCTCAAATCCCTGCAGGTGCTGGCCAGGGACATTCGGTTTGCTAGTAGACAGCTGGCTGGTGAAGTTTATACATTACCACTGTCGTGTGTTTGAGCGTACGGCTTTGTGCTGAGACTTCGGCTTTTGCTTTTTGGTCACTTTCATATCACCGCTTATGTAAAATGAGTTTCACTTCTCACTCTCGAGATAATTAATACGTAGGCCTCAGCAAAAAACGTCAAGAGTCAGTTGTTGTAGCTGAAGATGGTTAAAATGTGTTTCCTCTCATTCTGTGAGTTGGTGTCCTTTGACACGGCTCCTGATGCTACAACAAACCATACCTGTAGCAGGAAGGAAAGACAGTAAAAGGAGATGAAACTTGTCTGCAGATATTATCAGGTTAAATATGTAAAATGAAGAAGCATCTGATTCTACTTTTAAAACTCAAATTTAGAGCATGTACTAGCATAGTCTGGTAATGTTTTGTGACAGAAAACCAGTAAACTTTTCTTGTCAAAATACTAAATACCACATAAAGGATTTACAGATGTTGTATTTAGGTAGATTAGCTAAAGCATGGCATAAACTGTAGTTTCTTGAAATTCTATCCCCAAGGCAAAAGTAAAATGTTAGATGGTTGGGGTTTTTTGTTGTTGTTGCTCCTCAACAGAAAGCAGCTTTCAAAATATGATGCATATAAAGTGTTATACTTCCAAAATTATGCTGGCTTTTGCCTAGGTACATGTTTTCTATTGAAGTTCACACCATAATCTGAGACATGTTAATTTAGGGTAGGCGTCTACTCAGTCAGCTGTTCAGTAGAATGTATAGACGTATCCATTCAAGGCCTTTCATTCGCTGAAAGCCCAAGGAACATTTTGGATATTGCCTTTCAGTGCTAAAACTGGTCAGCTTATGGTAGCATTTTCTCATTTCAGTTTCTGCAGGTCCAAACCACAACGATCCACAAGGGGATTAAAGCATATATTAATGAGCTTTTTAGCCCCTGTAGATTTCTCCTTCTAATTTGCCAGAATTTCATGTACCCCTTTCCTGACCCTAGAAGTGATATTTTCCTCCATCTGGAATGATTGTTTCATGTTAATGTGTTGGTTTCAATATAAAACATAGGAATGTTGGTTAGCACAAAACCTAATGAAGGCCCTGGGGTTTTTAGCTTTTTTGGCTTAATTTATTTTTTTCCTTAAAGAAATATTACTCATTTGTTCAGGCCAAGAACATAAGTTTTCAGATGTTACTCATGCAAATCTAATGTAAAACACAAACATTAGGCAGTAAATCCATTTTTAGGCACCTAAATAAGCAGCTTGATTTGACGCATTAACATTCTGGCAAATGCCTATGTTTTATTTCCTGAACCCTGTCATCTGAATTCAGTCAGACTTACTAAGAATTGAAACCCCATCTTATAAGAGAGACCTGTGTCTGCTAACTGCTCTAGCTACCACTATGACAATTACATTGGAATAAGATCCCAGGGAAAGCTAGACCTGAACAAACAGAGATTTTATAGGTCTTTTGTCTTGGACTACAGCTTCCTTCTGAAATGGCCATTGGAAAATGGAATTGTACCTCTCACTGGATGAAAATCCAGCTCATGCAGTTACCCATGCAACTTCCCTCATAAAGGCTCTGGTAGCTGAGTACATTTTTGAGAGCAGAATTTGGTTGTGTTGTTCTCTCGTTGAGAATTTCCATTTGTTCAATTTTTTTTCTTTCTTCCATGTGTTCTAATTACTGTAAAGTAAAAGTGTGTGTTTTCGCTTGAGTTAATGAAAACTCAACAATCATTAGGCCCACTGAATTTTTAACTAAGCAGTTCTGCGAGAATGAAAAGAAAAAAAATATGCATATGGTAAACACAAAAATGCTTAAGTAGATACCCATATATGGTAATACGTATGGGTTCAATACTAACATATTTGGCAGAAATGCATGACAAGAATCCCTGTCCAGAGCCAAAACCTCATAGACAAAGGGCAGAATTTACCACAAGATTCCCTATCTCAGCTGCACGCAAAACACATTCCTTTTTTGGATGCATCTGGACCATCATCCATTATACTTCACCTGCTTTCACGAAATGAACCTTATTCCTCTTGCTCTCGTATAATAAGAATGTTTGCTACTGAGTATTAAAATGTGTGCAACATGTGGCAGACATCTGTGGTGTGCTGCCATCGCACTTCACTCACACAACAAAGTGAGCCATCTCACCTTCCAAAATCAACCCTACCTCTCTTTGAAACACATCTTATTTCAGAAATGCAGGTGCAAAGCAACACACCTCAGCAAACACTGAACACATGAAGAGCTTCAAAGAGGTTTTTTTCAGCTGTATTTTGCTTTTTTGTCATGAAGCAGCACATAAGTAGGAATCAGTTTTCACTTGGTCTGGTGCAGGAGTTTTCAGTCATTTGGGCTTTCTTTTTTTTTCTTTTGTTTTGTTTTCACTTATTCTTCTTCACCAAAATTTAAAATTATTCTTGAGAGTGCAGATGACTCTTAGTTGAAGGCAGTTTCATGGTTCTAATACACGGCACACCACACCAAGCCACTCTCTGCCCATCAGCCAAAATGTGGTAACGACTGGATTGTTTAAACTCGACGGTGAGTGTGACATAAAATGCATTAGCTTCTTTGACATTAACAGCGGTTTGAATTAATATTATACTTCAAATTAATATAATACTTCATATTTGCGATATCTTAAGTGCATGCACAAGCTGAAACTTTGGTAGCTTGTGGTCTATTGGCAAGCGAAATAAAATAAATAAAATTGAGCTCCTCTCCTTTGGAATGGGTTTCTGAAGCCTTTTAATTATTCTTAACTAAACCACTTTAACAGCTGGTTCATACTGCATCCTTGCGTCATCAAGTTCTGGCTTGCAGGTATGGAAAGCGGAAACTTTTCTGCTGCTTTCAGACTGCACCCACAGAAGACGTATGTGCAGATGTCAAGCCTCTCATGCCCAAATGCCGGCATGTGCTGCCTCTGCTCACATAGCTCTGGAGTAATTATTTACACCTGTGCCATATGAGTTCAAATCTCAGGGGTTTCACTCTTATGTGAGTATGTACTGTCTGGCAATGCAAAGGACTTGAGGTTACATTTTCCTTAAGATCATTCTAATATACTAGGTAGTATAAAAGCATACTAAAGTAAGGCCTCTCTCTGTCATCCGTCACCTACCATAGTGGTGGACATTTACACTTTGTACTTGCCTAGTCACTGACTTGAGGCTGAAGAACCTGGAAAAGTAGACCCATTTTGTGTAGAAGCTGAACATTTGTCTTGTGTTACTTACTTTCTTATGTTGTATTGCATCAGAAATGCTTTCCCTGATCGGATATTAATACGTAAATCAAAAGGTATTCAAAATTTATTCATCTTACATGAGAACAAAAAAGATCATTAAAGAAATTCAAAACAGACTGAGAATTTTTGGAATAAGTCTTTCAAAAGGAAAATAAAAAAACTCCAACACATAAGGAATTTCTAGAAGCAGTTAAGGGGTCATTCACATCTGCTATCTGCAGCGGGTAACTTAGAAAAACACGCTGCTCCAGGATAGCTGCAGCTGTACTACTATCACCTGACTGTAACCCTGTGTAACCGCTGTTACTGCAAGAAGAGGTGATGCTCTGACTATTCAGACAGGAATAGGAGCCACCTGCGTGAGTTTTGCCTGCCACAAGGTCTGTTTCAGTCCCCAAAACTGACGCATACAGACACACATGCAGAAATACAGGTAACGTTTGAAAAAACTGCTGAAGGAATTTCTGGCATTCACCACTATACCTGGCTCTGCAAGGATTACAACGTGAGCCATATCACAGGTGTTGCAGGCATGGAACATTCGCAATGTATCAAGAGAGCACATTGCCATTATTACATGAGTGGAGTGATTCAAAGCAATTTTGACTGAAAAGGCCTAGTTTAAACATAAAGTTAGGGCTCTCCCATCACCTCTGCAGTATAAAAATGCCCTCGAATGGATATAAGTAATTCTAATCAATCCCATTCTAAGGCATGTTTATATGGTTTTATGACAGAAATGAAAGTGTAGGCTGTCAAGAATTAGATGTGTAAAGCACTTACCAAATTGGACCCATTGCTGTCTTTTCTTTGATGGCAATACTTTAGGGAAAAGCACAGAATCATAGAGTCACCATATCAAACTCTACATAAAAATAGTCTGTAGAAAAATTATAAATCGATGGAAGATATACACAGCCAGATCCAGACTCATGATACAGTAAAAAAATTCTTAAAAGCATGGTTGGAATCAGAAAAAATAAGGAAAAAATCACTCAGAAGTATTAGTCTAGTCTAAGGAAACATCATGTACTTATTTTAAAGTATCTTTATGATACCTGATATCACAGTATTGTATTTGTAATAATCAAATTGAATGAAAGAACTAGTCTCTGAAGGCATGAGTATGTGACTTCAGGCATCTCTACATTGTGTTTTCAGGTGAATCCTAAGTTATTCCTTTCCCAAAGTGCTGTAAACTTCTGTACACTTTGTGCTTGCCACAGCATAAGCATGAGAAACCAGTGCTTGGCTATTATTTCCCTGTAAGCTTGCACTCCACTTTGTAGCAGCCAGGTAGGCAGGATGGACACAACCATTGCATTATGCTGGCTGAGAGAGCTTGTCTCGGCAGCCATGAGTTGTGCTGCTTGGCCACAGAGCCACAGGCTAGCCCCTACATCAGTATTAGATGTCTGTAGTTCAATGGGCAGCAGTTGGTCCACAGTACACAACAGATGTGATGTGACTTCCCTTGGAGCAAGCTGCCTTGCACAGAGACACGCTCCTCTCAGAGCAACATCAACAGATGCGCTGGGGGAGCTAGTACAGTGCGAATTCAAACTTCAGCATACCACACATTAATCTGTTGCTTTAGGTAAATTCTCATTCCTCCTGGTCTATTAGATGATGAACTTTTCAAGGCAGAGACTTTTATTGGGTGTCCGTTTGCCACTAAAGTTATTTGAGTCAGCTGTTTTTGAGAGCCGGTATCATTAAGTGATGAATAAGATGAAATTCGTGTTTGTATCCACAGTGAAATCCGTGCTATGGACACCTAATCAGAAGAATGAAGCACTGTCTTGGTTTGAGCCAGGACAGAAACAATTTTCTTTTAATGACTTTGCTTTTTAGCACTGAGTTAAGGAAGGAGGATGGGTCAGTGGTCAGGGTAGTGGTGCCTGTTGTTGGCATGCCTGGGAGTAAGCCTTTGTCTCCAGGTATGATACATTGTTTCATCTCCACTCACAGAAATGGAGACAGGAATATTTCCTACCCCCTCCAGGGATGTGAAGGTTAAATCCAAAAAAGAGGTTGATATACATGTGAATATGAGTATCTGAGAGGGTATCATGGTGTAGATAGGGCACCTCTATAAGTCCTTGTACCACAGACACAGCAGAGCTGAGCAAGGCATGGCAGGGCTTTGCAGGGAAGATTATGTGGATGTCGGAAGCAGCAGAGCCGTGTTAGTGCATTGCTGCACCCGAACTAATGATACTGGCACCTGAACTAACAGTGCCATGCTGAAGTGATCATATATTGAAGTGGGTAGAGTTAGCTCAGTAACTTTGCGTTACACTTTGCAGCATATTTGTGCCACAGGCTGTCCTTCCTCAGAAAAGTCATCATAACACAGCCAGCTACAAGCCTGAAGAGGAATACTTTGTCTTTTATTTGACTGAGCAAGGAAGATGCCATCTGTCTGGGCTGAAGGCACAGCTGTAGATGGTGTTGCCCATACCAGAGTAACTGAGCAATAGCTTCCCTTAAAACATCAGAGTCAGAAAGGCAGAGAAGTAGGGGAAGTGAGATGTGAATTCAGCTCAAGAGTTCAGTTTCATTCTTTTTTTTTCCTGTCCCAACTGATGTGTGTTGAGAGTGAATGATCCTTGGCAGCAGACCAGGTTGAAGGATATTGAGATCAAAGGAGTACCAGCACACCACTGTACTTCACAGAATAGTGTATATTTGGCACAGAAACGCCTCTGATAAGCATTAAAAATATCTTTTTAATTGATATTTTATTCTCTTGACAGAGGGCATTTAAGATTTGAAAGTGACACAGAAGTAATTTATCCTCACATGTAAAAATGTGCTCTCCAGATAGAGATATCACATTAATTTTACTCATTCATGTTACAGTCTGAAAACTAATCTTGGGTTCCTCCCTCCACACTGTGGAAAGCAAAAATTAATTCACTTGGTTACAAGGAAAGGAATGAATCTACACTTGCTTTACTTTAAGATTCTGCTTTCAAAGTAGCAAACCTAGGCAATCTGCAAACAATCATTTGCTTTCTTCTACAAATTCCGCTTCATTACGTATTTAGTATGTCATTCGCTCATTAGCACGTTTGTTCATTGATTTCTATTTAACAACACGCTCTACAGTACATCATGTTTTTAATTTCTCCAGTCATCCAACATACAGTATGTAATGTGGTCATAGTTGCATGAGAATGATTTTATATTTATACACTGTCTTTCAACCAGAAGAATCCCAGAGCATGTTCATAAAGTATCTTCTGTGAATAGGCTTATAAACAATGGTTTAGGGCAAACGTAATTATGGATCTGTTATACCTTTGTATACATCTTTCCAACTGTTCTTTTTTAACTGGACATGTATTGCAGATTTGTCATAATATTGGCCATTTAATCCTTATTTTTCTTGCTAATCAGGACGTTTCTTCTCCTTTTCTTCACTTTGAACTTTCTCTTGGTTACTCCTCATGTTCTTATCAGGGTTCTGAGGCATGGAAAAATTTAGCAAGAAATTGCAAAATAAGATAAACTGACAGTGAAGACTACAAGTGAGAACATCGTGTGCTTTCTTTGCACAGACCTGATCACACTAAAAACAAAATAGATGCCTGTCTTTGAAAGTAGAAGACTCCTTGAAGGAAGTAAATTGCAGTTCAGAGTTAACAAAGACTGAAAGGTATTAGAATTGCATATTTCCCATGGGCCAAATTTTAAGAGCTATTTAGACAGTACTATGAATTACCTAAGTCTCATGAAGCAGAATGAGGAGACTCTCTATAACGTATTGCCTAGCCTTAAAGACAGTCAGAACCAGAGCATAAAGCAGTATATTTTTGTGAGCTCCAAAAGGACAATTCTATCATATCAAGAAAAGAAAACCTTGCTTAGAAGTGAGATGGCAACTTCAGTTCAGTGTTAGGTTCATCCACATATAAAGCAACTGAGATAAGTACATTCCTTATATTTTTTGTCCAGGCATGTTCAAACATGGGACAGCTTTTTCAGGGAGAAGATCAAATAAAATATGTTCTCCTTGAAGTGAGCAATGAAATATATCAGGGAAAGGATTTTTCTTGGAAAATGTTAGTGAAAACAAAATTCTTAATTTAGTTTTTCAAAGGAAATCAAGTAGTCAGGAAAAGAAATAGTTTTTAGGAAAAAAATGCCTCTGAAATGCTTTTTGGGGCCTCAAAAAGCTGATGTTCTGATGTCATCTGTCTTCTCCCTTCTCAGCCTCCAGAACCAGGCTACATTTTTCACTATAGTG
This sequence comes from Steatornis caripensis, assembly GCA_013398225.1. Classification (NCBI taxonomy): domain Eukaryota; kingdom Metazoa; phylum Chordata; class Aves; order Caprimulgiformes; family Steatornithidae; genus Steatornis; species Steatornis caripensis. Next base: position 33,257 of record VZSC01011084.1, on the reverse strand, counting down.
CCTTATTTCCTTTTGTCACTGAGCTGCTGCATAGCAGTATGGGAGTCTGTGGTCATGGTGTTTTTAAATGATAATGCGTTCATGAGTAATCTGGATGCTAGAGAAAAATAGAGACACAAGACTCCTAACCTCCCAGAAATTGCTCAACAATATTTAACAATATTTTTCTGCTTCCTGAGCTATTCTTTAAAGAAAAAGCCACCATTTTATAGGAAAAGCCAACACTTTCTCTTACAAGGCTACTTTTAGAGACTAAAGACTTGAATATATTAGCCTGGGAGATTTTATTGATGAACCATGCAGGGTGGTAAAGTTCATCAGAACTGACCAAGTCTTTCCCTGCTTAACTTTGGACCTTATTCTCTGAGCCAATTAGTCATCCAGCAGCTGGTCAGATGGAGACAAATCACACATGCACTCTTTCCTTTACTAGTGTCACTACCAGTATATAGGCTGGATAGATTAAAGTCTTTGTCCATGAACTTCATCTACATGCCTGATAAAACAGGGCCAAGTACAGGAGCAAGTGCTGTCCTGTGATTGTCCCTGCTACTGAATTGCTAGGCCACGTCAAGGCACAGCTTTGGATGCAATGACTCATAATTCATGAACACAGCTCGGAAACCGCACAAACCAAGAAAACCTCCCAACGAGCAGACTGGACAGAGCCACCTCCTTTGAGAGGACAAACCAGGTTGGACATGTAGACAGAAATTATGCTCTGCAACTTAGCTTCAGGGCCAAGCAAGCAACACTGGCTCATTTTATTTAAGAATATGGACGTAGCCATAGTGGTCAAACGGCTCACCACATAGGAGTATCCTTCCACTTCAGTTGCTCTTCTGTTTCATTTGCTGTTCTGTTCTTCTGTTTGAGAACACTCGTTTAACAAATACACAGTTAGAAAGCATGCTGAACTGACAGCCAAGTGACCAATTGTATTTTACATTTTCCCCCAAAGTTTTCACACCACAGCTCAGAATAAGTACCTTCTGAATCTGATAGATTTTTTAGCGGCAGTTTTTCATTCTTCAAGATATGTGCAAGATACATGTTGCCATAATACATATTTTACTGGTGGATGTGAGTCTATTACTAGCCCATGCTAAAAAGTCTAGGCTCTTCATATTTTTAGCTCTGGAGGTTCTCAATTTAATCCACAGTACGTCAGGCAGCATCACAGCTGTCACATTAGTATATTAATCTTCAACTGCTGATCTTACAACACTGCTCGTTGATTGGTGAGATGGAGCGTCCTGGCTCTCTAATCTTGCAAGGATCTAATTTCTCAATAAGTAGGTTATGAGATATTTATATGCATATACACGTTCTAGATAAAATGATCACAAAAGTTGTTTAATGACACTGTTAATTACCTGAAGTTATTCAGCTATTTAAAATTAGTCACTTGTAAATTACTTCATTGCATGTGAAAGTATTCTTTCTATGCCAAAATGCCCTGAAATGCAGTAAAGGCTTATGTGAAGTTAGATGAGGTTCATCATGCATGCATTGGACTTATATATTAACATACATATAAGACTCACTGTCTTCCATGGTATTTCAATGAGACTTGAACCATTGCTTCAAGTCAAACTTGTTCCTAAGTGTTTTTCTGAGCAGAAATGGACTTACATACACTCCTTATTGGTCTGCTGAACCAGCAATTCTAATACTAATTAGTATCAGCATTAAAACCCCCACCAAGACATGACACTGAAATTCAGCGAAGGTTGGATAAAACTGCAGCTTGCATTCTTTAAATATTTATACAGTACATCAAAACAAACGAAACTGGAGATTCCATTTCCAGCATGAGCTGCAACATTGCTAGAATGGGGTCTACTGTGTCATGCCACTTATTTTCATTTCTTTGATTTTTTTTTATGACACTTCTGCTGAATTAGTAATCAGGGACAAGGGACAGAGTCATACTGTTTTAAATTTCAGTATTCCTAAGAGTAAACAGATATCCAGTAAAGCAAGTTAGAGACCTTTAACTCTATGAATTATTTTGAGAGCGTGAAAGTTACTTTCACAGATCAAGTTTATCACAGCACTGAAAAGATCTAAGTATTTGTATTAACATTTGTATACTTCAAAGAAAAACACCAAAGAAAAATCTATCCTTTTAATACAAATTTCTCAGTTAATCAGGTCTGAGTGTCTCAGGTCTGAGATAGATGCACAGATTTTTGTGGAGGTTAATATCTCGACAGATAAAAATGTCTGTAAAGTTTGATAGCAGGCACTATTTGTCTATTACTTCTTTTCTCTGTTTTGGCATGTATGAGCACGGTGGTAGACTAGCTGTAATATCAGTGACTTCCAAGTGACCGTGACATTTACCAAATATTTGTTGAAGTATTTAAATAAAACATAGAATAGTAAAGACTACTGCTGCCTCTCTGCTGTTTCACAAGCTCCTCAACATTGTGATTACACAGAACCCTGGAATTCAATCCAAAACCATGGTCTGCACTGATGAAGCGCTGCACACACACAAGTCTCTGCTGTTGTTATTATTTTTAATATAGATTTTTTTTCATTACTTACATGACATACAATTTCTTTTACTAAAGATGTAATGGAGCAACCAGAGTAAGGTCTGATCCCGAATGTGAACCAGGACTTAGTCTACAAAATAAAAGACTGGAAGAAGGATGTAGAATCAAGGAATCATTTAGGCATAATACCATATAAAAGACTGCAGAAAAGAAAATGGGAATAATGCACTTCCTGTTGAGGGTGAACAGACCAAAAAATAGTATGATGAAACCAAACATGGAAGAGTCATTGGACCTTAGGAAATCACATTATAAAGGAAGTAGAATATCTGGGGAAGTTATGAACTCCCCATCACTGAAGGTCTCTAAAATAGATTAGAACTGCTTTTCTTAGAAATGACAGAAATATAGCACTTCAAGTCAGGAGAAATGTAGGTGATTTCTTGAGATTCCTCCTAGCTCTGTGATTCTGTAAGCAGTTAATATGTTGGTGCTTAGAGGAAGAAATGGGATGCTCTCAGTTTCCCTCTTACAATGATGTCTGTAAAGTTCGTCTAGATGTATATTGGAGAAAATGTCATTATTTGTCATTAAAGAAAGCAGCAGTGTTTTGGCCAAGATATTTTTTTTCTCTGTTCCTTGAAAGTGTTGGAGCAGAGCACTGTCATCCAGCATTTTGAATAGTGGTGCTTTCTATATGCAAACAACCACAGTACCAAGTCAACCAAACATCCAGGTAGTCCAGTATATAGACTCCAGTACTGACCAGTAGGGATATGCCCATAGAACTGGTAGAGCACAGTGAACAGTCATCCCTTATTCACTTTTTCCACGAGATTTTACAGACCTTTTCCAATTCATTTAGTTTCTATCACTGTAGCACACCGTACTGCCCCACATGGAAATCCATTTTGGGGAAGATGGACAGGGCAGAAATGATGGCCCAACTCTCTTGTCCTTTTTGGTAGTGATTGAACACTTTCAATGACAGTAAGACAGTTAACTACAGTGAGCTAACATCCCCTATTAAATGTCTGAAACCTTTTACACTGAGACCCCGCAATCCGGCTTCTCATTATTTCCTTGCATGGGGAGGGGACCCTTAGGTTCTGTTTCAACTCAACAGTTCATCTTCTAAAAGAAGGTATAGAAATTTGGATATGCAGCGAAGGAGGACTGTTACCTACCTTTCAAATCCCATAAATGAGATGCCATGCTTTAGGCCTATATTAAAGAAGAATTTCTGGTAGTTTGTTTTACAAGAAGATATTTTCTTGTAATTTTGTTTGTACGGTTATAGTTTGCACACAAACTATCCAGACTTACGCTGAGCTGGAAATAAAATTTCAAAATCACCTCTCACATCAATTGTACTTTCCCAACAAGAATGGCTTGTGTAGATCTGATCTCAGTGCACTGAAACTAAAACCTCTGAAGTCTCTGGACTGAACTCAAATCCAGGGTAAATCCAGCCAAAATGTGTTTGTGCCATTCCAACGATTTATGAACTTGCACAGAGTTTCTGCAAGCCCTTGTTAGTTCAGTCGCTTAGAGGCCTGAGTTTCAAAGAATTCAAGCTCCAGAAGCCTCCCACTGCAAAATCAAAACTAAACCAAATCCACTAGCACAAAACAATCATCTCATTTGTTTATGTGCTTATTTATGCATTTGTTTCATTGATTTATTTATTGATCCTAGAATGGAAGGGATATAAAATCCCCTGGTTGCTACTGGGTTTTGTTAAACACCCTCTGCTTGAGCTGGGCTTACTGAAAGAATTGCTAGGGTTTGTGTTCTATTTCATGAACCTTCCTCAGTTTGTTACAGTGATGGCCAAAGGCCATTTCTTTCTTTTCTCCGCTTTCTCACCCCAGCTTTGTAACAGTACATTACAGTGAACTTGCAGTGTCTCTCTCTGCCCATTATCTGTGCACGCTCATGAAGTTTTTCAGCTCTCAAGTTCCTAAAGAAAATTCTGATTTGGCACAGCCTCAAGTTCTTCTTTTAAACACAAACACTATCTTCCTTGCTTTGGCACTCTCATTGTTTTTTTCTGTCAGCCTTTTCACCTCCTTTCTTCCTTGCTGTGTCTACCTTCCTTCTATTTCGTACTCAGTTTCTCAGTGAAGAAAGCTAACACTCTAAGAAAAATCCATGTTTATATGACGATTGCCTTAGCTTAGACCGGTGCTACTGGGCAACAACATAAATAAAATACTTCTCTGGGGCATTGCTAGATAATTTCTGCCTTGCACTTTCCAAAACTTTCATGCGCTTCACCTTTTTGGAGAACTGTTTTACTTCTTATCAACATTCCCATCTGTTCTAATTTTGTATGTTTGTAATAATGATGCTGTTTCAGGCCTTGCCTCGCTTTTGCATTGGCTTTAGGGAAACTTTAGAACTTAAGCCTGAGAGCTGCAATCTCCCGCAAGCAGAAAGTGCTTTGTAATGACCTAAATCTTTCTGTGGTAACTAAGGGCTCAGAAGAAACGTCTGTATTGACATCAGGAACATTAACGCAGACAGACCATGAGCTCCTGAATGACAATTCAGGTAGACCCACGCCTGACTGGAAGCATTCCATAGTATGTGCCAAATCTTCTGGAGGAACTCTGAGCATAGCTCTTGCGTTTTCAAGCCTCTAGATGTAACGGAGATAAACAAATGATGTAAATTAACTTTGCCAACCTGTTACATGAAGGTCATGACAGAAGGAGGCTGTTTATCACTTTCCTAGTCTTTCTTATGTGTACATAACCATGCCTAACGACCTCTCACTTAGTGAAAAAGAAATATCGCAGTCCTTACACAAAGGAATCTTTGCCTGGTAAAAATAAGGCTGGGAGAAATTGCTGCTCTCCTGATTTCCATAGTAATTTTGCAATTGATCTCAACAGCATGAGGATTTTCCTCTTTGATGACGATAAAAGAGGCCTGCAGAAACTTCTCTGAAGATGGCAGACATTTTACGGACTAAATAGAACCTGCACACCATATTTGGTCTTTTCAGTTACTTTTCTGACATGCATATTCCTTTACTAGATTAAACCACATTAAAAATAAATCTGCCCATACGCATATTAATGTTACTTTTTAAACAGCATAATTCCATATATTAAATTACAAATATATCCTTCTTGTGCTTTTTTCCTTAGTGGCTACACCAGCTACTTACGATGGTTTCTTAAGAATTTTCAGCCTTTCTTCTACATCTGTATTTAGTGACTTTCATAGGAGCAAGTGATTGCTGCATTCGTGGTGATTTACATGGAAAGGGAAGCATATTAATATTAAGCATATAATGAGAGCCCTGGAACATTAGTTTACATTTTGTTGGCAATCACAGTGGCTGTGGCAATGGATTTTAGATGACCTTAACATTCACGTCTAAAACATATGCGACAAGTAACCTCAGCGTTCACCCTACTGTTGATCTTTTAAAACAGTGAACATAAGATAAAGATCTGTTGTGGTTGTCTTCTCAGCTCTCCATAATATTTCATAAATAGGTCAGTTTTAGCATGTTTATATAAATTGATTCCCCTTCTGGGAATTCTGGCCTGCGATAAACACTTCTTTCCAATTAGTTTGGGTTTTTTTAAATAGTTGGGGATTACTATTACAGCTAAAAATATTTTAAATATAAGTATCTTTTAAGTCAAGAAAATGTTTTCTGTCTGTTACCGACAGATGAACTGCAAATGCCGGCTCCTGTTCACTTTAAAATCAATATTGCAGTATCTACACATGTGGACTTCTTTTTCACAATACACAGAAAAATGAAGCCCTAGTCCTGCAACACAGTGCCTACTACCATGAGTCCTTTTAACCATAAGGAAGGAATGATTGAGGCCAATGAGACTCCTTTGGTTTGTAATCCCTGCGCTGAACAACCATCTACAGGATGAACTCTGTTTTGTCATAACTTGCTTTAGAAGTCATCTTGTTGGCTTAGAGATTTGTACATTCCTTTAGACGCCAGCTGTCCTTTTAATTCTCATTAATAATGCTTTTTATTTGATTTCGTTGTCACACCTATTTCTAGAAACAACTCGCATGGTAAGTCAGGTCAGCTGGTGAATCAGTTGCTCAGTAAGCTCCCTCAGCAATAAGTAGCACTAGATGCATCAGAAGAAGATGTAAGAAATGGTAAGAAAACATTACATGAGACAGAGTAGACTTCTAGTTTTCGGTCATTGTTACTCATCTTGATGATCGTATCTTTCAGAATAATTAGCAGCATGATGGTGACAAATCTTGTGCCTTGACTCCCACTTTTCCATATCTTTGCAGCTTTAGGGGAGACACCAAGGCTCTTAACAAGCCTAGCTCTGCTACTCACTTTGTGGTAGGTTAGATCTGACAGCAGATGGAATCCCTGAGCATGTCAGTTTAATTTTAGGTTGTGCATGTAATGCACATGTTGCCAATTACAGTCGTGTATGATGTCTTTCTAGGAAGGAGGTCTTTCTCTTTCCCACTGGGTGAACACGATAAGGATAAATTTTGCAAAAGTTATTAAATCTGGGCTTAGTCTTTTCTTAACAGCCTGCATGAGAAGGGGAATATCTTTCAAAGATTATTTCTGACTCTCTAGAAACAAGATTCATCTCCTACTACTCTCTTAGCTACTCTCTTAGCAGTAGTGCATTCAAACTTCCAGGGAAGAGAGCAAAAGCTCAAGGTTTCAGATGGACTCCAGTGTTGACGTGATTATACAGCTTCAGTCGAGCAAGGGACTTCAAACTTTGTTAGAGCCCTATGACAACAGTTCTGAGGAAACTGTAAAACCCCAAAACAGGCTCTCAAACAAGTGTTCAGACAGATAGATTAATGGCATCATCTACCTAGCTCCTCAGTAGAGAAAAATACAGAAGAGCCAGGTAGCTGAGATTAGTGTCCAAGTTGACTTAAAAAGACTGTTAGACGCAGGACAGCTTCAGACGGCAAAATTGCCTGGAAAGGAAGAGGAGGTGACATTTTTCTAATCCAGTTCTAGCCATTGGGAGCAGTGGAAGGAAGCTCTGCCTAGCAGACCAAGGCCGTGCCTTTTGAAGATAATCTGTAGTGATTATCTAACTGCTGGGTGATTTGTTCTTTGAGTAGGTGTCATACATATTGATTGTATTATGTTCTCTATTCTAAAAAGACTTGCCCTGTTTTCCTCTATCCCATCGCTTCTGGAAGCCTCCTCTCCAGCAAACTGCACTGGCTTAGCTCCACAACCACACCAGACCACCACAGATGAGACTTCCAAATGAAACTTCCACCTGGCTTCGCTTTAGCATAAGGCTGTAATTGTCAGGATTATCATCTTTCTGAGGAATATATTCACAATACAATACCCAAACTTCCCAGTTTTAAACAATGTCCTACAGATTCTGTCCTACAGAAAGGTTGAAATAATTGCATCACTCACACTGCCAATTTTTTAACAGCATGTGAGATGAAACGTTTTAATTGTATAAGCATAAACTTTAATTGTTCATTTTAACTGCATATTCATAAGTTCCAGTTAGTCTTACAGTCAGAGAGCAGTCCCTGACTCACTTTACGTACTGGCATAGATGTAGCTTCAGAAGCATGTTATCTGAGAGATAATGGTCTATCAGTGACGAGCAGTTCAGATGTTAAAGCCGTATATGGTGCCTGTGGTCCTGGCCAATGCAAGACATTGAAGCTAGGCTCTCTAGAGCTCAAACCTATAGTTTGATCTTTGCAATAGGGAAAAACAATAAATTCATAGTTGCAACATGTAATTCATACTCCAGCCAGCCTACATAGACATTGTGGCTACAGAATACCAATAAAAAATAAAGCAGAACAACTCATATCTGCATGTAATATAGATGAACATTTGAATATATCTATAAATAAAAATGTAAAAGCTTGTATTGAAAATTCCATGAGTATTAAATTATTTTTTCTCTTATTTTCAAACTGGTTTTTGCAACAAAAGCCTGGGTGTGGACATTGACTCAAAAACAAATTCTTAAACATTCAGACTTGACTGTAAACCCTTCAGCAGGGTCATGATTTTTGCTTCTGAATACATGGATATTTGTTTGACCCTTGCAAGACACTCATTGCTCTGTGTCTGGAAATAAAGCAAAAAAGTAAGACATCTGTCTTCTGATTCACTGACATGAGAGGAGCAAGCAAGCACCATCTAGCCGCCATATGAATACAATAAGCTAAGCTTCACCACTGCTGCAAAGTCTGACTCTAAACACTATGCTTCCTTCTGCCGAAAGACCTCTTTCCACAAGTTCCCAAGTTTCACAAGAAAAAGGGCAAGATGCAAAGTACGTTCAAGTCCAACTTGAATCTGACCCAGTTGGAATAAAAGAAGAGAATAAACTGCCACCCACACACAGTTTGCAAGCAGGAAATAAAATTCAATTGTTTTACTTATGTATATTTATTTCTTTATAAGTATCTGCATTGTCTATCACCAGAGAAAGAGTGTTAGTGTTAGTCTGGGAAAATAGTGCAATTTATTTTGAATAGAAACATCGGTTTGCTTTTTTCATTAATTAATTTCTTTGAGCCACAGTTTCCATGAATTTTGCTGGCACAAAGGATTCAGACATCAGATTTGAAGGATGGATATGTGAGTATTTGTGGAACACAGAATAGCAAAAATATTCATTGGAAGTACTACTCACACATCTAATCAGGAAAAAGGAATACTGCCAGGCAGCCAGTCCAACCAGTGATAGTTTGAAAAGCAAATATTGGCTGTCCACAAACAATTTACATAACAAAGATCATCTGGACGACATAAACACTATAATACTCTCATATAGAAAATATTTGTTCATTAATTTGACTAATTTTGTATTATGCTTTAAAAAAACATACTGAATATATTTTTATTTTCCCAACTTTTGCCAAACTTCAGTTACAGATTGGTTTATCTAAGCTACAAACATAAACACTAAGCCAAATAGTGTGTGACTTGATAGGCTGTGGATATAGAAACATCAATGGTAAGCAAAAACAGTGGCTGGTTTGAATAAAGGGGTTTGATTCATGTTCTAATTCATCCTAGATCGCGAGTGCTGTTGGCTTTGGTGTCTCTTCAAGACACTGTATCTAGAACACTGCCTTCAAGTGGGCAGATTTGTGACTGTTAAATTGTCACTGTGAACTGTTTTTGTGATGAAGAGATTAAAAAAAAAAGAAACCAAGAAAAGATTCTCGATTTTGAAATATTATGAGGTTGCCTATACTATAAAGCAGTCAGACAAGTCTTCAGTAGAACCAGCTCCCTATTTTAAAGGCAAGTCCCATTTTGCAGCAAATTCTCCTTCAGCAAATCAACCTTACTTCACATCAGCAGAAAACCTGAAGAGTTAAACCTCAAACTACTTCCCTCAACTAGTTTGTCAGCATTTTGAGGGATTAATCCTTCCCAAGATCCAAAAAGTCATGAAACTATCCCTTAGGTAGCTGAGAAAATCAGTAAGCTGTACCATCTAGACCAGGAGTTCCCCACAGGACACAACATGGTACCCTAATGCAGCCAAGAAGCCATGCATACATCTCTTCATACGTGCATGTTCAGGCAGGAACTACCGCCCTCAGTAATGCCAATTTCAAGGATGGCACATATTCTCGACAGGACTTGGTAGCTCTTGTTCCTGACAGCAGCAACATAAAAAAACTGTAAGATGGATACATACTATTTTGAAAATCAAAGGCCAGACTTAGCATGTCTTAATCAGCTTTCAATGCGCATTTTTTTTTATTTTTTTTAATCAAAAGTACAAAGAGACAGGTGATAAATTCAGAATGATTTGATTTCAGTCCTTTGTATGCCTGTAGAAAGAAACACTACAGTATTATAAATACTACTCAAATCTCCATATGAAGTGAATAATTTCACTTTAAATACATTTAAGCTGTATTTCTGCATATTTTTTTGTCATGTGATGTATTTTTGTTTATATAAATATGAGAATTGTTCATGCAAAGACATTTCAATATTTGAATTTCTTGTAAACTGTTCCCTTTCAATCTTTTACATAAAATTTCTTAACTGCGTTCCAAGAAGTTATTCTGCAATGAGTTTTCGTCTGAATCAGGAAAGAAGGCTTTGTTAGGACCGAATCTAAGGCATTTATGGTTATGTGAAATAAAGTGGTTTTAACTGCATGTTTTTCTGCTTTTGTATCTAAGTGGAAAAAAGAAAAAAAAGAAGGGTTGAGGGGGAATCTCCTATGAAGATGATCTCACCACATATATAATATAATATACTGTTTATATTAAGCGCTATGATCAGTTTGTGGTCCCCTGAGATTTTCAGTAACCAGTTTAAACTGATAGTGAACAAGCTTTCCTTCCTTGAAACAAGAGACAGCGCATGGAGAAAACACCATGTGTGATCTTTCTTCAAATTCTGCAACTAGTTTCATTATTGATGATGTTATTGAAGAGTACAAGCAAATAATCAGTATTGTAATGACAATGAGATACAAAACTTTCCACATCTCAGTTTAATCTCCCCGTCTTTAATCAGTGTAAAATCCAAATGTAGGAACTTAAAATGCAGTTTACATGACTGCCCTTACCCCCATTGGAAACCGGGGCTAATTGATGTTTTGTGATACTGCAGCTTGCTTTCTCTATTGTTTGGTTTTCATTACTGCAGTTGTGTTACATTGACTCATGGGACTGAATGTCTGAATTAGGATTAGAGCCAAATACAGAGCTGCTGTGCCACAGCTCCCTCAGCAGAGCAGTAAATGATGCTGAATGCCTGGACCCTTTAATATTAGTGAATCTATGGCATTCATTTATTCATAACAAGACTGTGCTGCTGACCTAGTTTGCTTGTTAAATTAATGGAAGTTGGAGAAACTAAAAAGAAAATCCTAGAGGGGTTTCATTTCTGTGCCTACTTGGTTGGATCAGTAATTCCTTTTATTTTCATTTCTTTTCTCCTGGCTGTATAACAGGATGAATTTGTTTTAGATTATTTTCCTATTAACTAAAATTTCCCAGAGGTTCCTGGTATTTGCATTCAGCTATTTCAGTAGCACATATAACATTGCACTGAATACACCATCTACTGAAACAATGAAGTCGTAAGGAAATCAGACACATGTTCCCTACAGATGTTTGACCTAAGGCATATTGGAGTTGCCAAATCCACCTTTGGGTCACACTCTTCTCCATCTGGACATCTACAAACATTGGGCCAAATGCAAGGAGTGATTTATAAACTGGGTAGCCCTACTAAAGTCAACTAGCAATCTTGAATTTAAGTGCCAAAATCAATGCTGTAAGTGCTAAGAACTTGCAGCCAACAAAGACTTCAATTGGGACTTTTTGGCACTCTGTCTCTGAAAATTGGGACACCATGAATGCTTACATGTTAAGTTTAGAAGTTTGGCTTTGGAGTTCTGACTTACAAATCCATATTCACACCTCCAAGTTTAGCTAAACCTCTCTTGATCTTCTGTCTTCCATATTCTCCACAGTGGCAGGAATGGGTCAGAGAAATACAGCAGTGCCGGGCAGACTTGTATCCAGCATACCTGCTCCATTGCTTGGCCATGGGATTGCATACAAATTGGCATGCCTAGCAGATGGACTTGTTCTCTTGTTCACTCTTCGGTCCCTTCCGATGCATCTCATTGTTCTCTCAGGTCTGCCAGCAGCAAAGAGAGCTTTGCCCTTATAATCAACTTTACCCATGCTCCTTCTACTTTAGCAAGATCTCTGACAAAGGGAAACTACACACTGCATCCCAGGAGAACAGGACAGTATGAGCCATCCACCTAGGACTGAATAGTCTGTCTCATTAAAATCACAACCATATAATAGATGTTTCCCCCTTATGCTCAAACTCAGAAAGCACAAAATCCCTACCTTGTAAGTAACATAAGATCTCAGTAAAAAAGACCAAAAGTCTTAAACTTTTATGTACCAGAGGAAAAGAGCAGGAGACTTCACAGATCACAGGGATTCTGAGTAAACGGCAGCAAGTGGAGTCCTCCTTGCTCACTGTTTCATACTGAGTGAAATCTTTGCACAAAGTTAGTGTTGTTTCCATAATGTGACAATCGGGCTGATAGCAGGTCAGTGGAATGGTTGTGTTCAGGGATATTAACAACTCCATCTGCTTTTCCCTTCCGCTTTCCCCAACTGATGTAATTGCTTTTATGATGTTTTATATAGCTTTTATATTTGATTAGGTACATTGGAAAGTCGAGAAAACTCTGAGCCATTCATTTAAACCTTTCCTTTGCAGTGCAGGAAAAAGGGAGTTTGATGAAAACACTGTGCCACTATGAATGTTCTTCTTTCCCCATTTTCAAAATCTAGTTTTCCTTTTTGCAACACTTTGAAATAGGCTTATTAGTCCACTGAGGGAAATAAACAGCTGGAAGTAAACATTTCCCAACTGCTGGAGAAACACTAACTGTTTCCTAAGCCATATCCAAGTGGTCACCAAATAAATGCATAAGAGAAAACCAGTTCTTGGCCTGGATCTATGCCTGTGCTAATGAAGAAATCAACAGTAGAGGGCCAGTTGAGTCATTCTTCTTAAGGATCATCAAATATCCAGCTTCTTAATTATTTATTGGTTGCTAAGACCAGCAGCCAACACTGTGCTCAGAGCTGTACAGGGCAGCCTTCACCACACAGTCTAAATTTGCATACCAACAGTATCCAGCAACTTACTGGATCATAGACATCCAGAAATGCACTTGATGGGTGGTGAAAGCCAGAGCTGTGAAGTGCTAGAGAACTCATTTTCCAAGATAAGTGAATTTTAAGGAAGAACATGAAAGGTAGTGCACAATAGGCACCAAAAGAATTGACTGACAGTTCAAAGGAAAGGGGTAAAAAGCGGCACATTCTTGAAGGTCTGTGATTTTTCCTTCTGCCACAGATCATGTCATTCTTCATGCCCTTTTCAAGAACGCTTACATAAACCAAGTTTCATGTGTGTAAAGAAATAGTTAGGGAGAAGAACCTGTAAGCCCATAGCCAGTATAATTTTACTCATAGTACAAAATTTCCTGTCTGAAATCGAAAAAAACCATCTTGGTGCAATAAGGAATTTTGGTAAAGTTCAGATCAAGCAATTCTGAAATAAAAATAAGAGTGTTCAATTAGCTGACCTGTCACCATGCTCAGTTAAAATGAAACTCACCCCACACAGAAAAATCCATCCTTAAGGCCTCATGAAAGTATGGTCGCCACATTAACCCATAAGCACATCCCACTGAGACCACCTGAGTGTCAGACTGGAAGAGTCACCAGCATGAGGCCGCAGGTGGTCTCTGTACACTGCAGAGACAACCAGCAGAGACAAAAACCTGCAGGACAGACGTGGCTGTGCCTGGAGCACTGAAGTGGCCTCAGTAGCCTGTGCAAGTTTGGGAAGAAACATGACATGTTGTTATTTGTGAGGTCTGAGAGTTCAACTACTAATGGACTGAAGAGCCTGAAATATACTTTTCCTGAGCAGAGGAAGAGTTCCATGGCCCTATATAGTTGTGTATCACTGACGTCCTGCATCATTCTCTGAAGTGCAGTATGATCCTTCTTTTGTACGTGTGTCTGACCAACCTCACTGGCTAGAGCAGGTGAGGAAGGACAGCAAGATCATGAACATGTTCATCAGTATTATAGTTACTTCCTAAGGGTAGCTTTTAGCACACAGACTCCTCCTACATAATATAACTTTGGATGAGATCTGCTTTTACCTAATTTAGTATTTTCTTATCGGGAAGTTTTCTCCTCCATTCTCTGAAAATGTACCTGAGATTTTTCTGTAGCCTGGTGTTGAACTTTTGGAGAATAAATAGATAAAGGAATAGCCTCAAAAGAATTTACAAGACATATATAAACTGAAGTATCTTCACATACATTTGGAAGAAAGCCATGCTGTGTCTGGACAACTCCTGAATGGAAAAAAAGTTGTTAAATAGATTAATCATTCACCCACAGCATGCGATTTGAGCAGCCCCAGTTAGAAGCCAAAAGGCCAGAGAGAGAAAAGGTGTCATGAAGAGAGAAGGGTGTCAATCAATTGTTTGAAACAAGTGAAGGAAGCAAGTGGATGAAGAGATGAATGAATCCAGAGACTCAGAGAAAGACAGATTTGTGGTGAGATTCATTCTGGAAGACATTAACTTGAACCCAATGCAGAAGGCCAAAGGGTAGTCAAAAAAAAGCCAGATTGAAATAGAGTCAACAGGTCCAGTCATGAGACAAATAAAATTACAGTTACAGCAACATGTAGGCAAACTAAAATTAAACTGAATAAGAGGCAGAAATAGAAGTTAAGAAATTAGATGGGCAGGGCAAGAACTCTAGCAACATCGAAGAAGCAAAAAGAAAGAAAGAAGTATTAACACATGCAGAAAAAAAAAGGGGGGGCGGGGATATTACCTGAGAAATAATTTAAGAAGAAAAAAAAGAGAAAAGCTGAGTATCATATCTCTGGTACAAGCTGATACACCTGTTGAAAGTAAAAATTTGTTTTTCTTTTCTTTTTCCTCATTTTACCCTGGTATGAAATACAAGCAGGGACAGAAGAGAAAAAGTGGTAAAATAATACTTTCGAAAATTAGATACAGACAAAAAGTGATAGCGGGTCTCAGCAATGTGAATTTTGTGGCTGCAGCAAAACCCTCAGAAGGTCTAATTCTCTTCTCGCAACTTCTGCTGTAAAACTAGATTAGCTCCACTTGATTCAGCCAAGTCAAATCATTGTAAAAGAGATGAACAAGCCCATAAACTCAGACTTCATTATTACACACATATAATGTAAAAATATTGAAAATCAAATGCAAGTTCCATAACCAAAGATCTGTAAAGACAGAAGGCAAGTTAGAAATCAGAAGAGAGATATGACATTCATCCTTTGGAAAACAGTTGAGGTGCCTCATATGTACAGAGCACACATTCTGCTGCTCGAACTCAGCAATACAGTTCTCTAACTGTTCAAGCTGACTCTTTCCTTAGAAGATATAATAAGAATGCAGAATCAACAGACCTTGCAAATAATTTAACTGATCAGTGGTGACAAGCTTTGTAGACAAACTTTTGATAGTCACTGCCATGGATCAAATTGTTGTTCTTTTCAATAGCTACTTTGTCAGGAACTGTAATAGTAGTGTAATATATTTTTATATGTTTAGTGCAGTATCACACTCCAGTGAAGCACATGCATATGATATAGGGGGAGTCAGCACCGGCAGCTAAGGCACGGGTGAAGGAAGGAACACCCCTTTTTAGTGATCTACCATGTTCTCATCAGTTACAATTGACAGTGGTATTACAGCCCCTGAAAGCAGTCTAAAGGGAGATGTGAGCTGAAAGTGGCAGAGATGTATGAGCATGGCAGGGATTCTAGAACAGCTAGGCCTAATAAAGGGCAGAGTCAAACAGCTCCGGCACAGCACCGTGCTGAAGCCACTGTTCTGCTTGCAGGCCTCACGCCAAGTATTCCTGCAGGGTGCTGCCCTGTGTCATGTAAACATGTCTGCTGGGTATCTGTGGCATGGTGCTGCACTGAACGGTACGGACAAATGTGAAGTTTCATCGAAAGCAACGAACATTTTGGGGCAGCTGGGTTGTTGGGGTTTGGGGTTTTTCTAAGTTCTGCTGGATGCTGAGTGCACTTCAGCTGCTCCTTGAGTTTAGTTAAGGTAAACCTGACTATGTAAAACAGGTCGATAGCTTATCTTGTGTCTCCCAGACTCAGAAGTGATTATTTCTAAACCAAGGAAAGCTTCCTTCACTGCTGCAGCTCTTTGAGCAGTTAAACATGCATGTGGCCAAACTCAGACCTCGTAAAACCCAATTGACTTCATTCAAAAAACTCCTATAAAGATGACTGATGTCATTGGAGTCCCACCAGGGATGAATTTGGCCCATGCCATTCCTTCTGTTTAGTCATTTGATAGGAATGTAGAGAAGAAATGCATGCTGGGTTCTAGGACTCCATCTCTCAACAAAACTGCCAGGGCTGAAAAAGAACTACACGTGAATATAAATTTGTCTTGCACTAGATCTCCCAGATCAGCCACTCTTTTCAGCTGCCCAGGTACGAATCACAGTATGTCCTTTCACTACCGAGGGCTGAGCAGGAGCTTTTACGCGAGTGTACCAGGCCTCTTGGAAGAAAAAACAGCAGCATTATCCCAATTTACAGATGAAGAAACCAAAATAGGGAGCTGAAGTGATTTGCTTCAGCTCACATGTGGTGACAGAGGTAGAAGAGGTATTGAAACTTAAGTACTTATGGCTCCTCGCCACTT
The DNA here is from genome assembly GCA_013398225.1 of Steatornis caripensis. Taxonomy (NCBI): domain Eukaryota; kingdom Metazoa; phylum Chordata; class Aves; order Caprimulgiformes; family Steatornithidae; genus Steatornis; species Steatornis caripensis. Next base: position 16,459 of record VZSC01011084.1, on the reverse strand, counting down.
AGGCCGTGTATCCCTGTGATATATCTTTTTAATTTCCCTCTTCTTTCCCCATCTCCCTTCTCCCCCGCCCCCAATCCCATCAACATTGTCTGTAGCCACACAACTGGGAAGCTGGGATTAATCCATCCCTAGGGAAACTGGGATTAATATACAACTCATGCGGAACCTTTAAAAACTCAATGATTTGTGGTCCCCTTTTTAGAGGCACATGTAATCCACAGCTGAAAAGTAACTATTTGCTGTTCCAGTGCACATTCTGAGAGAGGCTTTTGCTCTGTTTCATGAATGTACACTGAAGATCCCATCCAACAGGATTTCTTCCTGCATCCAACAAAAAAACAGGCTGAGTACACCGTGCAGAATCAGGCTCTTGTGGAGTAGCGATAGTTTATGGGCAGAAAAGAATGACTGGAATGCAAAGAGGGGGAGACGAGAGAGATATATGTGCCAAGATATCTTTACATTTTCTCCTGTAACTGGAAATGGTTTTAAAAAAAAAATTTTTAAAAGTAAAAAAACTCTGTATGTCCCTTGTAAATCTTTCAGGAAGAGACAACTAGAGTCAGGTGCCCTGGTTTTACTCTTGCAAACTCCCATTCGGTTATGTTTTTCTGATGAAAATGCAAAATTTAAAGCAACTGTGAAAACAGAATCAGCTCTCGATTGGCAGACAGAGACCTAAGTAAGTTTTGTTCACTGCATGAATGTCAGATTAAAAAACATGCAAAGAGAGAAATGAAAAAGAAAGAAAGGGGAGGTAATTAGTCATTTAAATTATTTGCGATCCTGATGCAAAAGGCACATTTACTGTCTAATTCCTTTCATTTATTTTGGGGGTTAGTACGACTTATCTCTTCAGACTGTCATGATTTCATATCTTCTTTGCTTTTCTTGGAACCACTGAACTGATACTGCCTAGCAAAATTCAAAACACTGGAGGGAAAAGGCGAATTGTTCACCAGTGCAGCTGAGAGCATGACCACAGAGATAGCCTTTGTTTGCACAAGGCCGAAAGCAGCCATCTGGGAAGAGGAAATACACACATGTATACGTGTAGTACAAATGACATTAAGAGGCTATGTGTGCATCCTGTGCTCGGTATGCCCACATAGTTTTAACACATCTGTAATTCCGATTATGTCTATTCTGGAGATTTTTTTAAATTTAATTGCACACAAAAATACATGTCCAATGAAATTCTTGGCAAACAGATCACCAGCCTTACAAATGAAATGCTTCTCATGCCCAGCTGGGAGGAGCGGTTTCTCCACCTTCACGACCCCACAGTTATAACGGTTCCCAGGAACCAGCAACTGACACAGATTCTTACCTCGCTACAGGTGTTTTAGTATCCCGGTGTTAAGGAGATGGCGGAGTGACCCTCCCTGCATCCCTTCCTTGGACCCTTTGGATCCAACTCGGACTTCTGCCTCGTAGGCACGACCCCTGAAAAATGACTGGTTTCAAGCGACAGAGACCTCCGTGACAGGACCCCGGGAGCATCCCTGTTCCTGTAGTCTGTGCCACGAACGACACAAGAGGGACGGGGAAGTTCATGGGTGATTTTCTCTCTGAACCTCCCTTTAGAAGAAATGCAAGGGGCGGGGTGGGGAATGAACCATTCAGCCCTTAGGCTGGCAGTTAACGCCGTGTCAGTGCTCGGGGCTGCAGGTCCCTCCTGGGAGAGGCGCGGGTTGCCGTGCCCCTGTCCCGGGAGCGGCGCGCGCCGGCGGCAGCCGGGGACCGCCCGGCGCGCTGGCGGGGGCGGGTGGCGTTTTCCAAGGAGAGTTCCGCAGGCAGCGATCAGCGCGGGGTGAGGCGGCCGCTCCCGCTGGGCTTGCGCAAGGCGATGGAGCTAAACCCCAACGGAGGAGCGGGGGGGTGAACCTTCAGAGGCAGCGCAAATTGCCCCCGAGAGACGCTGCCGAGACAACGCAGCCCGATCCGGCTCGGCAGCGCGAGGCCAGCGCAGCAAAGGGATTCTCCTCGCTCCTACCGGGCTCCGCGCAAAACGCGCCCGTCGGAGCGCCGCGCAGAGCCCCGCGCTCATCCCGCGGCGGCGGCTACGCTCAGTCGAAGCGCGTAGGACCAGCTCAGGCTTCCTGCAGGCTTGGGTGATTTCACCCCTCCAACTCCTTGCTTTGTACCGAGCCGTTGGTTTTCAGACGCCTTTTCAGACAAAACCAAAAGCCTTTTAGGCGCGGAGCGGAAAGCGAGTGGCGGGTGGGAAGCGAAGCAAATCAAAAGCAAGCCGGCTTCAAACTCTGCCCGTTCTCACAGCCTCGGGAGCTGGATGCGCGCAGAGGCGTCATCTCGGCACCCCGCGCTTCCCAAGGGCCTTCCCACGCCGAAGGTGGCCCCCGCAGCCCGTCCAGCAAGTGCGTTTGCATTAGTCGCCGTGCGCCCGAATCGGTGTCCAATTAAAAAAAGGGGGAGAGAGGTTTCTCCCCCCTCCCCTTACATTAAATGAGTTACAATCGCAACTTTTCCCCTGTCGTTGATAGGATTCCTTGACCAAATAAAGAAATATTTTCTAAAAGCGGAGCGGGGTAGGGGGGGAAGGAACCGCCTTGGACCTAGCGGCTTGCGGCGTCGAAGCAGCCGCGCTTCGGCAGAGCAAGAGCCGCCGGGTCGGTCCGATGTTACTTCGGACGTGTCGCCGCGCTAATTTGCAGGAGACTTTTCTTATCGCGTTTAGGGTTTGCCGAGGGGACGAGAATGGACGGCAAGAGGCGCTTCAAAGGCTCCGGCCGATCCCCCAGCCCCGAACTCTCTCCCCCGTCTCGCTCCAAAGCGGTTTCGCAGTGGAATAAACACTTCTGATCTAAGGCAGCTGCCGGCAATCAAAGGCCGCCCCAATCAACGCTGAACCGGCCGAAGATGCGACTGAAAAATGCCCGCTGCTGACAAGGGAAGGGAAGGGTGCGCAAGGCGGCTCTCCCCGCAGCGCCTTCAGGCTGTGAAAGGAGCAACAGTTTGCCCATTATTCATCTGATTTGTTTTATAACACTTCTGACACCTGATCTTATCAGCTAATACCCAAGATTTAGTTACCCAAGACGATTTTTTTCCGCACTAGCAGGAAAATGATTTGACTCCTTGCAGATCTGTTTACTTTTGCCAGCCTTAAAAAAAAAAA
>VZSC01011083.1:237861-266188 GCA_013398225.1 Steatornis caripensis | reverse complement strand
AAAAAAAAAAGATAATTTCTGATCCTTCCTTGAAACACCCTGGAGGATTCTCAGTCTTNGCAGGTCACCAAATTTAGCTTCCACAAGAGCAGCTTGTGACCCTTTGTAGATGTTAAAGGAAAAAAAAAAGATAATTTCTGATCCTTCCTTGAAACACCCTGGAGGATTCTCAGTCTTCAGGTGTCTCAGCCTAAAACTGTCCCTTGCTGGGGACCAGCAGCTAGTGACAGTGCTGCCCTAGGAAAGCCACAAAGCCAGCACGGACAGCAGTTGTGCCTTCGAGTGGGGTTCTAGCCTGATCTTAGCCCAAATTTGTGGTGTGTGGGCAGATGTCCAGGAGCTACAGGCAGTAGGGCTATACCCATGGCAATGCAAGGCGAGATGGAGCAGAGGGTGAGGGGAAGGTGAGGAGTAAAGCAGGACTGTACCTTCCTCCTTGTGGCTGTGACCTTTCCCAGGGGCTGTGCAGGGTCCTTGCACCCTAGGGATGCTCAGCAGGACAATGGCTTACTTCACCAACTCTCCTCTCCACAGGACTTAAATAATTTTCTTTCGCTCAATGTTACCTGCCCTAGTTTTAATGCGAGCATCTCCACTGGGCTCCTTCTCTCACGTCTGGGGGCATGTCCCAGGCAGGAGAGCAGAAGCCTGGCTTGTCCCAAGGGAGGTGCAAAGTAGCCACAGCCGGTTCGGGAGGGGGAAAGTATCATGCATTTAATAACCTCTTCAAGGAGTGGAAGATGGGAGGAGTGGAGGGAGAAGGGGGAAGTTTACAGACAGAAATTATCTGGATTATCTGGATGCTAGAGGATAGGGATGGAGCCAGCCCCTGTGAAGCTCAGCCAGGATTGGGGCAATTCTCATCAGAGGCTTGAGGTCATCACCTGTTTCTTCCTCCCTCATTTCTTGACCTCGTAAATGGCAGGTCCCTTTCTAGGTGCTGTGGGCTGCCCTCTCCAACACTGGGTCAGAGTAGAGCATCACCCCAACTTTGCTTGCCTAGAGGATGGCTTGGGGTGGGTTAGGTTCACTTGCAGCCAAGGAACGGTGAGACGTGACATCCCCCCACACCCACCCACCGGTAATGCTTTGGCAGTGATGCTTGCCAAGGCCTCTGCTCCCCTTCAGAGATCCCCTCTCCATCTTTTTTCAGGGCCAGGAGGAGGATTTTTGTAGCTGAGTTGTCATACTGCTGGCCTGAGGAGGTCTACCTGCTGTGGGACATTGAGCCAGCTGGGTTACAACTGCCCACTGCCACCCAGGATTCATTTGGTCATCATGTCAAGAGGTCCAAAGGGCTTGCACTAAAACTATTTCAGAAAAAAAAAGTCCACCTAGATTTATTGAGCTTAAGTATGTAAGATGATGCAGAAAAGGAAGCCCCTGCTCTGAGCACCCTGGGAGAACGGCCCGAGGGGACCATTTCCCAGTGACGTGCTGGGAGGGAGGTACCAGATCTGCCTCCCCTCGAGTGCACCGAGCACGTCGCTCTTTTACTGGTCCCCGCTTCCTCCCCACGTATGAAGGAACCAAAGAAGAGACCAAACCATTCCCTTTGGGGCTGCGCCGCGGTTCCCTGGACATTGCTGCACAATGGAGTGTTGGCGCCGGGGGTGAGAGGCAGACACGGGCAGGAGACCATGGGGTGGGGAGAAAGATGGAGACACAGACAGAGAGAGAAAAGAGTGATGGAGAGCTGTAGGCAGGTGGGACACGAGGGCTGTCTTGCTGCACGACCTCTGGCGCTTAGCCGGAGGCGTTGATGTAGAGCTGGCTCTTGAGGATGTAGTCAATGACGGGCTGGCAGAGGTAATCCACGACGTGTCCATCCCCGTGCTGCAGGGCCAGTCTGGGAGTGCAGGGGGAAAGAAAGGTATCAGAGCCCACTTGGGTGGGTCGGGTGGCACCTTGGTGTCCCCTCAAATGGAGGAGCTGGCTGGGGGCACCCCTTTCCCTGCCCTGTAGCAGAAGTCCCCCTGCATCACCCACCTGCTTTTGGTGGAGCTGACAACCGACATGGGGTGGTTCGAGTCATCCTTCACCACCAGGATGTTGTTCTATAGAGGAAGGAGGGAGAGAGGAGTGCAGGGATGGCCCCAAAGTGGACATCTGCCCCGCCAGCCTCCCTGCCCCACTGGACTCAGGGGGCTGCTGCGTGGTGGCGCCATTGCTCATTCCACCTAGCAGCTGAGAGCGTCTGTCCTCAAGACATTTTTGTGCCTTATGGCTGAAGTGCTCCCATGGGTAAAGAGAGGCTGCGGGTCCTCTTGCAGCCTTCCCCAGCCACGTGTGCATCCACTTACTTTGTACTTGCGGAGTATGGAGGAGTGGTTCATGATCCGGTCGGGGTCTGCTCCATCCCGGGGCACCACCACGATCCCAAACTCCCCAACAATCACCTCCATCTAGGAGCAACCCAAAACGGAGAGAGCTTTCATAACCATCCCTTGCAAACCCTGCCACTGTCTGCCAACCTCTCTGCACCATGAAAGCTGGACCATGGTCTGGATGCAGATAGAAAGTGAATTTGAGGCTATCATCTGGGCAGTCTTTGGCAGAAACTTGGATTTATCAAGGCATGGTGAGTGGTCTGCAGCGGACAAAATAAAAAGGCACAGCATTAAATCCTATTAATAGACATTAGGGAGGGCTCGTCATGGTAGAAAGACAGCGGCAGCAGAAGAGATTGCCTGAGGAAGATGTGACCTCTGCCTCGCTGGAAGGCTTCATGAGCAGGATGGACGTGCTGGTCCTGACAGAGGTCTTGTAAGGTTGTTCTGCCCTGGGCAGAGAAAACCCGAGTTTGCACCAAGGCTGCTGGCCAAGTTTGTCACTGCATGGGGATGGCTCCCACTGCCTCACCCATCTCAGGACAAATCAGGCTCATCCGAAAGAGCTCTCGGTCAGCAAATTTTATTAAGTGAAAGCTGTTGATTTGGTTGTAAATGTGTTTTGTTTCTAATGTCAGGCCAACTTTTGTAAACCTCTTATTTCCTACCTCCATGCCTTGCCCTGCTGGGACTTGCATCTACTTGATGCTGGCTTGTTCCGAGGGGTGAAGAGTGGGAGCATAGCCTTTGGAAAACCCTTGGGACCAGCATAGCTGCGCCCCAGGTGCCATCCTCTGCGTGAGCGGGAGCAGGGCTTGGGTCTGTGGAAGGGGACACTGGGCAGGGTTGTCGGGTGGAGAAGACCCTGTCCTTCAGGCTATCCATGTGTAGGGGAGGTGAGGGTCAGGGCTGGGGTGCAAGACGAGGTGGGATGGTGGGCATGACTCCTGCCATCCTGAGGGACCCTGGTGGCTCCCAGGAGTGCTGGGTGTGAGAAGCGGAGGAGGAGGAGGAAGGTAGCCTGGGGAAGAGAAGCAGAGAGGCACCCGGTGCTGGTGACTCACATCCGCCTCGTTCCAGAGACCAGGGATGCAGAAGGACTCTAGCAGGTCGCTGCCGCAGAGCAGTAAGATGCGAAGCTCTGAAGAAAAGAAGCAGAGAAGCTGCAGAGAAGGTGGGAGCAAACAGGGCTGAACAGGCACCGCCCCCCCCGCCATCCCACTGTGCTGCTCGGGGCAATCCTCTTCCACACAGGCCTCCCCTGCCAAAACAAATCCCGCTAAAGATCCTGTGGTCCTTCTCACTTCCCTACTGGTACCAAACATCAACTACCCCCACCCTACTTTATTTTAGCTCCTCTCCCGTGCTGTTGTTGTCAGCATTGCTACATGCTGTTAAACTGCAGCTATGTTCCAGCCCTGGAGGTGGAGTATCCTTGGGGAAGGGAGTCATTCCTCCATGCTGCGGGCACCCACAATCGCTTTGTGATCTGCTGCAGAGGCTCCAGCCATGGGGAGAGCACAGGAGACTGCTCAGAGCCCTAGGCATGGCAATGTTTGCTTTAGCAGAGTTGATCATGAAGCACCAGAGGTTTTTCTTGCACGTCTTGGAGGACTTCTGTGTCCCCCCTTTCTCTCCCCGGGCTGGGACTGGTGCTTGCTGACAGCCTGCTTTGAGGGTTGGCTTTGCTGCTCAGTAAGGACGTTGTGCTGCAGGAAGGCGCTTTCTGCTCCGACGGGCCCATAACGATTAATTTATTTGCACAACCACCAGAGGAAAGCCATAAACCTGCCTGGAGGGATGGGAAGAGGTGGCTGCATGGGAACTGCTCCCTGGCTGCCATTTCCAGGTGGCCAAAGCCTTTCGGCTCTGTATGGTGCCGGTGCTAGGACGAGTGTTGTGCCAGGCTGCGTGTGAGCTAGCCCATGAAATGGGTCTCAAAAACACCAGCAAGCTGCTGGTGAGCCCCCCTCCCCATGCAGAACCATGGGTGATGTATGGCGGTGCCAAGTGCATGGCAGCCTGGTTGGGTCCAAAACCCCTAAAAGGCTTTAGGCAAAGGAGCACTGAGGCTGCTTGGGCAGCCGAAATCCCTCCCGCTGCTGAGTGCAAAGCATGGCAGGGCAGCAGGCACCACGAGGGTGTGGGTGATGGTGCCACGGGAGGACAGGATTCGTAGCACTTGGGCTGACTTTCAAGGCACGATGTCACGGCAGGTCTGGGAACAGGGTCCCTGCCACTCGCTCCCTTATTTTAGGCTGCTTGTCTGCTAATGGGAACAGGCTCAGGCCAGTTTAGCGGTGCTCCTGTTTCACTCCTGAGCCCTGAGAGCCAGCACTGGGGTGGGATGATGGTCTGGCATCCTTCGCTCACCACCGGTTCTGTTGTGCAGCTGCTCCCGAGCCGTGTAGTGCTGGCCCAGGGGTGCTGGAGCAATGTGGAGGGGCCTGCGTACTCACCGATCTCTTCGTATCTCATCACTGTCCCCAAGTTGGCGTTCTCATCTGGAGAAGGAAGGCAAAAAAGAGATGCTGGCACCCAGCCTGGGAGAGGGGGTTGGGAGGAAGGCTAGGCTCTGGTGCCAAAGCAGAAGCAATGCTGAGCCTTTCCTCTACGTACCCACAAAGGTGAAGCGCTCCATGGGTGGGCGAACGCAGCAAATCCGGCTCAGACTTTCTCCCACCTTCCCCAGGATCTTCACTAAAGGCGAAGAGGAAGAAAAATTAACCAGAGAGACAACGAAGCCCTGGCAGATTAACGCACGCTAACGCTTCGGCCTCCCTGGTCCTGTGCGATGCTCCTATGCCCAGGTGTGGGAACTGCTCTCAGCATCTCCCCACCAACTCTTCTTGTGGTCTTAATCCCCAAGAGCACTACACTGTGTCTTGAAGGGACCAGCTGGACAGCTAAAAATCACTAAAACAAAAATAATCACAAGATGTTCCTTTTTCTGGGATTTAAGTACTGCTCCTGCTTCTCCCCGGCTAATACGTCCGTGTCCCACATCCTGCTTGCTCAATGGGGATCCAACCACATCACCTGTCCTGCCCGCTCATCCCTCGCACACACCCTACAGGTACCAGATACCCTTTCTCTTAGCTGCTCTCACTGCCTGGACGTCATCCAGCTAAAGTCTGGTGAGATTTCACAGCAATTTTAAGCCATTCTTGGGTCCCTTTGCTGTGCTGGGTGCTAACTCACTCTTCCATCATATCCCCACCTGAGCCTGGGCTTGGTGCATGGAGCATGATGAGTGACCTGACCCCAAAATAAGATGATGGAGCACTGTTCCTAACGCTTGGCAGCCATGGCTGGGAGGTGAGAGGTGAGTGGTCATCCCCTTCTTCCCTACCCCACTGCCACCTACCTGCGGTGGGCTTGTTGGAGACGTTGTTGTTCTGGTAGATGGTCTGCGCGGACTCGTTCTGGGGCTGGCCGATCACAGGGGTGATGGAGGGCGTGTTGACATTGGAGAGGATGCAACCAGTCACTCTCTGCAACAAGGAAGAGATGTAGCTGGAAGAGTGCCTTCACCCCAGCCGCCTCCCAAAATGTTTAAGACCCACGTGGCGAGCCTCCACATCCTAGACTGAAGGTCATCTTTAGTGACGGGTATGTTCAGGTTCATTTTAGGATCCCTGGTCCCACCCAGCCTCAGCAGATGGGCCTGGGGCTAGCAGGACCCTGTGGATAACGACTTATGATTAAGGCTGGGGATGCTGGGATTAACTATTTACACGGACCCATGAGGCTGGCAAGGCTGCAGCCGTGCTGCCTGTAGGCAGGCGTTGCCCTTGTCGCCTGGAGGTGCCCATAAATTCTGGTGAATAAACAAAAATACAGCGGCTGAAATCCAAAGCCAGTGGCTAGCACGTTATCCCGGGGGCCAAATGCACCCTTGTTTCCTCCGCTGGTCCCTGCAGGAGAAGGTAGGCATCCCCAGGGGCTCCCCGGCTTCAACACCATGGTTCTCAGCTCCACCAGGCATCCTGCTGGGCTGGTTAATGATACTTGTGTTTGGGCTCTCCATGAGTTTGTATGATGCTGTTGTACTGGTTTCCCACCCTTGATTCGCTCGCTATATCCAAGTTTTGGCAGCAGCCCTTCCCTCCCCATCCCTGCGGTCACCGAGGGGCTGTCACCTTCCTTTTTGGCCCCCAGGCCTGCCTGTGCTTTGGAGAGCTCATGGGTTTTGTGCTCCCCAGGGACTTCCTAGCTGCTGGACTTTCCCGCCCCGCCGCTCCACTGGGTTCATACAGCAGTTTTGGCTCAGCTGGTGAGCGCTCCACCTCCCCTTCCCCTTGGGATGCAGCAAGTGGTGAGTATGAATGATTTAGGTTGTGCCCACCCCTGCCTTCACTCTGCCCTCACCCCTGCTGTGCCCCTGCTGTGGGACCGGGATGGCTGCTGGCTCTGCCTGGAGGGCTCGGTTTGCTTTCAGCGCCAGGGCAAGGGGCTCAAAGCAGCAGTGACAAGGTATCTCACATCTCTTCCTGTTCAGGACTTAAGACACGTTCCTGCAAGATTTTTGTCCGTCTGTCCCAGCCACATTTTGATTGCTGATGTCCCTGTGCTGGTGCAAGGCACACCCGCTCCGGCACTCCCCCTGCGCCCCTGCCCCAGGCGTACCCACAGCGCAGGGGATGCCTCACCTTCATCAGGTCGCGGTGGTGCTCCAGCACGCTGCAGGTGGTCTGCCAGGTGTCCTGGTAGCATTCCCAGGGGTCTACTCTGTGGGGAACACAGCAAGGCAACAGTGTTGGCCATTGGCTGCTGCCTGGGCCTCCTGGCCGTGCTGCCTCCTCTCCACCGGCCTGGCCAGCAATGCCAGGAGCAGCCAACACAACTCCCCCAGCTCTGCCGTGGACCATGTCTTTCCTCCAGCCCTTCCACCCAGCTCTCCATAATGGCTTTGGGGACCCATACATGTTCCTGGACACCTTTCTTCTCTTGGTACCCAACTAACCAGTTTTCATTTGGCTTGGATGTATCTACACGTGTCATGACCCTGCTTCCTGAGGGCAGCCCAGAGATGTTTCTGGTCCCAACTCAGCCACCAGACACCACGTGGCAGTGCTGGCAAGGGAAGAGTCCGCAGGCTGATGATGCAGGTGTAGAAATGGAAGGTGTCACGGCTCAAGGCTGGGGTGGGCTGGGTAAATACGGGCTTCACACGGATACCACAGACTCAGCGGGGGGGTTTGCAAAACCTCATGAGGCCAAAGTGTCCCCTTGAAGGATGGTGTAAGACCACCCATTAGTTCTCTGCTGGACTAGGAGAAGGCCTCCAGTTTTCAATCGGGCTTTGGATGAGAGAGGAGATAGTCCGTCCTGGAGCTCCAGCAGCTGGTGGCATCTCTGCTTTGCACGTAGGACTTGCCACCACAGTGCCAGGGCTGCCTGTGCTGTGGGAGGCATGGGCTCTGCCACTCACCTGATCCAGTCGGAGGACTGGACAGCCAGTTGGCACATGGTCAGGCGGTGCCGGCTCGAGACCAGACCCTGCAAGAGAGGATGATGGAGGAGGAGAAGGAGGAGAAAGCATCGTGCCCTGGCCAGCCTGGGCTTGCAGACCTTCCCAGGGCACAGCACCGAGCTCACTCACATGAGACAGGCCAGAAGGATTCATTCCTGCCTGCAAAAAGTTATCTAAGCTCCTATTTGTGGGAGGAGAGGAGTCCCTGCCTTGCTCCAGCCCCAGTTACAAACTGGTTGGTGAGATTTGCTCGGTGCTGCCACTGTGGCAGGGCCAGACCCATAGATGGTAGTTTCATGATGAAATTTCTCTGTCTTTCAGGAGAAGAGGAAAATCTCCTCTCCTGATCTGAATTTCCCCCCCGACGCCAGAAAGTGCTTTTAAAGGTCCCTGTTTGCATCATCACCATCTCCACAATAAAATTAGCTTTGAAATCATTCAAACAAAAAAAAAACCCAGCCCAACAAGATGATCACCACCATTTCGGGTGAGAACGTTTCTCTGTGCTGTCTAGTACTTTGGCTGGTTGTAGGGTCTTACTGCAGTTTTTATCTAAAGAAAGAGAGATGGTTTCATCCTCTCCCTCCTCTTGGAGGAGGGAGCCCCATGGTCAGGGGCTGTCCCGGGCAGAGGAGGTCCATGAGAGGCCCACAAGTGTGGGCAGCACTGCCCTGTGCTCAGCCCTGGCTTGAGACACCATCAGACACAGGATGCAGAAAGGGAAAATGGGGATGACCCACCGTCTTCCCATAGGAGTCGTGCACGGGTGAGACAATACCACCGATGACGATGAAGCGTCCGGTCTTGTGCAGGTAATCCCGGGCTCGCTCTGAGGGAGGAAGACAAGGAAAAGTGTGCGGGGTGATTCAGCTGGATCCACCAACCCCTCAATGCCTCACTGCCGTCCACCAGCTTTGCCCAAAGCCTTGGAGTGGCTCATCCAAGCTCGGAAAGTGCCAGGTGGGGAAGGTGACCAAGTGAAGGGCTGGCTTCATCTTTACTGCTTGTCTCATCCTTGGTGATGCTGAGTATGGACCTTCCCAGGGACCCACAAACGTTGCGGGAAGGAGGAGAAGGGGAGAAGGCAGGTCTTTAGCAAAAGCTAAATCACAGTCAGACCCCAAATCACCTTCAACCACCTTGCCAGCGCACCAGAGGGGCAGCTGAGAGCCTGCCCCACTGACGAGAGCTGCTTGGCAGAGCCGGCATCTTGGAGGAGCCAAACCAAGCTTATGAGGAGACGCGTGAAGCTGGTTCATTTGCTGCTTGCAGACAAATCCTTTCCTTTCCATTTTTCTGTGCTTATAAACTACGTCCACCCTTTCTCTCCCCATGACTTCTCCCTTCCTCACCTGCTGTGGTTTGCTGCTATCAACCCAAAGTTTTCTTAGCAGCCGGAAGGTGACAGACAACTCTCCTGACCTCAAGCATCGCTTCTGACAAGGGCTCCTTGGAGATGGGCAAGATTAAAAAAGCATAGGATAATAACAAAACCTATTGCATCCACAACCATTGGGCTGTGGGGGCAACCCCGTGGTTTTCTAAGCAGCAAGCTTGTTGCCAACTTGTGTGTTGGCAGCTGGGTGTAACTCCCTGCAGAGGATATCAATGCAGAAAGGGTGATAAATGGATCGACAGCAGCCCTGCGGAGAAGGACGCGGAGACACTGATGGATGAAAAGTTGGACACGAGCCTGCAATGTGTGCTTGCAGCCCAGAAAGGCAATTGTGGCCCGGGTGTGTGGCCAGCAGGTCGAGGGAGGTGATGCTCCCCCACTACTCCGCTTTTGTGAGATCCCACCCGGAGCATTCCTGAAGCTAAGGTGACTTCAGGATCCATCAGCCATCCCGAGATGTCACTGTGCATCGTATCCTCCATGCACCCTGCTCCAGCTGCTGGCATTTCTCCAGGGGACGGGGAGCAGCCCTGCGTGAAGGACTGGTGCTCTCCTGTGCAGCAGCAGCAGGGAGATGCTTGCAGGAGTCCTTCTGCCCCTCGCCAGCCTGCACCCAGCCCCAGCTGACACCCACTAATGCTGATGCAAAGCTCTCCAGCCTATGTGGGATGGCTCGTGCTTCCCTCAGTGATACAGTTGCATTATTCCTTGGACATAAGCAGCAAAGCTAGCTCCTGCTCTCTGGAGAGAGGTTGCCCCATCACAGCTGCTCAACGTGGCATCAGCTATTGGGGCAGGGGACCCACCCTACAAACTCATCTTTTCCAAAGCAGCCGTGTTCCTGTTTCCCCTCCAAAAGAAACCTTCCCAAAGAGAAATAGGAAAAAAGAGGGGAAGGAGATCAGCCAGTGTTTGCCAGATACAAGTACAGTTGTGACGGGCAAGAAGAGCAACATGGGTGGACAGGGGATCCTGCTGTACGTTCTGGAGATGCTGCAGTGAATCGGAGCTCCTGGGATTTTAGTGGCAACAGGAACTCCTTGCTGTCCTGCTGCTTGTTGAAAATTCACCACGGGATCGTTCACACCTGCCAGTGACATGAGGGTAATGCCAGTTGGGTTCGAGCACGTAGGAGTGGCGGCTGAGCCTCAGACCACAACTTGGCATGATGGGCAGGTGAGAGCACGGCTTGGCGTGTCCAGATGTGGGGAACGGGGCTTTTCGGTGGGTACATCGATGGGTGTGTTTTTCCTGCATGTTTCCTGGTCAAATGATCCTCTCTGGCTGATGCGGATGGTGTTGTGTGGTTTAGGAAAGGACTGTTCTCCCAACGGTGCGTCCCTTTCGCTCCCGTGACCTCTCTCCTGCTCTGCTTCAAGGCAAAAATTCAGCTCTAAATTACTTTAGAGCTCCCTTGCAATGGCTTGGGATGGATGAGGAGCACTGGTACATCTGCCACCATGCCCGGGAGGCGAGAGTGCTGAGCGGGGCGGGGAGGCAGCGACCTCGCTGAAGAACCACTTGGGTGAAACGACTTTTTTCCTCAAATTTTTGAAATTTATACTAGGAAATATTGTTCTGCTATTGGGTCAGTTAAAAGTCAATTAAGGAACTATAATTGCTATAGACTTTTTTTTCCTCCTGCGCACATTGCACAGCTCCAGGCCCCTGCGACAGCCTGTGGAAGACTTGCCATCCTCAGTAAAACCTTTTCCTCAGACTCATCTGAAGTCCTTTCCCTGGCTTCCTTCCCAGTTCTTGTGCTCTGGGCACACCATCCCCACGAGAGAGAAAAATGGGGTTAAATCATTCAGTCAGTGCAGGGAGTAAAATTCAATTGCCCAAAGTAGATGTGCTGAAATTTTCCCTCCCTGCCCTCAAAATCCTAGGCTTGAAGGGGTTAACACTGAAAATTTTACTTGAACCATATTTTTTTCATCTTTGTTGATTATTTATCCGCTGGGTGTGGGAGCATCTCCACCTGCCGGGGGTTTCACTGCGGCGGCGAGGGGACCGAACCCAGCCCCCTGCATGACCATGGCTGTCTAGTCTCCAAGTGGTACCTGGCGAAGCACCCTGGGGGGGAGCACACACGTCAAAAAACAATATTCTTGGGGTTTTTTTTTTTCACGTGGGAAAGGTGATTTGATGTTGAACCAACATAGGGCTGGGCAATCGATGCTTCCTGTCGTCCTCGTCTCTCTGCACCAGGGAGCAGCTCAGAAACATAAATTAAGGCACAAAACTCCATGGGATTCCCATTGCAGCCCACAGTAACAGCCCTCCATAACTGCTTGCTCAGAAAGCCAAATGTGCAAAAAACCCCCACTTTCTTCTCCATTCTGCATTTTAAAAAAAGGAATCAGGTGGAATCCGTGACACCTTTCCCTCTCCAGTGCCCTTATTGATGCTACTGGCTTTCCCACCAGTGCCTTCAAGGTTAATTAATCAAGAGGGAGGGGAGAAAAAAGCCTTTTTTTTTCCCTGAATCTGCTCTTTCTGGTGTCTTTCACACAAACCATGGGACCTCTTCTAGATTTAGAAAAAAAAAAAAGACTGCATAGGGTATAAGTTACAGAAAACAGCATCAAGAGACTTATATAGCAAAAAAAAAAAAGAATGGAGTCATGAAGTTGGAATAGGAATTAAAAGGAGTGCAAAAATTGTTTTGATGAGCCTAGAAGCAGAGGAGGGTCACAGGCAGGCTATCCTAATCCCCTTGGAAGCGCATGCAAGAAGATAACTGAAACGCTGGGAGCTCGTCGCCACCACACAGGGATAAAATCCAGGCATGATTTTTGGAAAAGCTAAAGCAGAGCCTCCCCAACGCACGCTGTCAGGCAGGAGAACCAGGCTTTGGGTGTGCCGAGGAGCAGAGATCAATGGACCAGCATCTACCTTTACATCGTAATGCGATATAAAACGCAAATTAAGAAAAAAAAAAAAAAGGAAATTCCCAAACAAAAAATGCCATCAGGTTTTAAATTAACACATCCTCTCATTATTCCCTGCCTCACCTCCACTTGATTTTCCTTGCCAAAAGAAGATTAAACACCTTCTCCTTCACATACAGTGCCTTTATAAAGTTCCCTNCAAACAAAAAATGCCATCAGGTTTTAAATTAACACATCCTCTCATTATTCCCTGCCTCACCTCCACTTGATTTTCCTTGCCAAAAGAAGATTAAACACCTTCTCCCTCACATACAGTGCCTTTATAAAGTTCCCTCTTAAGAAGAGCTGAACTCCCTGCACATAACCTCCGCTTCACCTCCGCAAAGGTGGCTGATCGTATTAATCGGCCTTGAGTTTTTGGTAGCGAAAGCCAACGATTTCACCTGGCTCTCAATTTCTCAGGGTCTGAAGTTAAACAGCCCAGCGCCAAGCCGACGTCTTCAAAGGATGTGACCCACGCTGGTGACATGTCATCTCAGCTCCAGCTCTCAGCAGCTCACAACAAGCCTGAACCAGCACCGCCTGCCTTAATAAAACATCTTTTCCTGCAGAAAACCACTCATCTCCTATGAACGCATGCAAAGGACTGGAAACCCAAGCAAACCCATCTCATTCTGATGACTGCAGGCAGAAAAAGTATTTCCCTGTTTCTACAGCAAGGCCAATAGCTTCAGTGGGACAGATGTTGTGGGATGCTGATGTGCTCCTGGCCTCAAAGCACTCACAAAGGGGCACGCCGCTGGGTGGGGATGGATGTTGTTAGTCTCCATGATGCTATCAAAATTGTTTATTTATTTTTTAACCTGCACTGTATTATTTAGAGACACCTGTAAAAATGATGCTGCTTTCCAAAATATATATAGAAAAGTTGAGACCTGCATTTTCAAGAGCTTGTTGTCTACCTCAGAAATACCAAAGAACTTAAATGTGCATGAAAAAAATATTTATTGACTATTAAATCTCTGCAAGGGAAGTATTTGGGCAAACACATGGGCTACAAAGCAGCAGTATGGTGTAGCGAACGGAGGGCTGAGCCAGGACTGGGAAGACCTGCCTTCTCGTCATGCCTTGCCCTCAGCTTGCAGAACATCCCTTCACATCCCAAACCGGTCCATTCTCACCTGGGTTTTGGGCAGAGCATGTCTGTTTGCTTGCAGGGCTGCATCCATCAGGTGGCTCTGCCTGCTTGCTCACAGCTCTGCTGGCTTGCTTGTTCGTCAGCTAAGCCAGACCTTTACAGCCATCCACTTCAAAGTACAAGCCTTTAACAAGATTGCGTTTTCTTAAATGATATCTCAAATGCTATTTGGAGAGGAGCTGTGCCGCTAGCGGGGCCGACACCGCGGTGGGAGCAGCCACCCTCACTGCCAGGACGGTGGCAGAGGACTCGGGGCAGGTGGCTTTGGGGTGGCACAAGATCGTGGCATTAATTTGCAGCATCTGGATGCATCCACATTGCAATCATGGTGCTGCATTTAAAGATTCATTTTAATTTTTCTCTTTTACAGATTAAATTTTCTCAGACTGACTTATTCGTCAGTGGTGAAATGAAGAGGATGACAGGCAGCCATAGCCAAGCCTGTCTGAACGCATTAGCTCCCCGAGCCTTGAGTCTCATCCTCTGTACAAGGCAAGACAAAACCGCTTTAGCTTTTCTAAGAGACCTGGGGGCCGTTGGTGGTTTGTTCCCTGCTCCGGACTGAGTTCGCAGCGCCTCCTGCCACGGCATGTGCTCCTGGCACGTGCAGGAGGAGATGCGGACCTCAACATCTTAGATATTAGGTGGAAATTCTTCACGACAAGGGTGGCGAGACACTGGCACAGGTTGCCCAGAGAAGTTGTGGGTGTCCCCTCGCTGAAAGGGTTCAAGGCCAGGTTGGATGGGGCTTTGAGCAACCTGGTCTGGTGGAAGGGGTCCCTGCCCATGGCAGGGTGGGTAGAATTAGATGATCTTTAAGGTCCCTTCCAACCCAAACCATTCTATGATGATTCTATGATCTTGAAAAGATGGGTGATCAGTGTCATGGCTCTACATGAGGCACAACTCGGAGTTGGGCAGCAAGAGCAGGGAGATGAGATGGAGGTCATGGCTGGTATGGAAAGGACAAAGAGGGTGAGTCTCCTTCTGTCCTTGGGTCTTCCAACTTGAAGAAAGCGGGGCTGTGCATGGTGTGAGGCTAAGCTGAGGAGCATGCACCCAAGCATGGCACTGGTTGTTCTTCTGGGTTTCTGGAAACAGGACGCTGGGTTTGGTGGGTCATCGCTTTGAACTGCTGTGGCTTCTCTCATGTGGTGCTTCCTCCAAATCCCTAGGTCCATTTTCTCAGAAAACACCTTTTTTAGATAAAATTTATCATGTCTTTCATGCAAAATATGCTGTTTCTGGGGACCAGATTCATGGTCTCCTGGCAGACACGGCTAGCACCAAAGACACTGCAGTAACTTTGCATTCCCCTTCTTGTCTGTATTCCTTACAGCCAGCTGTCTGCGCAGCTCCCAACCTTCCCTCCCTGCTTGTGCAAAGTTTTTTGCCTGGGAAAAAGTAGATTTTGGCATGAAAACCTATTGGTCTGGGGAGTGTCAGTCCCACTTCTCTGTCAGTGTGTTTGGTTTCTGGCCTATTCATTGTCATTGAGCTCAGCCTTTTGTCATAGCTCCCCCAGCCTATTTCTTGCCTGTTGAATATCTGTGCCGTCCAGAGGCCACACTGGACCCCAGAAAACACCCTCCAGTGCTTTCATGTTCTACAAGCACTTTATATCCTGCAATACCAATGCAAGGATGTTGGGTTGGAAAAGAAAAGCTCATTTCTTTTCTGGTGTAAATTGTCCTTAATGCTCCAGATGATAGCCTTGCATGGCTTTTAAACATTGTTGACATGACATAAATAAACTACCAGTGATGGACCCTGCCAAGACGTGCATTAGCCCACCGGCAGTGTGCTTGTGCAGTACAGAGCTTTCAGCTGCAGCTTCCCAGCACTGTGCCTGCTGGCACAGCCTCGCTGCTGTGGCTGGTGGTTGACCTTAGCTTTGCTATGTTGGGGAGGAACAAGGATGACACCGGGACCCTTTGCAAGCACTGTTGACACCTCCCCGCTGCCCCAGCCCAGCTTTGCTCACCTCCCCTGCAAATGTGCTTCAAATATTTTTGGCTCTACCGCTTTCCAGCGAGATGATGGTTGGGAAAGACCGATCAAAGGATATGTTCCAGGGCTACAAAAATGATAAGTGATGATTTTGTCCAGATTGCATCAAAAAATAGTGTCCTGCTTCCCCAATAGGAAATCAGTGCCTATTTAAGAGATGTTTCTTTCTGGTGGGTCTCACTTCGTAGACTTAATTGCAACGTTTCAGCTCCTCTGGCTCTGCTCCATCACCTAAACTGATGTAAATGAAATCAAATAGTCCTCATGTTCAGTTTTCCGCGGTGTAATTTCAAACAGTATTTGCTTTGCCTTTCTCCCTTGTTCACCCACACCCCCGGGACTTCCTTTTTCTTTTTCTTTTTCTTTTTTTTTCCAACAGAGCAATACTACTGTCTGACTCTGATTTTTTTCCCTTCTCCCCATGGGGGATCGAAGCTGCAGCCCGCTCATGCTCTGCGCCAGCCCTCCAAAAAAACACACGAGGTAGCAAGAAGGCAAGAAACTTTTGCACAGTCTTAACCATTCTTCCCCAAGTGCCGAGGCAGTGGAAGGCCCATAGCCACAAGTGATGGACAAGACAAAACCATTTCCTGGGTGTCTCGTTTTCCTTTTGAGCAATCTGGCCTCTGACATCCTCGGATGGGAGGTGGAATATGGCCACAAGGTGCCAAGGGCAAGGCAGGTGCTTTACCTTTTCCTGCAGGGGAGAGTGACACAGATATGCCAGCACACTTTGTATTATTCTCAAGCCAGCAGCACTTGCAGGACCTAAATGTTGCTTCCTACCCTGAGCCCAACTCGGGCAAGGAGCCAGCAGTTATTCTCAGTCTAATTGAGTGGGGTGTGTGTGTGTATATAAGTATTAAAAATCTCCCCAAACCTCTGAATGCCAAATCAGGGATATCCTCTTCAGAAATGTACTCATCTCAGAGCCTAGCTCTCCTCTCCTGCCTGCTCCAGGGCCACGTTCTCTGCCCTACCTAGCATCTTCGCCCACCTATCGCCTACAGCTGCACCTTGGTTAGAGCTGGGGAAACCATTGGCACGTCCATTCCCTGGACTTCCTGCAGTGACAAGATGACATTTCTGCTAGAAAAATGAGCCCCGACCATGCTTCAAGGGAGGTTTCTCTTTTGGGAAGAAGCAGGAGGAGAGGGCAGAGCGCAGTTCTTTGTCATGGGGGGATCCTTCCCAAGGAAAGCCTGGGGAGATCCCAGTGTGTCCCACTGACCCAAACAGCCTGCTCTGCCTCAGGCTCAGTGCCCCTTAGATGATCTCTGTCAGATTCCCAGAAATATCCCATCGGTATATGGGATATATTGGTTGGCAGAAATGTCCCATTAAACCCCATAATGCTTAATGATTTTTATCTCTGACTTAATTGCTCTGTCACGCATTTTTCCCCTAACCCGTTAGTTCGTAGCTGCATCCAGGCATTGTACAAATACGGATTTGGAAGGGAGTTCCATGCTAAATGGCTTCAGTCATTGCTGCATATTTTGTTTTAACAGCTTTTCATAAGCACAAAAAAGCAGTGGCCACCAAATACCCGGAAACTCATGGTGGAAGCAGAGGCTATGAAAGGCCCCAGAGAAGTGATGTTACAGCACCTGACCCTCCCACTCCCCAGCCCACCCAGGCACCTCACCAGCATCCAGCTCTGAGCCACCCGAGTGATGACTAACGAGGCTCAAGTTATCACCATCTGTTGACCACTCGTGGCTTCATGGCAGAGAAGTGAAATTAGATGTTTAAAACAAAAAAAACCCAAAAAGTTGAAGACTGAACTGCAGTGAGCTGACCTAGAAATAGCAGAGCATCTGCTGGAGACGCAAGGAGACAGAGCCTGGGCAGGGGACCTGGCTGGTCCCAGGTGATCTGGGTTTCTTAGATGACGCTGTAGAAGAACAGCCCATTTGATATAATCAAAATTGAAATTTAAATTGAAGGCATCCTATTTTTCCCTCTTTTCTCAGAACTGGAGTACTGCATGGGGAGGTGCATGTGAGAAACCATGCAGGAGCTCACAGTGAAACCCTCCTGGTCCCAGAGCTTGAGAAGAAGCTGAGGAAGAGCCTGGCAAAGCAACCCAGGCCGAAGTGTTTTCCCCCCCTGGACCATCCCCACCCTGCAGTGGTGGAGCAGGTGGGAGCAGGCAATGCCCATCGGGTAGGCAACATGAGGACAAGTACAGGGCGTTGCTTCTCGAGCTGAAGCTGCCACTAGCTCCTCCACGTAGGAACTGAATGTACTTTTCTGTCAGGCAAGTGATTAGCACAGTGCTGTCACTCTCACCACTTCTAAGGAGAAGCGATGTAATTAATTGTCCAGAGATCTCCATCCTGGTACCACAAGGAGAGGAGGAACGTGCTCAGCACCTTGCTGGGTCTCACCTGAAGGATGGGCAGCTGAGTCCCGCCAAGGTGGACCATCCTCCACCTGGTATTTCACACCCAGAGCTGTGCCTGGGTATCTTAGAGGTCTTGGGGCTGGCAAGGTAAGGAGAAGCATCTAACCTGGTAAAAGCCACTCTTAGCAGATAAAAATGGATTAAGAAGATGAGTTCACATAAAGGAGGACATTTTTTGAGCTCCCTGCCACAAGATAGCACTGAAACATCTTGCTTAGAAGTCCTCAGAGAAAGACTAAGCAGCTCTAGGTAAGACGAGTGTCTGTATGCATGGTATTGAAGTGAAAAGTGGTGAGAGGTTGTATAACTTTGCCCTGGCTGGTGCATTAGCCAGCCACCCCCTAAGCCAGCAAGGGCTGGGCATGCTGTAACATGGTGCATGGTGGAGGGGAGTGAGTTTTCCTATTCCAGTGTAGTACTTTCTTCTTTTTTTCAGAAAGAAACATGCCAAAATATGCATTTGCCAGTGCTCGGCGTAAAATGCCCCTCTGAGCACCAGGATTTAAGTACAAACCAAGGGAGTGAACACCACTGCAGCTAAGCAGGCAGATAGTGGTCGGAGCGGTTTCCGCTGAAATCCCTCTCTCCTATCGGGTTTTTGGAGGCTAACAGCTCTCCAGCTGGTGTAACGTAATGTAAACACATCACCCGTGGTAAAGCAACATCAATTTGCGGCACGAATCTGCCCTGAAGCTGATATTCTGTGGCTGTATCTCAGCTTCGATGAGAGCCTAAATATCAGGAGCAAAAATAAACTGTTTCACAAGCAAAGGGGAGGGTGTTCCACATAGTCCCAACTGCTCTCTTTGAAATGATTTTTGTTGCCCTGGGCCCACGGATAGAGTCAAACAGGACAAGGGTAGCAGCAAAATGCACCTGGCAAATATTTTCATTATCCTGCTGTGGTCTTATTTTGCTTCCACCAGGACCTGGGTGGCTAGGCAGAAGTAGGACAGGCACCTCAATGTTCATCCCTGGAGAGGTCCCGGTCCCCAGCACAGCCAGCCACAGGCTGGGAAATCGGTGTCACCCAGTGCCTTTTTGTTAAAAAACTGGAGGGGAAAAAAACCCCAACAGATTTCCACACTTGTTTTCTGCTGCCCTGATTTCCCCATGCAAGTATTCCATTTGTTTTCATTTCCTAGCCATTGTAGCACATCAAAGGCAAGTGGTTTGTACGCCTCGGCATGTGCAGTGCTGCTCTTCAGGCTGACGTGTGGCTTGATCACAACCCTACCAGGAGCGGAGGATTTACAGTCCCCAACGCCCCACAGAACAGAGACTGGGAGCATTTGTCTGGCGGCTCTTTGCACATCTGGAGTTGCCTCTACACGGGGCTCATCCCCCGCACTCCTCTTTGCTAGCAAAGCATTTAAAGACCCTGGCAGGGATCTGCATCGACTGAACCGGGGCCGTGTGGCCAGAAAACTTTCCACCTATGGCGATGCAGAAAGGTCAGGGCAATGCTGGTGATGTGATGGTGGGGGTGCCGGAGGCAGCTGAGGGAAGACTTCAGCCTCATGGTGACCCCAAAGGGATGGTACACTCCCATTACTGCAGCCATGTCTCGCCTGGTCACACAGCTCAGTGAAACCCTCTCTCTTTGCAGATCTGCTCCCAAAACCCCCTTTCCCCCAAAAGAAGCATCAGGGATGTCTTTGCACAAAGCAAAGGAGCCAGAAGCAAAGTTATGCCTTTCAGCATCCCCAACCCAGCTCGTGAGATCTCTCTGGGAAAACTGGATTTTCTTCCTTCCCTTGCCAATAAGCCCTAGCAAAATGTGGTCTCTTTAGGGAAGGCTTAAGCTCAATTAGGGGCTGTTGGATTTTCAATTAAAGTAGAAACCTTTGGTGAGCAGGGCCTGAGCAAGTCCTTCCTTCCCAGCCTCAGAGACGGGCTCTCCACCCATCCCATCATGGGAACTCTTCTCCATTTGCCTCCTTCTACTCCAGCGCCAAAACAGATGTATCCCAGTTCATCTCCTTCTATTTCTAAAGACTCCAGGTCTTTTTGTTTCCAAAATACGTACTTCGCATTTTTATGCTGGCATGATCAAGCTGCATCCAGCAGCTCAAGCTTACCAAAGGAAACTAGTTGATGCTGGAAAGGGAGAGAAATAAAACATGATCCTGACCTAGGTTGTCTTCTCCAGGCGTGACTGCACGCCATCAATACATGTCAGCAATGCTTCTTCAAGGGGATGGGAGTTCTGCCCTGGCCATGGTTTGTGTGCAGGGCTGTGATGGGCACTGCAGACTTTGCCCAGATTTCTCCATGCATGGCAGCCCTAAAATCCAGCCCTGCTTGGTTGGGCACTGGTTGCACCTCAGGAATGCTTGGATTCAGGGATTATAAATGCCAGACAGGACGTACTCATCTCAAAGTCCAGAGGTGCCCTGGCTTTATCTCCACCTTAGGCTGATTCTTCTGTCTTAGAGGTTGTTGGGTCTTTCTGTAGCTGCTTTGGACTCCCTGGTCCCAGCTGGGGCTTAGGGTTAGGGTTAAGGTTGGGGTTACTTGTGCTGCACATTCAACACAGCTGGACTGTTTCTGCTTCTCCGTTGCCCCCTGGCTGCAAGTGGTGGGACACAGTCTCAGACCCGCCTCCGATGCATCTCTATGCCTTGTTCCTTAGCTTGGGGGACCCCTTGCAGCCCCCCCTGCCTTGCTGCCAGAAGGGATTTCGAGGCCAGAGCATGCAAGGGTGAGGATGTCTATTTTGGACCAGCTACTGCTCAGATGCACAAAGATCAGCATAATCATGAGCCAGTCCTACCTATGTGCCCCCTCGCTGCGGTACCCGTCACAAACCCACAGCAGCCTGGCAGGGAAAGCCAGGATGTGAGTGTCCCCCCCCATTGCACCAGTCAGGAGAGATTAAGTAACTTGCCCAACGCTGCACAAGAGAGGTGACCTGCCACTGCTGGTGTTTAGCATTCAGCTAATTGATGCCCTCGGCATTGCACGGGCTGCTATTAAAAAGTATCAGAGAAGATGATGCGGGAGAGCATTTTAGCGAGGGCAAATAGTTTTTAAATAGAAGCGGAGCCCCTGCTTCTTTCTGGAATGAGGTTGTAGGACTGGATTTCTCAGGGCTGGGTTTGTTCGTAGTTGGTGGAAGTAAGAGAAGGTACGTGGCACCTCTGAGGAGGTAGCATTGTCACAGAGACAATGTAATGTCTCACAGACCGTAATAAATATTGCTAAATATTTAAGAGCTTATGAATATTTTAAAAGGATCCTTGAGTAGTTATTGATGGAGTTTAATCTGGTGCTTGGGAAAACTCCTCCTCTCTGTGGGTCACAAAGTGGAGATGAGATGCTTGAGATGCAGGAAGCCGGTGATAACAGCCATGAGAAAGAGTCTATATGGGGTGCAGTGATGGGAATGTGACATCAACTGGTATATAACGGCACCCAAAAGAGCCATGGGTGCTGTAGTCCTGCCGGTGCTGCTCTGTGCTCCTGGCACAGCACCCAAGACACTGCAGTTTCAGCATGTTTTGGGCAAGTGCTGGGAGTGGAGGCCTGTCAGTGACTTGCCTGCCATGGCACAAGGCTGGGCTGACCGGTTTCGTTGTCTGCCACCGCTTTGAGCCAGGACCAGTTAGCCCGGCTGGGTATGACTTGCTCTCCCAGACCCCTTCTACCTGTGAAAGGTTTCAGCTGTTTGCTGTGATTTCCGTGGCTTGAGTGTCAGTGGAAGCTCCCCTATGGCGCTGCAGAGTCCAGCCAGCATTAACTTCAACAGAGGTGAGCGTGGATGCTACAACTCCCTATGTCCAATAAATCACCCAGGGTGTTATAAGTAATGTCCGTCCTGGCTCTGCCCCAGTTTGGATCCTTCCTGCCGCCTCTCTGCCTGCGCTCCGCGAGTGCCGCTAACACCGTGCAGAGCAAAGCCAGGGCTGCATCAGGCCCTCCCTGTCCATCACATCCTCCCGGAGTCCCATTACCCACCTCCCACTCCATTGATCGCTCCAGCTAATTATGCATTCAGATTTCAGCCCGGAGATGATACGGAAACACGAGGCAGCCTTGCAGAGGCCTTGACTTCTTACTCATGTTGCAGACGGCAGGGGCAAAGCCTCTCTCAAGCTCCTGATGAGCATTTGCTAGGTGGGGGCAGGGGGGGAATTTTGCTTCTGGTCATTTGCAGATATATTTGCATTATAGCAAAAGGGCAAAGGGCAGGCTGTCATTCTGCTCATGCATTTCTCCCAGCTCCATCCCAGGCAGTGACGCTCTCATTAAACTGCCCTGCAGTTCAGTCAGCTCAAAAAAAAAAAAAGAAAAAGTGATTCTTGAAATTCAGGGTATTAAAACAACCCACTGGAAACAAAAGCCTCAGCTCCTGCCTCTTCTTCCCTCTTTACTTACAAAACTCCATCCCTTCATCTCACAGTCTTCTTTACGTGATGCGGCAGACCTCAGTGCAGCTCCTCGAGAAGGGCTGTATTGAATAATCAAAGAGCAGCCTGCCGGGACTTTCAATTACTCAAATTTTCTTAAAAGCCATGCGACAGAGAATTTCACTTTTGATGGCAAAGTCCTCTTTCACTGTTTTCCATCAGAAATGTTTTTTACCCAGCTGTTGGTTAGGCTATAAACTCTCTTCAATAACAGATGCATGTAGGATATAGGGACAATTTAATTCTAATTAGATAGAAAGGGTGAGGAAAGGAAAGATAGTGGAGATTTGCTGAATTTCAAGATTCATCCCATCTATGAGCTATGTTTTTCTGCACAAGTCCAGGTCCTGGCACCGTTTGAAATGAAGTGAGTGGGAAATTCTATAGCCAAACAGGTTTAAAACATCTAAGACTCCGTACGAGAAGGCCACTCTGAAGAACACCTCGCAAACCCCTTCCTGCCATGTGAGCAGCCGTGGAGCAACCCATCGCTCCATAAACCAAAGCACAGGAGGATGAGACAGCCTGGATACAGACAGACATGACAGATTTGATTAAAATCGCCTATTTGCTATCAAATGCTTGATAGTGCCCCAAAAATAGTTATTAAAAAAGCCAGGTGCCTCTGATAGAGTGAAATAACAACATCCGAACCCTTTCCTTGGGGGTCACCCAAACTGCTGCCTCTGAGCCAGGCTTGGAGCAGATCCGCTGCCCCCAGCCTCCGCATCACTGGACCTCATGCGCAATGCGCAGTTGGGAGAGGGGAAAGACTGCTTGAAACCTTCCTCTGTAAGGGCAGGGAGCAGAAAGGGTTGGGTTTGATAGGTGACCCAAGCCCAGGAGATGAAGCTGTGTCAGGCTGCTCTTACAGCTGGGCAGAAATAAAACTGTGTTTGGTAAGCAAGGCTGTTTCCTTGAAGCCAGAAGTTTGCATGTGAACGGATGAGTTGTGAGGAATTTCAGAAAGGCAAGAAAAAATCTCTAATGTGCCAGAATGGGGAATGTGGGCATTTACAGAGAGGTCTTTTCTTCTACAATTGAAGAAAAGTGAATATAAAGAAAACAGAAAAAAAATCAATTTCAAAATACTGCATCTTGATCGACCTGATACCATATCTGCCTACCAGATCCCTCATGTTTCGGTTTGCAGAAATCATCAAAACAACCTTCTGATCTTCACATATATCCACAGGACAGGACAAGCCCTTTCCTATAAAGAGTTACAAAGAAACTCACTCATCTTCCCTCCAGCCCCGGCAGTTTGTGGGTCCCTCTGCAATCCTGAAACACCAGGAGGGAAAACCCATGCAAGCGCTGGAGCCTCTCACCTTGCGCGGTGGCACCTTTAATTCCAATATTTTACCCAAGACCACCTTCAATGCGAATTGCATTTTTTTAATTTAAAAATACACTTTCTGCCTTGCCCTGCAGGCCTGCCCTTTGGTTTCGTGCCCTGAAGCCCAGGTAGGAGGAGGACACTGTTGTGTTGGGGTTCCCTGAGCTGGGACAAGGTGGGGAAATGATTTAATTTTCAAGGCAAGCACAAGCTTGTCATCTGGAAGAGCGCCAGCATGGGCTTCGGTGCGTTAGCAGAGCTGCATGGATCAGATTTTGCTTTTGACATTGGTTTGTTGGCTTTAGTCCTTTGGGTGGCATCACTCGCATGGGAAGGAAGCTGTACGTGAACTGCGGTGAAGCCAAGATCGAGGGAGGTGTCCTTCAGGTAGCAAATGCCACTGCCGATGGTGCTGTGCCGCTCTGCGTGGCCCCAGCAGTTCGGCAGTGAGATGCCAATGTCTGTACTGGGATGTCTCAGAGGTTCCCCTCCCAAGACTGCTGCAGGGGAGGAGGGTTAAGCATCTACCCCGTGCTTGGGGTTTCTCCTAGTGTCAGCAGGAAATTAAAGTGAATTAATGCACTTGAGTTTGCGTGTCTGGCAGCCATGTAGGCCAAGGTAAGCAGCTGGCACTGAACAGTGGTGGGGTTTTCATGTGACTTTAACACAGGACTTTGTTCTGAATAATATTTTTCTCCAACTATTAAGACTTTTTGCACGCTATCTTCTTTTTCTTCTCTGCACCTCTTTAGGATAGAAATGGAGTTTCATTTCAGGCTAAAGGCCACCAATGTTCATGTCAAGTTTTAGAAACAACCTCTGCCCTCTTCTCTCCTCCTGCCTCTCATCCCCACCACATTAGCATCCTAAACTATTTCTCATAGCCACATAAAGCGAGAAAACACACCTCAAATTTGTGACTCAGAACATACATACATCTCAAAGCATATCTGATACCACAAATAACTCAGAGTGTTTTCAGGGCTGTGTGGGTGTCTGTCTCAGCCCCTTGGTATGGATAGCTGTACAGCACCGTATCTCACCTCCTTTTTTATTATATGAAAGAGGGTAGTTTTAGATTGGATATTAGAAAGAAATTCTTCATGACGAGGGTGGTGAGACACTGGCACAGGTTGCCCAGAGAAGTTGTGGGTGTCCCCTCCCTGGAAGTGTTCAAGGCCAAGTTGGATGTGGCTTTGAGCAACCTGGTCTGGTGGAAGGTGTCCCTTCCAACCCAAATCATTCTATGATTCTATGATCTTATGCTAATTAGTAATTTATATGTATAGTATTTATTTGATAGACACAGACATGAATCAACCTCATTTGGTGAACCTCAGCAATCCAGCCTTGTAACTGGCAGAGGACAGAGAGAGCCCTATTGCAGTAAGTTCAGCTCCACACAGACGCATGGGTCAGCAGTGGGTTGCAGTTGCAGGTCTGGGGATTGTAACAAGAATCCCAGCTTTCTGGATACCCGAGGATAACGATGATACTGAGTCTTCAATTCACATGACTGTTGGCAAAAATAATCCAGTGGGAAACTTTCCTACTCTAGAAGAGACTTCCAAATAATTAACTCATCTCCTATTCAGGCAAAAATCCTACGGGAAAAGGTTGGCTTTTGGCCTGGATAAAACACGGTGAAGATCCAGACTGAGAAAACTTATGGTGAGCATACAATGATATATCTACAGTGGCATACCAGTGCAAATCTTATACTTCCTTTTGGCATATTTAGTGCCATGTGTTAAACAGATAAACTGTATCTATGTAAAGCAAAAAAAACTTCTATCAAGCTCATGAAGCCCAAATTTCTATCTGAACGATAAAGTCAATCTTTTTGCGCAAATCCAGCTCTTTGAAATACAACATATACAGGATGAACTACTGGTTTGGTTGGACTGATATAGTGCAGAGCTAAAGGAATAACAAAAATTTTGGTTGAGATTCCCAAGGCTTCACATGATTATTCTTTTAGACTTGGGGGAAGTGTTCCTCAAAAAAAAAAGAACAGGGATTTAGAAGCTAAATTCTGTGTCCTTTCCTCGTTGAAGACTCATTTGTCCCTATCAGGTGTCTCAAGACATATTCCAGGCAACTCCACAGGACATATAGTTAGAAAATTTCCACATTGAGCCATCCTCCTTGAGCTAAAGCATGTCTTCCTGAAAGATGTCTGAGTCTCGATTCCTAGCCTTCAGGTGATGGAGAATCCACCGGGTACCCAAATACCTTTTCCTATGACTTGATTACCTTCAGTTAAAACCACACCCCATATTCGTAGTTTGAAGTTGTGTGGTATCCAGGCCTGCTCCTGGCATCTCACCAGTTCTTATCCTGCTTAATAAAGGAACCCCCTTCCATCACATAACACATATCCCTCCCCCAAGCAGATACTTAAAGGCTGTGATCAAATTGCTCCTTAACATCTTTAAGGATGGATCTAGACTGAGCCTCTCTAGACTCATGCCACACAGCCTGGTTTCCGGAGCAAATGTAATTCTTGTTACTGTTCCTCCAAGAAGGGTTTTGCTAATGCTGTACATGAAAATCATACAACCTTTCTTCTTGATATTCCTCTGCTTATATCTACAAGGATTGCATTTGCTGCTTTATTTATAGTGTCACACAGAGTTTGTATTCAGTGGGCTATGTACGCTCCTCAGTCCTCAACACAGTTGCCGTTTGGCAGAAGACATTTGCCTGTTGTTTATATATTGACATGCATTCCTCCTTGCTGAACATACAACTTTGCGTTTGACTTTTTGCTGTTTGAACAAGTTGTTTTTATCAAAAAACCCAAGTCAGGAAGCACAACTGACTCATTACCATCATTAATTGCTATTCTACTCACTTTGGGGTCATTGGCACTTTTGTGCCAACAGGGATTATATATTTTCTTCCAGGTCATTGATAAAGATACAAACCAGTACTGAGTAAAAATAAAAAAATCTCATCGGGAGTCTACTAAAAACACCCACTGCATACCAATATCTCACCAATCCTTGTTTTCTAAAACATATCTTGTTACTGGTTTTTAGTCCACTGAATATGGGCCAATGTTGATATTTTTAGTATTACCTTTCTTAATCAAAATATCATCTAGGACTAAATCAAGTGGATTACAGAAATCTGTTTTATCAATAGTTGCTTCTATCAACCAAGTCTCTGTAATTTCCTTTAATTATCGTTTTTATTTTTCAATAGTTCCTCTTGTTCCTTGTTGTTTGCAATTGTTTTTAGCTTAGGGGATAGGATTTTTTTAAAGTTTCAGGTATACTGCTGCCCAGGACAACATTTTGCTAGCGCTTATGAAACGGAATAACAATGTGATTATTTGCATCTAGAAAACCATCATTTTCTAGCCTGCTGCCCAATTCATCATGATCTACGCAAACAAGGTCTGACGCAGAAATACCCCAAGCCGATTTCAATAATTTTTGCGCTTAGAAACTTACGTACGGCTTTCAGAAACATCAGATGCTTCTCCAGCTGTAGCACAAGACCTTCAGCATCTGATCCCCAGCCTCAAATCTCCTACCAGACATTAAGGATGGTTCCTCTCTCTGCACTCCAAGCAAGTATATCAGAGGAGCCGATCTTCCTACTCCCCAGGCTATTTGATGGTCTGCAGTGGACACTTCACCCTCAGAGGACTCCTGCCTACCCCAGGTAAGTCACTGTTTGCACAGAGATCTCCAGGCANGGGAGGGAGGGAGGGAGGGAGGTAGCGGGGCCGGAGCGGGGGCGGGGCCGCGGCTGCGGGAGCGGGGCGCCCCCCGGCACGCACAGCCTGGGGCACGGACACCCCCGCGGGCGGGCGAACGGGCACACACACACGCACGCACGCACACACGGGCACACACGCACGCGCACACACACACGCAGGCAGGCGGTGCACTCCCTGCCCAGGGGCTGGGGGCTGGGGGCTGCGGCCAGACACCTGGGTACGTACACGCACACGTATCTATGTGTACACATGCACNTAAGTCACTGTTTGCACAGAGATCTCCAGGCATTTTGAGTTTTACCCGAACCGTCAGTATTTATGGCATGTCACACTGCCTTTGACAGAGGCTGCCCTTCCTCCCTCCCTCCATTCCTCCCTCCCTCTTGTCTTGCCTGAACAGGCTGTAGCGGTGATTCTAGCATCCCCATCACTCAGATCACGCTCAGTAATACCAACCATCTCACATCAACGTTGCCAATTCCTTTGACCTATTAGCAGTCTAAAGGTTGGNCGTGCACACGAACACACCCCCACACCCATCTCCACAGGCACAAATATGCGCGCACGCCGTTGCGGAGACATGCGCCCACACACACATGCATATACCCCCTGTATATGTGTACATCCACATGCNCTCCCTCCATTCCTCCCTCCCTCTTGTCTTGCCTGAACAGGCTGTAGCGGTGATTCTAGCATCCCCATCACTCAGATCACGCTCAGTAATACCAACCATCTCACATCAACGTTGCCAATTCCTTTGACCTATTAGCAGTCTAAAGGTTGGGTATTCTGATATTTCAATTAACCGCCTATATTTTTGTTCGCTTCTGCCATACCTAGCTGTAGCTGCTCGGCCCGGTCCCTCCCTCCCTCCCCGGTCAGAGAGGATACAAAACTGCTGCAGCGACCGCAGGCTCGCAGACCCGACGGGCAAGCAGCGGCTCACAAACACCGCCAGGAGCCCTTGCCAGGACCGACCCCGGGGGTTTTGTGGGGGGGCGGGAACGCGACAAGGTGAGCGCAGCCTGGGGGAACCCCGCTGTCTTAAGGGAAGCAGAACCCCAGGCTGGATGCCAGCCCTTCTGCCGCTCGCTGTCGCCGGGGCCGGGGCAGAGGCCCGGGTCGGCCT
>VZSC01011083.1:152773-211956 GCA_013398225.1 Steatornis caripensis | reverse complement strand
AAAAAAAAAAAAAGAGTTTGAATGAAGCTGACTACAAGGGTACTTTTACTCTTATCCAGGGAGGAAGATTGTCAGTTCTGATCAAACTTGGAAAGAGGTGCTTTTGGTGGTTGCTTTTTGAGGATGATTATTATGATTTGTTTCTAATAGAGCCTGGACTAGGAGAAAGGGGGAAGATGGGATTAAAAAAAAAATCCTATTCTGTGTCCCCGTTTCTCACCATCCCTCTCAGCTGAAGTGGGAACAAGAAGGCATGATTCTCTGTGGAGAGGGTTTGGATTCAGGTGGTGCTTGCCTTGCTTTAGCATCTGCTTGCAGAGGTGTTTTTTTTTTACTTGCAGTTACACTGATGCTGAACTAATTGTTTGGGTGGCTTTGATTTACAGCTATAATCTGATAAACCCACTGGTTAAAGAAACTAGCTGTACCCTGACTTCAGCTGCGTCTAACAGGAATAATAAGCTTTAAACTAGTGAGCACATAAAATTGACAATAAGGTGGTACTATTGAAGGTGTTTTTCATTGGCATATCTGTGAAGACTGTCCTTTCAGTGGAAAAGGCACGTGGAGCATTTAACTCAATGACTCACAGCATGAAGATCTCTTGCTATGTCAGTAAGAGCTGACATCACCGAAACCTGTCTGCTCCCAACATAAGTGATTCCAGCAATTTTTGAAAACTGCAGTCATTTAAATTAGATGGCACCACTTCCAAGTTTGGAACATTAAGAACTTGTTCAATAAAGATAAAGCTACTTTAAAAAAGTTGTTAAACAGTACATACGTAATGCATAAATGAGTAGGTAAAGTCTATACACAAATAAATAAGTAAAATCTGTATTGGGCTTCCTATGCCGCAACAAAATCCTGACGCCATCTGGTTACCCTTCCAGAAGAAGATGTGTCAGGCTGTTAACTGGAGGTGCAAGCCTGTCATATTCAGGTGGTGTTGAATTAACAGATAAAGGAAATATCAAACATAACATTTATCCACGAGTTTCCTGCTGCTGTTATTCAGGTACAAAAATCTACATTTGCGCACAATCCTAAGATTGCTATAAAAATATTTCCCTTTGACAGGTGGTAGTTAGAGATACAGTTGCTGTCTACAAAATTGTTCAGGGAAGTCAGAGTTATTTCTAGATCTTTCAAAATCCACCCTTTAACGAAGCATACCAACTGTAAAGGATTAGTGCCAAGCACGTCTCTCAAAACTGCTAATAAAGCTTTCTATTTCAGCAAGTGTTAGTGGTTACTCTTAGGAATGGAAGGAAGAATGGTTATTTCCCATAAAACTGTCAACCACTTGTATCAGACAGTAACTTTTGCTCAGTGCTTGACTCCAGATGTGAGTGCTGTTGTGGGTACAGTGTTCAGGGGCTTCTGAGCAACCCAGCTCTCCCCTAAATCTGCTGGAGAATATTCAGTGCCCGTGCTGTTAGTGTTTTCTACTGCTTTCTCCTGCCCCGAATCAGGACAAGTGTACTTAAATACAAACAAAAAACCCACTGAGGTATTAAACCATTATGAATTTTTATTGAAATTAACTATTATTTTGAGGAAAATCCAAGATAGTTGTTGCTGGATGTTGCTTTAGAGTTTCTTCTGAGTGTGAGCCTTACCATGTTTTGGAGGGATGAAAAAATAGTAACTTTTTAAGTGTGTTTAGTGTATTTGACTACTTTTTAGTATGCTAGCATAGAAAATGTACATTCCCTACCTAAAATCAGGGATTTCCTACATTGTTCTATATATGTTCTATTCTATCTGTTCTTATTCCCTTTCAGAGGAAGGAAAACTTTCTGGCAGTGTCCTTGATGAGCCTTATTAGTCACCTTCTGCTAAGGCTTGCTAGGCTGTGGGCACTTTTCATCGTGATCCAATTTCTGCACATACCTTTGGGGAAGAGAAGTGCAGGAATATAAATTCCTGCTTGGAGTGAATCTACCTTGACCATTTAATACGATGTTTAGTTTGTAGAGTATTCACAGAACAAGCAATTGGATTCTGATTGCTTTTATAATCCCAGCTTCCTGGACTCGTTACCCATTTTAGTACTAAAAATCCTCAGTTCGTTATCGGGGGTTTGTGTTCTGGAGATTCGATAAGGGAACTGATACAGCTGCTGATGCTTCAGGTCTGCCAGGGGAAAACTGAGTGGAGTTCCCCTTTTGGCATGGTGGAAAGCAGAGCATTGTGATCAGTGGGGTTTTTTGTGAGGTGAGGGTTTTTCCATTTTTTTTGTAGGACTTGTTGTGCGGTAGCAGATCTTGCCTGGCTCATCCCCTCTGTGTAAATGAGAGGAAAGTGGTGTAAGTGAAGCTTGACTTGACCAGACGACCTTTCAGAAATAGTCGGTGTTAGCTGGGTAACCGAAGACCATTCCTTTGAAAACTTGAACTTAATTTTATTAGCTTTTCTGTGCTTGGTAATGAAATTTGTTAGCCAAACAGTGCCTCTGTAGAACTGATATTGCCCTCTTACGGATGCAGTGTGGTGTATGCAGAACTGAAAATTTGTTGTTGTGCCGCTTTGAATTATAATGGAACTAAAGAATATGTATTGAAGCAGACATGAGCTGTTTGGGGGCAACAGTAAAATAGATCCATTTGTTTAGTGATACCTGAATGGAGTTCAAAGTCAGGTGTCAATAAGAGGATTAGAAAACTTAATTTATGAAGGTTGACATCTTAGCCTACGCGAGAGAACTGGTGGTTCAGAGTGTGGATTTAAGTCTTTTCCAAGTGGCTGTCATACAAAGGCGGTGATCAGGAGCTCCCATGGCAGCTGGGTGTGCTGCGGGGAGGACTGGGTTTGCCCCCAGTGAGCAGAGGGGCCTTAGGTTGGTGTTCCAGAAAAAACTTCTGAGCTGTCACTGAGCGATAGGATAGTTACATGGGAGGTTGTATGATGATCTTTTTTTGTAGGATTTTAAGAGCAAATTAAACAAACTTGTCCTAGTGTAAAAGTATGAGTGGGGCTACGTGATCTTTCGATGTACCTTTCAGCATCTCCATGTGATGGTTTGAACACTTGAAAATGTGTATGAGAGAGACATCTCATATTTGCGGGATTTGCTTTCTGTAGTGTGTACCATCTCAGGGGAAACAACTTGGTTTCTTTTTCTGCTCAGGGAAAACTTAATTGATCAAGAAGGGTAAAAACCTGAAAATGGAGAAACAAAATGTGTCTGTCTTGTCTTCCTTTGCTAAGTCTGGTGGTTAATTCCAGGCTAGATGTGATGTCTGAGTTCCCCTGAGTTACAGCAAAGCAGGACTTTGTATACAGGACTTCTATATAGAAGAATAGTTTCCTTTGCCATCTGTGGGTACTTAAATTTTAATATATGTTATGCCTTCAGAACTTCAAAACGAAGTCCTGACTACTGTCTTTTGAAGTTTTGAAACTTTTCAAGTATTTGAATGAAATGAGAATTCCTGTAGCTGTCAAAGTATCTCGCTGAATTTAGGGGAAGGCTTTTGTGTTTGAGTATTAAAGCATGGGCTGAATTTATATTTGGTTGGGAAATTATAAAGAATAGCTATCACAATATGTCAAGATGGTATATCATCTAACGGAGATGCTTGCAATACAATTTTTGAACTATGGTTTGTGCTTATTTGGCTTTACACCAACAAACTTGGGGAAACTTGACTTGAAGACTGAACTGCTGAGGCCAACTGGTTAAGGAGGCACCTGAGAATATTCTTGAAATGATTAAATGTGTAAGCAAGTTGTACCAAGTTTGCTGACAGGCAACGTATTTTTGCACCAGAATAAGTCATTCTAATGCAAATTCAGTATGAGGCCGTACAAGAAATACATGGACAAAAAGGTTTGTTAAAAGATGCTTGATAATCTGAGGAGCCATTTGTGCTCTCAGAAACTCTCACTGTTATCGGTGAACTCTGATTTGTGTCCACTAGTAGTCTGAGCAGCAGCAAAGGCTCTCTAGTATCTGTTCAAGGAACAGGTAATGCCGCTTTTCTCTTGAGATGCTAATATTTTGCTACCAATGCAGAACAAGTTTGATACCCAGGCTGCCTGCTCTTATCCTGACTTAGCCTCGGTAGACGCAGCTGTTTTAAATAAAAATTGTTTTCAGGTGGAAATGCGAAACAGAGTATGTGAATGTTAGACCTACTTTACTAATTCCTTTGGCCTCTAGGAAGTATTGAAACAACTTCTATATGTTTTATTAAGAATTATAGTGATAATCCCCTTAGTGTAGCTTGTTGCAAGCTTATAAAGTATAAAAAGCAGTTTGCTTTATGGCTAATGAAGAGATTGGCTAAAGGCTCTCATTCTGTAAGCCTGTGAGTCTTGTCTTCCAAAAAATGTGTTCTAAAAAAATAATCTTTTTGATAAAAATTCAGGTCCAGCCGTATTGTTTAGGGCTATGCATTTACAGAACATCTGTCAGCAGTGCACTGATGTAGGGGTTGAGTCTCCCTTCATCTAAATTCTCCAGGCAACAGCTAGTCAAAATTTATGAAAATGAAGCCTTTACAGTGGTGCTATTTGTATTTCTCACTTTAAAGATTAGTACTTAACGTAGTGGAAGGTAGTTCTGCACAAGTAATTTTCAGAGAAGCAGTTCTTGGCTTTTAAAGGGCAGAGCCTTTTCACCTGGAGAGGAGTTTTGGGCTCATGTTTGCCGGAGCAGTACTGCGTGTTCCGCTCAGGCTGAGCGTCTCGATAGGATTCATGGCTTTGGCAACGTGGCTTATGTTCTGAGCTCAAAGAAAAAGTTTGCACAACTGGCAGGTGTTTAAAGTGCCAGCCAAACTGCATTAACTTGGCTGGCCGCTCAAAAAAGAGAGACTTCCGCACCTGAGCGAGTCAGCTTTTCCTTCTGAGCACTGGCATTTCTAGCTGCCAAGTCATAGCATCGCAGAATTGGCTCAGCTTTGTGCTTGACTAGACTTGCAGGTCAGCGTCGCAGAGGCTCCCGAGGCACGGCATGCAGACGAGATTGCTGTCTGTCTGCTGCGCTTCGCTGTACGGGGGAAAGATCTGCTATTTCCCATCCTCCTAGCTGCAGCGGTGGGGAGGGCATTGCTGAAGCCGCCTTTTATTGTTGTCACCACNTCCCGAGGCACGGCATGCAGACGAGATTGCTGTCTGTCTGCTGCGCTTCGCTGTACGGGGGAAAGATCTGCTATTTCCCATCCTCCTAGCTGCAGCGGTGGGGAGGGCATTGCTGAAGCCGCCTTTTGTTGTTGTCACCACGTGGACAAGGTGGAAGTGGTTCTTGGGCTTTCAGCTTTCTTGTGAGGTGACATCCAAACTTCTCCTTGCTTGCCTGTCAGTAATAGTATGTTATCTCTTCTTCCAGTGTACCCTGTTGTTGGGAGTTGAAAAACTGAATTGACGCCTTCTTGGAAGAAATAAACCAAAAAATTTTATCTTAAATAGATTAAATTTGTGAAGCGGGTGAGAAACATAGAGATTTACTTCTGGCAGCAGTTAAGATATTCGTAACTTAATTAAAACCCTCGGAGCATCCCGTTGCTTCTTGGGTGGTGCACTGTGGTGGCTATGGTGAATTGCTATAGATAATTCTTGCATTTAAGAAATAGAAATCTTGTGAAGGGACTTGGTAATATACATCTTCCTAGTGAAGCACTGGCACTATTATGATAGCTTTTTAATCCTGGTGTGGATCTCAAAACCTTCCCTATAATTTGTGGCTAATAGGTAGAACCCAGAACAACCTGAAAAACTATTTTTACAGGCACCACAACTTCGCATTGGCAAGAGAGAGTATGTGCTTGTTTCTGAAACCTCTTCAGGGATTAGGTGGTGCTTTCTCCTTGCTCTCTGTTCTTTCCCAAGCTGGCATCTGACTTTTATGTTAGTCACAGTGTGACTTTCGTCTAGTGTTCTTGCTGAGGGAGGCAGGTGGAAGTGGGTATTTAGTATGCTAGGAGGATTCCATGTCTGGTGTGGAAAGCTTGCACTCTTTGCAAATATATGTAAACATTTGAGCGTAGCAAAAGGAAAGGGACATGTTCCACCAAACCCCGGGCAGACCAGGCAGCCTTGTGTCCCTTCTGCCTCTGCCTGCCCTGTGTTAATTCTGTGTCGGTCGGATGGGCCAGCAGCGCTGCCCCTTGAAGTTTTGTGTACTGCTGACACAGTGCTTAACTGTAGCATCTCCATTAGCCTGCTCTGTCCAGCCACTGATGACTCATAAATACTTATCTGTTGAGGACTGTGTCCCGGTGTTCCTCTATTTGAGAAACTATTTGCCAGCCTCCACCAGCACTTGGGATTTGTAGAGGATGTTCAGCAAAGGAGTGGTAGTTACCACCTGTAGTTGCCTTTTTTTTATGTTCTGTATGGTTTTTTTTTTCTTGTAAACCTGATCAAATCTTGTCATTAGGGAGGCAGTTCAAGGAAGAGAGGTAATTGGGGAAGGCATAGTCTTTTTATCGCCTCTCCTTAAGGAAAGCTGGTGTAGCACAGAGAGGCAGGAGGGCTGTAGCAACATACTGACAGGCACCGATGGGAGTTTGCTTTACTCTGTGTTGGCTACCGCATTTTACGTGTGACAACTTAAAAGTTAATATCAAATTCACAGTTACAAGTAAGCAGGTACCACTAATGTTGGTGTGACACTGCTGCCAGGTAAAGCTTAAAATATAGTGTAATTGTCTTTTAGTTTGTATTTTTTCTCAAAGAGACTTAAGCTAAGCAGGGCAGTGTGAACACTTGACTTTTGTTATGGTATACAAATTGAAGTCATACTGTTAAACAGCAGTAGCTCAGATCAGTACTTCATGGGGTAAACTATGTAGTGTAGGTTGTAGGCAGCCTCTACGGAGCTGGCCCTACTTTCTCTGCTTGCTATTGCGTAAATGTGCTTTAGCATAATTCAATTGTTTTGATCAATCTGTTTCTAATTTATTGTTCTGTTGCTTTCTTACAGGCAGGCAGAAGTCCTGAAGGCTGACATGACAGGTAATTGCCTTTTTTATACAGTTGACCTAACTGCTAATACTTGATTCTTGGTTTTTTTCCCTTTTGTGTTCCTTATGCTTATCATTCCTAAAATTCTCTGGGAAATGTGTGACGTTATGTTAAAGGTTTGTCACCTGTATGTAAATAAATAGCATTTTAATAACTGTGCACATCTCTCCTGTATCTAAAATACATGTATTTTTAAAGTTGGCTTTGGGTGTGTTAAAGATTTGGAGAAGGAGGTCACACCCCGACTCTTCTCCCAGAGACTCCTGTCCATACTACCACAGGAACTGCTGTACTTGGGATTAGCAAAGGATCTGGATGGTTTTGAGAAACCTGGGTGATGGAAATGTTGATCTGAACTCTACCACATGTGTTGTGAAAGTGCAGCCCATAGATGTTATGAAATGCTGCAAGCTAGGTTTTAAGCTGTCTATTTATGGGAAATGGAAATGGTTTATATGAATGTATCAGCCGTGCAGTACAAGCAGCTTGCGTGATGAACCTATGCTCAGCCATGCCTGCCGCCTTGATGTATACTACATGTAGCAGGTTTGTGTAGTCCCCGTAGGAACGTTATAACTGGCTGGATCCATCTAACACAGCAGGAGTGGCTACACCATCAGTAGAACAGTTTTCCTGGGATGAGGCCCATCCCTTGTGTTCCTGCAGCCCCCGCTCAGGTGATTTTACAAGGCATGGGAAGTATGGACTCTCTAACCTCGAGATAGCAGGAAGCAATGTTTGTACCACCCCCCGGTGCTGGAAAGCAGGTGGCTACCAAACAGTTAGAAAATGGCAAGCATGCAGTAGTGCATGCCCACAGTGTTCTCCTAAATACCAACAGCCTTGGCTCCAGCAGCTGTCCTGTTTAGCATCCCTTGATGGATTTATTTTCTGCTAATTTTTTCAGGCTACTCTGGAAGTGTTCCTAAATTCATCCAGTGGCAAGAAGTTCTGCAGCTTAATGACTTAGGAAGAATCACCTGCTTCTATCTGTTTTGTTGGGTTTTTTAGGTTTTTTTAACTTGCCAGCTGCTGACTTTGCTCATGTCTAGTTCTGGTGTTGTAGCAGACTAATCAGTTAATCAGTGATCAGTTAATCCACAGTCCCTCTGTAGTTCTTGTATTTCACTGTTCTGATGAATCTGTGATAAAAGTGGGTGTTTGGCATTGAGTATATTATGGTATGCTATGTTCTTTCATTTGGTAGTTGAGTGAAAAATCAATTAAGAGTAATTCTGTGAATTTGAGTATTACAAAAACTGTTGTGTCTTTGTTTTTTCGTCTTGTTGCTCAGATTCGAAGCTGGGTCCAGCAGAAGTCTGGACATCCAGACAAGCTCTACAGGACTTATATCAGAAAATGCTAGTGACCGATTTGGAATATGCTTTAGATAAAAAAGTGGAGCAGGACCTGTAAGTACCTTAATAAATCTCTGTGTATATATATAATCTGGGCAGATGAGCAGGAAGCCCTGAGAATTCCAGAAAAACAATTGTATCCTAAGAAATGGTTGTCTTACTTCCTTTAAAATGGGAGCTGTGCTGTGGGTGAAACATGAGAATGCACTGCAGAGTTGATGAAGAGCATTCAGTAGGTTAGTATTTTACCTCTGGCAATTTAGTAGCAGCCGTGTCATTCAGGAGTGGGTTTTGGTGAGCCAGAGGGAAGGGAGAGAGGAAAGAAACATCAGTCTGTGCTGTCGTGGAAGGGCTGAAGTTCAGAGGAAATTTGCTTGCTGTAATCACCTGGAGCTTTGAGCAAGGTCTAACAGGAGTTGAGTAGCCACAGACCCTCACTTTAAGCCCTCTGAAGTAGGGCTGGGCAGAGGGAGGAATATCAGGAGAGAACTTTTCTTCACGTGCCATGAGCACCCCAGTACCAGGGGAAGATCCTGCTGGGTTTTCTCCATGCCCTGAGTCCATTCTCTGTCATTTAAGATGCAGACATGGGTTGTAACAGGTTTAGTTAAGAGAAGCATGTGGTGGTTTTGGCACTCTGAGGGAAGCAAGATGAGTAGGTTGGCTGAGTTGTCCTGACCGTGCCTCCAGTTACTGAATGATTTTTAACTGAAATTTCTATACCCCGCATCCTGTTTTCATAAGAGAGAACTATGTGCTGCCTAAAACAAAACAATTGCGAGCAAATATTAATGCTCTTACAGTGTTAGCTATACCGTATCAGAATTGATTAGTTATGAGAGGTGGGGAAAGAGAATTCTTCCGTATTTAGCATCATTTGTAATCTGAATGTTGCCTGAATTTGAATATATTTCATTTTCATGTCTGATGCTATGTAATTAAACAGGCTTTTTCCTGTTACTTATGCTATCTGCATTGACACTTTCAGAGTAAAAAAATGAAAACACTTGTTTTGTTTTCAGTTGGAATCATGCCTTTAAAAATCAGATCACGACGCTACAGGGTCAGGCAAAAAATAGAGCAAATCCAAATCGGAGTGAAGTTCAGGCGAACCTTTCTCTGTTCTTAGAGGCAGCTAGTGGCTTCTACACACAGGTGAGTTGCAAAAAATGTGTTGGCTGTGGTATATTTGCATAGTCTGGAAGCAAGTGTGCTTCAGCCTTACGGTGCTTGTGTGTGGGTCCATTACAAAGCTGTGGCTGTCAGGTGCTGTTCCAGCAGCTGCTCCTGAGAGATGAGGTCTGATATGATACCAGCATGAAAAACTAGTATTAATCTCTTTGAGGAAAGGCAGGAGGATTGGTTTTAGGTGGGTAAAATCTGTTCTTTTCTGTTAGCGTAGGAAACAGTTGCTGTGCTGGATCAAGCAGCATACCTTGCTAACACCAGTGCTCTCGGTAGAACACGTCTGCAAAGCTGGTGACGTGCTTTCTTTCGATCAGCCACAGCCTTGAGTTGATCCGAAACTTGTGTGAATCTGGTAGCTGTTTTGGTGCTCCATAAAAACGTAGCAACAATTTAAGTTCCCTTCTAATAATAGAATCTTCTTTAAAGCCTGAAACTCGCTGCTTTGGGTAAGATCAAAGGTCCGTTTAGCACCACATTTTGTCTCTTACAGTAGTCTGCTATGACTGCTCAGAGCGAGCATTCAGCAGGTGGAAAATAATGCTTCCTTGCTCTAGTCTCTTGCTTGCTGGCTGTACATTTGTTGCCTTCTTGAGCTAGTTTGTGTCTGAATCATCAAGCTATTAGGAGGTCTAGCCTCCACTGACTCTCCAGTCTCTCTTGAAGCCATTTGCTCTGGTCTCTGCAGTTATCTGCAGAGTGAAGAACTCTGTATTTTAATTGTAATGTCTAAGAAAACAATGACAAAAAAAACCCCAAGCGCAACAAACATGTTAATTCATGATTTCATTGTACTCTTCTTTTTTTCTGCCATTTCTCTAAAAATTTCCATTCACCTTCTCATTACTATGCATGAATTTGTGGGCCACTGTCATGAATTCCTTTTCATTTTGAAAACGCGAGACTTCCCCTATATAGCAAGTATAAGCAAAGGTAATCGGTTTTGTTCTTTGCTCCAATTATTAAGAGCAGAAATACATGCAGATGCACTGAGGATGTTGTGTGATGGCTTAATGTTTTGTTCTGTGTCCCTTCCTTGTAACTCCTAATGTCGATGGTGAGCATTGAGTTAATATTTTCCTAGAGCTGTCTGTGTACATACTGCATTCATATTTGAGTACAGCTTTTTTCTGAATAATACCTAACTTAGTGCCCACCATGGTTTTGCATTTAAGTAGGGTGGTTGTCCCCAAGAGTATTATGTAGCATTTACAACGTATGATGTCTTGCTGTTTTTTGATCCAGACTCCCAGGCTTACAAGCGTATCTCCAGTCTTAATTCTATCTTTTTGTCAAGAGTTATTTAGAATTGCAAACTTCGGTTAGAGGAACTTCTCTTCCCCTTAAGGGAAGCTATATTATTTTTGAGTGTTCTTGAGCTAAGTATCTTTTGCGAGTTTTTCAGTTAATTGCAAAAGGGGTGTGGTTCTTACTCGTATTTATCCCTTACTGGCAGTTTTTTGCCCATGCTGTTTCCAATGTTAAATTTCAACTTGTAGGTTATGGAGAATAAGACTCGGTGTGTGATAATGGCCTTAATAAAGATA
Source organism: Steatornis caripensis (assembly GCA_013398225.1). NCBI lineage: Eukaryota > Metazoa > Chordata > Aves > Caprimulgiformes > Steatornithidae > Steatornis > Steatornis caripensis. The sequence continues at coordinate 200,891 of VZSC01011083.1, read as the reverse complement.
ACTTGCCTTTCTTCCCTTTTTCCCCCCTCGTTTGGTGTATGCTTCAGCAACATTGTCACTGCTGAATCCTCTATCTCAAGTAGCGGTCTGACTAAACTTTGTTGTGGCTAGTTTGCACCATCTTCAGATTACAACACATCCAGTAGGTCATTCTCTCTGTATCAATTCCTAGTTTGCTTCTGAACATCTGCAAGGCAACCCCAGTTTTTTTTCCAGAATCTATGTGATTATCTTCCCCCCCGCCACCCCGCCTTTGGCGTTTTTTGTAAAGTTTCTGATTTGAAGCAGCCAGTTTGACAGGCTGTGGCATGGTTGCCGAGGGTTTTCTACCATATCCACCATTTGTCTTGCAAAAACCTTGTTCCTCCCTGCAGCGTATCAGGGAATTTTGCTTTTTTTTGGTATGACGCCACAGAGGATTGGTTTGGCGCCAACATCGTCTTTCTCTGTTTACTGTGATGTTAATCCTCCCATTTTTAGTCTAAAGATTTTGCTCAGGCAAGATACCTGCTCTCCATCTGCGAGGCCTATATAAATGACATCTTTGTAAACCTGATGACATCCTGCTAGTTCACCATGTTGGAAGATGTCAAGTTTCTCTCTTTTATCCAGCTTTCATCTGTGAGATCCCTCTCGTTTGGGCATTTTTATCTACTGTATAAAAGACAGAGCAAAAGAGGAGGAAGGTGTAACATAAACCTTTTCCTGCAGCAAGCAAAAGCACCACATTGCATGTTTAGCCGTTGACAGAGTACGCATCTCTGTCAGCTCTGGGCTTTCTATATGCTTGTATTCGGAAGTGAAACCTTGCTGCAGGTCTGTTTTATTTGGAACTTGCGAAGTTCCCAGCTGGGAGAAAGTCTGTCAATCCTTACTTGCTTTTTTAACGCTGTAGAATGCACACTTTTTGTCACTACGTGATGACTGTTACTTTCCAGAGTATTTGCTGGAGTCCACTAGGAAAAACTTTAAAAACACTAATTAGAATGGGAAAGTTCAGGTTTCCCTTCAGTCAGCTTTTGAGATACTTGATCAAGTAGCTGGTGCCTTGTTCCTTGAGTCTCACTCTTAGCTTAGCACAAATGTTTACTCACAACTCAGCTGCTGAACTGTTAGCCACTATTGCCTTGCGTTGCCTACAAACTTGATTTTGTTCAGGCTTCTGTCTAACATTTAAGTCAGTGTAGTGCTATTTCTTATGTTGGAATAAGCTTCTTTGGAGGATGGGTGTCAGTCTTTTATTTTCAGAGAATTGTGTCACTTCATCTAGGTATAAAAAAGACTGTGTTCCTCTTGAGTGTCCTACTTAAAAAAAAAAAAAAACACACCTCCAAAACAAAGAAACCCCCAACAAAACCCAACAAGATTTGTAGACCTCTGATAGTCAATCTCCACTGATGCATGCTTGGTAATTTAAGTATCATGGGAATTGAGTTGCTTACTGCTTTGTGATACACAGCTCTTTCTTACAGAAGAGAACTTGAACTTCTCTTTATGGATCTGGGCAGAATAATGCAGCATGGAGCTCAGTGACTTCCATAGGGAGGATGTAACTTAAAGTCTTACTTTCAGTATCATAGGCTTGTTCACTTCAAATATTTTTAGCTAATCCATGCCGCCGAGTCATGTTCTGTTAGTTTTGTCTTTTTTGAATACTTTTCTGGTCACTGTCTCTAGCTGCTACTAAACTAGACCTGTTTTTCTAGTTATTACAGGAATTGTGCACAGTTTTTAATGTAGACTTGCCATGTCGTGTAAAGTCTTCCCAGCTGGGAATCATTAGCAATAAACAGACGCACACCAGCGCCATAGTGAAGCCGCAGTCTAGCTCCTGCTCTTACATCTGCCAGCACTGCCTTGTCCACCTTGGAGATATCGGTGAGTTTTTGAAGGAAAAAGATTGGGGGCACTGACTTCTATCTGTGTTCAGCCCTCACAAAGAGGGATCTGGACATACCCTGCTAGCCCAAGTGTGCTCCAAATTAGTAGCTAGTAGCTGATTGTATGTTTGGTGGTTGCTGCAGGGGGAAAGGTCTGGAAAGCAGAGCTGTTAGACTTTTCTAATGTACGTTACACATTAATGCATAGAGACAGTTAATCACTAGCTTTCTAGTGATTTGCTGGCATCTGTCTTCTAGTATGCTAATCATGTTATAGCTGGTAGGCATAGTGAAATGTTGAAACCGGTAACTATGACAAAAGCCTGTTGCGGCAGGCTAGCGTACTTCTCCATTTCAGAACATTACTTTCAAATCTTATATACAAAGACAACTGTTAGAAATCCAGCCCTTCATAAACGTGATTTTTCTTTTTACATTAAGTTCAACAGGTTTATTTCTTTGTTGATTAGAGTAGAACTATGTGTTGTAGAAAGCTGTCTTTTCACTGGAATCTGCAATTGCTTTTGTAATAACCTAAAAGTAGATTTAGTTGCTGATTGTGCAAAGAACTATGAAAAAATATTTGCAGCTCTCTGGATGTGATGCTATTGGCACAGCAACATTCTGCGTAAGAACTGATAAGCTGTGACAATAGGTTCTGAGGAAAAACCACCAGCTTAAAATTCAGTGTTTTGAATCTTCATGCTGTTTGGTGTAGCTGTATGTTCTTCCGATGCTTATTTCTAAAATAATAGTAAAATGCTCTTCAGGTAAATGGGACTGTATTAAATTCAGTGCAGGAGAGTTGATTTTTTTTCTCAGCTGTGGTGTTTTTTTTTGTTGTTTTCTTAGCTCGCTATAGGAATCAGACCAGCCAGGCAGAGTCTTACTACAGACATGCAGCTCAGCTTGTCCCTTCTAATGGTGAGTCTGAGATACCTTTTAGGTTCATAACTCCAAAGGCAGATTTGGGATACTGCTTTTCTTGTGTGACAGTTGGAAACTTGGGATTTTATATAAACCTCCCTCCCCAAATACCCTAAACAGTCATGCAACAAAGCCTGACCTGGCAGTAGGTCATTTAGATAATAGCTGTTTGCCTGACCTGTGTTACTTGTCTCCTTTTTGTGAAGATTTAAAAACAAAGCAGGTAATACACAGCTTCACTCCCAAGGCTTCACTACTGCTACGGTATAATGTATGAGTGTAACACAGTATAAAGTACAATTAATGAAAACTTGCCTACCAGCGGCATTTTTTGTTCCTTTATTCTTCCTTCACATGTCAGTTTGTAAAGTTTAGTAGCTAAAACTGAAGTTTTCAAGTTGCTCATGCAAGTTAAGAGCTGCTTTTGTTCAGAGATCTAGCTTTTTAGCTATTGGATTGCAGTGGTCCAAAATGTAGTGATAATGAGAGAAGGATAAATAATTTTTGGGCCAGGCTGCTGAAACCAGTAATTCATTTTTTTAACCTGTTATATTCTAACCGAAAAATTCTGCATATTCTAACTATAGAAATTTTTACTCTAGTCAAAAAATAGGAACAACTGTTAACAGTTCGCTTTGCCTCATGAGGTAAAACTGAGCTAGATTTTATCCAAATAGATGAAATATGTTGGTGGTGAAGGCCTGGTTTGGACAGTATCTTCTTATTTAGACAAAAGTCTTGCCCCATATTTAAATCCCCACACCAAACCAAAAAAGACAACAACAAAACTGCACCACAAATTTGAAAGCTTATTCATTTGAGTGGTACTGATACAGGGCTGGAGTAAAAGGGTCAGCAGATGGATCTGAACCTTGTCTATTGAAGAATTTAGGACTTTGTGCTCCCTTTTCAAGTGAACATACTTATTCTGAAATCTAGCACGCTTCACTCCGTGACATCTTGTTGAGCAACTTGTCTTTTTCTCCCTCAGGTCAGCCTTATAATCAGTTGGCTATTCTAGCTTCCTCCAAAGGAGACCACTTGACCACAATTTTCTACTACTGCAGAAGCATTGCTGTGAAGTTTCCTTTCCCAGCTGCCTCCACTAACCTACAAAAAGCACTTTCTAAAGCACTGGAAAGGTAAGACTAAGCATAATGTGTTTCCGCTCAGATCAGATGGGGGAGACTTCTTCCAAATGTACCTCCCTTGCCAGAAGTGATTCATATTTGGTAGTAGAAACAGAAGTTCCTCGTTCCCCCATCCAGTCAGAGCGTCCTTCCACATGTGTGGAACAAAGAATAGTTCGTGTCTGGGGTGCTCCTGCACGTGAATAGCGAATGCAGGACATAAGCATATGTTGCCAACATGAAGAAGTAGCTTTGCATGGACACTCCTCCTTTCTTGAACTCCACAGCAAAAATTTGTAATGTTATGCACAGCTGTGCCTAATTCCAAAGACTGAAGTCGGGTATTTCTGTTCCTGAATGTAGTCGTGATGAGGTGAAGACTCGATGGAGCGTGTCTGACTTCATCAAGGCGTTTATTAAATTCCATGGCCATGTGTACCTGAGTAAGAGCTTGGAGAAGCTGAGCCCTCTTCGAGAAAAGTTGGAAGAACAGTTCAAGGTTAGTTCTAACAACATATTAATTGGTGTATTGAGGAGAGTATTTTTAGCAGCTGAGTTCTGAAATTGCAGTCCAATAATAAGTTTTTCACATGCTAAAATACAGGAAGCTCAAGCAGCCAGTTATGGAAGGTTTGCATCGCAGCTAACACTGGATAGTTCGGTTGACTCTTGCAAATAGTAGGATTTTTTCCCCATTTGAAGTGTGCTGCGTTATTCGTGGAAATTTGGGAGAAATCAATGGCTATAGTTGATTTTCTGCCCTTTAACCTGGATGATTCTTGGATACCTGTGAAAAGCACTTGATTCATCTGGGAAGTCTTGGCTTAGTTGCCTAAGGAATTTTTAAGAGCTTCATTTTTGGATGGCGTTCATTCACTCCCACTGGTTATTAAGGCTGCTTTTAATCTTCCTCAGACAACTTGCCCCTCCTGTCAGCGGTTTGCCTTTAAAAACAATGTTCCAGTACAGCCTTAATTTGTGTGTAGACTAGAACTACTCAGAACACGTCTCCTCTGGAAAATCCAGGAGTACCCATTAATTATGTAGCCAACTCATTATGTTGGACAGTATAGCAAAGATTGAAACAAAGAGAATTTTTTAAGATATTTATACAAGGTAGTACTGTTTCAAAGTGGACATTATATTAACTGTTACGTGGCTTCTGGAAACTGCTCCGCTTCAGCATCTTCATTTGTGGAAAACGGGCAGGTAGTATGGATGCTTTCAACAGAGCAAATGTAGTAGACGCTTTTCCAAATCAAGAAAGGGGGAGGTAGTCTTTGCCATGTAAAGGATTAGAAATATTCTTTACAGGACCTGTTTGCATTTTTGCATTGAATTGGGCTGCTAGAGCTAGATCCAGACATTTCTTAAAATAAAACAAACAAAAAAACCCCAACCCACAACTTCTGAATTGTGTGAGCTTTGAATGTGAGCTGCTTGAAAGCTGAGTGTTAAAGTCATGTTGTTTCAAAATTAAATAATTTTATCTCTCTTTCTGTGTGTGATGTTGGCTGTTGAACAAGTTCTGCTTTTTCCACAGTGCTTATAATGAACAATTAGGAGCATTACTCAGGCATGTGGAACAGTCTTATGTTTCTAAACTGATCAAGGGTGTTAAGAGAGTTAACTGAGCCCTGTTTCATTGCTTAGATTACTTTTTTGTTTATATTATGCAACATAAGGGTTAATTTGCTAGAGAGCGGCTCTTCTGACTTAAATGGCTTGAATGTGATGTGAAATCGGCTGTGTGGTGGATAATCACTTTAAACGGTTGGCTGATTTTACCTCTGAATGAGGAGAGCAGTCGTAGGGTTAGGAGTGTTCAGCCAGGCCCACAATTCTGCTGCTGACAGCTCTGCCAAGTTCGAGTTGTCAGCTGTAGAGTGCTTCATGCCCTTGACTGAAAATGAAGGTTGAACATGAAGCTCAAACCGTTTTCTGATGCTTACGCTGGTTAATCCACTTGCCTCCCAGACTGTTGTGCCTGAAGATGAGTTGGTTGTGGTTTAGGCTATCTCCTTTTTTTTTTTTCCACAATGCTCAAAAAAAAGTGTTAAAGTTTCTTTTCTTGTTCTGAGAAAAGGTGTCTTTTACAGCATAGTTACTGAAATGCATTTGTAAATAGCTCGTGCTGTTTCAGTCCACCATGGCATTCCATGACCCATCAAGTCAGATATGAAATTAGTCTTTTCATACGTAACCACACAGTAGTTAAATTTCCACGGTAATTAAATTTCCTGGCATGTTTCTTTAAAAATGTCACCTTCTCTGTGATCTTTCTTCGAAAGACTGAAAAACACAATGGATGTACATGCCTGTGTGATTCTTGCAGTTACAGTGCTGTCATTGCACATTAAAGTCGTGCTTACTCCGAAAAGAGAACCATATCCAAGGGGAGGTTGATTTGTTGTGCGTGCAAATTGGTGTATGAGCAAAAAACATTGGGCTTAACAGTGGGCATCTGCCCGTGTCCTCCTGGGAAGCCCAGTGCTGTGCTAATAGGGATGACCTGAAAATAAAATCTAGAATGAATGTTGCCTTAACGGCAGAAACATTAGTCAAGCAGTGAAGTAGCAACTACTAATCCTTTCAAGTGTGTGCTTTACTGTATAAAAATATATACATTGTGCATGTGTCTTCATTGCAGAGGTTGTTATTCCAAAAGGCCTTCAATTCTCAGCAGTTAGTACATATTACTGTTATCAATCTATTTCAACTACATCACCTGCGAGACTTCAGCAATGAAACGGAGCAGCACAGCTACAGCCAGGATGAGCAGCTCTGCTGGACACAGTTACTGGCTCTCTTCAGTAAGTATGAAAACGAATTGATTTTTGTATTTCTACTTCAGTTTTATATGGAATCCGTTAGTAAGTTGCTGTCAGTGTCTAGCTCAATGGCTGTGTGAGAAGGGATGAGAATGGACAGTATGGGAGAAAGCTGAGAGAAGATGGTTGTGCAGGATCATTTATGTCTGGCAGTGCTAAGGTTGGATTTATGTGCCCTGGACTTACTCCTTACAGAGCTCTTTATCTTTTTCCTGGCTCTGAAAGAACATTTTAAGTTGGGGGCAAAATTGGATCCAACTTGGCAGTGGGTAGTACCCCGCTTGGGGGGCTGCTCTGCAGCTGGCCGCAGTGCGGTATGGGTTGCTTTGAATGGAGCTAGTTCTGATTCAACAGGAATGAAGTTGGAGCTGACTGAACTAGGATCTCAGNTGCAGGATCATTTATGTCTGGCAGTGCTAAGGTTGGATTTATGTGCCCTGGACTTACTCCTTACAGAGCTCTTTATCTTTTTCCTGGCTCTGAAAGAACATTTTAAGTTGGGGGCAAAATTGGATCCAACTTGGCAGTGGGTAGTACCCCGCTTGGGGGGCTGCTCTGCAGCTGGCTGCAGTGCGGTATGGATTGCTTTGAATGGAGCTAGTTCTGATTCAACGGGAATGAAGTTGGAGCTGACTGAACTAGGATCTCAACTGCTTCTGTGCTGTTGATAATATCAACTAGAAGAGAAGTGGGAGTGTCGAGCATTTTAGGCCCATGATCAGCATGGCCTTGTTCGTGAACACTTAAATTTCTGAATAGCTCAATTTCTCCAGGTTCCAACCTAGAGTTGATTCTGCAAGCACCGCGGTCACACTGGAGTGATTACTGTTTCTTGGCTTGTGTGCCCTCATGGGTCTCAGCTGGGTGCCTGCCTGCAGAGCGGGCTCTGGTGGATTTGTGTGCCTGCTGTCCTGGGAAAGTGGATAAAATGTGGCTAGATAGTTGACTTGATAATGTCTAATAAATAAATGAATGAATATTTCTGTAATGGGCTTACTAGATTTTGTTAACTTACTAAAATTATTTGCCATGACACTTAAAGGAGAGGCGGGGCGGGGAACCACCAAGATTCTGCTTCATGGTAGAAAACTCATTATTGAAAAAAAGATGTTCTGATCTGCCGGTGGATTTTTTTTAAGATTAAGTAATTGGGCTGTTTTGTTCTAAAGAACTAACTCTTAATGATAGGGTTTTATGGGTGGGATGTGTTTGATTAGGCCATTTGGTCAACTTTAAAGTGTCAATTCTGCATTGTTTGTGTGGTTTGTTTTCTTCCTGCTTTGTTTCTAGTGTCCTTTCTTGGAGTTCTGTGCAAGTGTCCTTTACAAAATGACTACCAGGAGGACTCTGGGGCTGCATATCCTCTTCCAGCTGTGAAGGTTTCAATGGACTGGCTGAAACTTAGGCCCAGTGTTTTCCAGGAGGCAGTGGTTGATGAAAGACGGTAGTGAGTGTTAATCTTTCTTTTGATACATTTAATTGCATAAAGTAATAACTGATGATACACAAATTAGTAATAGGAAAAGTGGTCGTAGAACTCATTATTGCAGACCTCAAAATGATAGAGAATGTATGTGCTAAAAAGTTCATAAAACTAAACATGAGACTTGAGCTACATGAGCAAATTCACTGTTTTAATTGGCTTTAGGTTTGCATGTAACTTTTTTTATTAAGATCAGAGGAATCTACTTTATAGTGTCCGACTTGAGCATAACTACTGAGTGTAGCCTTAGTCTAATCTATTGTAATGTTTTCTGAGACCTATTGAGGTAGGTGGCAGGAGAATGCTTGCCTTAATGTCATGCATTAAGCCGTCTCTTCGGCAGTGTTGGAATCCAGTTTTCCTGGCTCATCACCCAGGAACTAAATTGAATTTAGTAGAGGGGGTCTTTAAATGTCAGCAAGGCATTACCATTCTGGATTGTCACGCTGATTTTTCACTTCTGCTCTTAATCTCATCAGTGTAGGCTTAAACAGTTCAAAACTCGCCAGCTTGTTTTATAGCCTCTAAACTTTTCAGGAGTTACAGCAATTCAGTAAAGTGTTTCTGACCTGGAAGACATTTCTTCAGATCGGAGTGACTGTTACTGACGTAGATGTATGAGTATTTTTCCTAGCATGGCTACTGTAAGGAAAACAGCGTGAAACCAGCTTGCTTAGGTGACCTTGTGCGATGTGCCACAGTGGTTTCGGCGCTCTCAAGGCAGTGTGCGCTGTAAAATGCGATTCTAGCCAAGGCTTGCGTTTTCTGTACATCAATGCACATGGCAAGCAGGGGTCCCTATAACTTCGGTGTAATAAGACTCGCTCAAACATATGCAAAACCTAAAGCCCTGAAGCTTTGGGAACTTCAATTCCAGAGTTCCTGAAGGCAAGATTAAGGAAAATAAGAATTTGCAGATTGTTTTGAGATGGTAGTAATGTACGCATATGCTGAAGGAAGACTTTAATATAAAGTCTTTTAATAGGGAAGATTACTACTTGATATAAACTAGTCCTTGCAGAGAGAAGATGCCGGCAGTACTTTATGGAGTATCAAAATGAATCTTCAGGTGTGAATATATATTTTGAGTTAGCCAGAGTAGGTCCTTCTGCCCATAAAACTATAAGGCTCTCTTTAAAGATCCATGCCTGGTTTTTAGACCTGTGTGTGATAACTTGATGTGCTCAGATGCTCATCATACAAAGGAGTTGTGAGGTGGGCAGCAAACAGCTGTAAAATGCACAGGTGAACTTGAAGAGAAAGTTAAGTACCTCTAAGATTTGTCAAAGTGGGCATCAGTTAGTAGTCATTACATTTGTTAGCTCTAAAAAGTCGAGATGACAGTCTGTCTGCCCCAATCTGGGATGAGAGTTTTCTTTTTATTTCTATTGGAAGATCCCAATGAAAGTCTTTCTTTGCAGACTACACACACACACGTGCCTTTGTTGGCCTCTGTTTGATAACCTGATGTCTGTTTTGTATTGAAAAGGCTTCCTTACTCTGAATTCGTACGTAATTGTGCTCTTGGTTCAAGAAATAATCCTAATTCATTTTTAAGCTTTCAGTTGTCATCACTCTATGCTTATCATTTTCCTGTGGATAATTAATCCTACCCTAAACTGAACGAGCACCTGAAATAGGAAGAAAACATGGTTACCTAGAAAAGTAGACGAATCCAAAGGCAAGAACTGAGGACAGAAATTACTGTATTGATACTACTGTGTGCTCTTTGGAAATGAGATTTCCAAACCTGCCCTGTGAAAGCCACATTTAGGTTTTTACACATGTCGCTACATCACTTTTCTTTAGAGATCTCTGATTATGAAATCTCATTATTTCAAATGTTGTACAGGAAGATTGCAGTTTACTGTAGCTTGCGACAGACTTGCACTCTCCCTTTTTGCCTACTGTTCCTTGTCTGTCATGGGAGGGAGCTTAGTTTAGTTTAGAGAATAAACATAAACGTAACGTTTCCAGGCCCTGCGGCAGTGCAGGAAAGCGGCTGACCTCAGGCTTTTGGAAGCACGTTGCATTCGCCAGTCCAGGTGCTGGATGATGGCTTAAAGCCTTGCTGAGGGAGGATGGAGATTCATTTCACTAATACCAAGCACAGTGGGCACTTTAAAATAGTTCGCCTGTTGCCTCCAAGGACTTCATGCCCATCGCTAAAGTAGAAGCCAGATTACTTGGACTTTTGGCTTGGAGCTTTTAAAAAATAGCAGAAAAGAGACTGTTGGTGGCAGTTAAATATTAACTGTCTATGTGGTGATCGTTGTGATTTTTAAATTATTTGCTCCAGGGCCTTTGTAAAGAATTTTCAGTTGTTGTTTGTACTGATACTGCCAGTGCAAGGCAGGGGGACTGCCAATTAACCTCTAGTTTAATCGTCTTAGTAAGTGCAACCCTTACCTTAGACCTTGGTAACAGTTTCAGTGCTACAGTACAGTGTTAATGTTCGCAGAAGTACTTCTGCACAGCAGTGTCTTGATAAATTGTTTTGCTTCCCAACTGATTAATTTACTGTGTCTTTGAGAGCAGTCAGCTTTGAACTGGAAAACATGATGTGCAAACAGGTGCTGTGCACATTTGATCGTGCAATAGGTTTGTCTAGTTATGTTCGTAGCAGGCTTGATGAATAATGAACACTATGCTGTGAGAGCCTGGGTTCCTTGGTACCTTTAGATAGGCTTTTAAAAAATACTAGTTTTTTCAAGGACGTGATATTTTCCCTGATGCTTGAGAGAAACTTCACCTTTTCTTGGGAATTGGAGGATTAATGGAAGCTGTGACTATGTAACAGGGTTCAATGTTTTCTCGGTAAGGCGAATAGATTCTGTGTTCTGTAATTTTCACTTACAGGTTTTTTGTTTTCTGATTTATAGCATATGGCCCTGGCTGATTTCTCTTCTAAACAGCTTCCAGCCTCGTGAAGAAGATCTATCCAGTAATAATGGTAAGGTTGCTTCTCGTCTGTGCTGTAAAGAAATGGGAACAATGCATGGGGTTTTTTTCCTGACATTGTGGGGAATTGTAGTTGAAAAGCAAATAGGGAACAAGTTGTTTTCTTGTATTAGTGCTTATGAATACTTTGCAAATGCTGTGTTCTCATGCTGAGCTGGCTTTGCTCTACTTTATCATTCCTGAGCTCCTCAGATTGCAGGGTGGACCGGTACAAATGAGCATGTTAATAAAAGGCTTTACTATGTATGGTGACCTTGTTCAGGTATCTACTTATGATACTGTACTTAATGCAGTCATGCTTTCCTTACGCTGTTTACTGTCTATTCACCAGCAACCCCCCTTCCAGAAGAATTTGAGTTGCAAGGATTCTTGGCTCTGAGGCCCTCATTCAGGTGGGTGACAGCTGAAGGAAACTGTGCTCTTGCTGATGTCACTACTCTGATAGAGATTGACCTGTTCTCTACAATATCTTAATTTATGAAAACTTAGTAATATATTGGATCTTTGTGAAAGAACTGTAATAAGCAGCCTAGGACTTGAGTCTCCATTGAGTAAATCTTCAGTAAAACTCTAGGGAAAGTCATGAGCTTATAATGTTGCTTATGACTTTTTTTGGTTTTCTTCTGTAAACTGAAAGGGAAAAAAATAAGTAGTGAGGAAAGGAATACATTTGTAAAAACAAAGTTTTTACATGAAAACTGCTTGATGTCTTTTTACTTTGCTGATTTTTACAATTTTTTTACTGCGTCTCTACATCGTGCACAAATGTTGACAATATTAGATGCATTCACTTAACTATTATTTTTGTGGGGTTTGGTTATCACACTGATGGGCTTTTGTCTTTTTGTTAAAAAAAGAAAAAAAAGAGAGAAAAAGCCCCTTTAACGTAGGTGCATCTTGCCAGAAGAGAATTGCATCCGTAAATCGGACATCCATAACTGTCACGTTTTGAAAAGAATCTGGTGAAATTTCACAGCTTATAAATGAGTAATGCTGACCCAGTTGTATTAAGAAAGATGATGTTGCAGAGGCTAACTGTCTCATTAATACCATTCCCTCTCTTATGTCAATACTAGGAACTTGGATTTTTCCAAAGGCCACCAGGCAATTACAGGAGATAAGGAAGGGCAACAGCGTCGGATACGGCAACAGCGTCTGATCTTCACAGGCAAATGGATTGCAGATAACCAGCCAAGGTAACTGCGAGTAGCATCTGTGTTTCAGTTGCTGCTGTGAGATTAGGTAACGCAGGTGCCAGAGTTGAGCAGTATTTTTCTCACTGTTTGACACAGCAGTTAGATGTGATGTGAACACAAGATGCTGACAGCACTGATAACATGTTCAGTGGGTCAGCATGCTATTGCTTTGTAGACTGATTATGATAGGGAATGCATTTGGATTAAGGCATCACGTGTGATGAGTCCTTTTTAGTGATACTGCAGCACAGCTAAGTGGAAACGGTATTTGAAGTGGTAGTAAGAGTGTTAGTGTATGAGCTTCCATCATGCTAGAGAATGCCCTTAGCTGGGAGATGTGATGTAATGTTGTTGCTGAGGTGAAGAGATGCATGCTGCATATGTCGACTTTCTGCTTTTATAATTTGGGGAAGTGGGTTACCCTGTGAAAAAGTATTCCTACTTGCTTTTCAATTCCTTTCTGTCTTTTTCAGGTTGATTCAGTGTGAAAATGAGGTAGGAAAGCTGCTGTTTTTGACGGAAATCCCAGAATTATTACTAGAGGACCCTAGTGAAGCCAAAGAGAGTCTCGCCTTGCAAGAAACATCTATTGCAGAGCCGCTATCTACAGATGGGAGCCCTGGACTCAAATCAGTTCTGTCCTCTGGCAGAAGCCTAAACAGCAACTGTGATGCAGGAGAAAAACCAATGGTGACGTTCAAAGAGAACATCAAGCCACGGGAAATGAACAGAGAGCAAGGGCGAATCTATCCCCCTAAAGATGTAGGTAGGGAAAGACGGGACTATAGCAAAGGAATAGTAGCCAATAAGAATGATGGAAAGAAGGATAACAATAAAAGAAAGAATGAGACCAAGAAATGCGGCTTGGATAAGATACAGGAAGCGGGAAAGCAGAACGTGGCCGTTCAGGTAAGCCTTTAGAGCAAAGGAATAATGCATCTTAGGCAGTACAACGTTTGCGTCAGGGCCACCAGTGCTTGTATAGAGTGGAGGTCTCACTGTGGGCCCTGCAGGTACAGCTAATGCACAGAAAAAAATAGGAACACATTTATCTCAAAGACCAGGTATTAGTGATCTTTGGGTCTCTGGCCTTTTCCTTGATGCTGTCTCAATTTGTTGGGGAGGAAAGATGTGGAGCAGTGAAAGGTGATTTTGCTATGTTAACTATCTTAAAAACTAGACTTCTACGTGTTGTTCCGCAAATTGTTCAGGCTACCTGGCCAGCTCGCAGTCATGCTCTTACCTGTGCTGTGGTCTGTTGTGAAGGAACTGGGTATGCTCTCTTATTTTTGGTTCAGTTGACTTGTGCACATTCAATAAATTAAACACATCACAAAAGCACCCAGTTGCTCATGTGGAATAAGTTTCCCCATTCTGTGTATGCGGTCAGGTGGTCCTCTGTGGAAGTAAGGAAAGCCACACTGCACTTAAACCAGAATTCTGTGCTCAGACACTTGCTCAGAATTGTTGGTTTTCACAACAGCTGCTCTTCTCTCAGTCATATTTTTGAGGCATGTTTTTCACCTATTTCTGTGAGCATTATGTACAAAAATGCTTGCCTCCTAAGTAGGTAGTGAATTTACTGGTCTGGCTTCCATTGAGTTGTAGTAAATAAGGGTGTCGAGTTTCAGGATTGATTTGACCTCTACCTGGATAGTTTGGCTGCATCTTAGTCATTCCCTGATGATGTCTGGAGGCATTTAATGATAGTGATGGAGACTCTATTATTTCCCTAGAGAAACTCTGTCAGTTCTTCACCGTTCTTGCAAGTGGAAATTATTTTCTAACACACTTCATCTCCCTTGCCTCTGTGTAAGCCTGTTACTGATTCCCAGGGCAGGTCTGCAGAATAACTTAAGTCTTCCTCTTTGCCACTGCTCTGAAGGCCTGTGTAATTAAGGTCTTGTTTTCTCTAGGCTAGAAAAACCAGCTCTTTCAGTCTTTCCAGCTTGTAGTGTTAGGACCCTTGGATCATTCTTCCTGTTCTCCAGATTATTTGCTGTTAAACATCGTTGTTATGAAATGGAAGGTCTGAACTGGCAGTGTTGTGCAGTTGGTTTTGCAGGGGGTCCTACCAAGGGGGATAAAAGGGAGTAGCCTGCAGAAACCATGTGGCAGTCATTCATGAGTCACTGAACAAGAGTCTGGTATCTGAAAAACAACTTAGGTGAGTTAGAATAGCAGGTTTCTTATTTATTTGTTGAACACGTCTGGACGTGGTTGCAGGCCTGAGCACAACTCCCAATTTCGGTGTTTGTGCCCCTGTCTTGCAAAATAAGGACTTGAGGCCAATAAACCCCACTGTATCTTCTGAGAACTATGTGTAGTTTTTTGGATAGGGAAGGTGATCTATCAGAAATTTGCTTGTCTTAGTCTTAAGAGATAACAAACCCAGGAAAAACTTATTTCAAACCCAGCTGTAGCAGAATCTGTTCTGCTGTCGTTGGTCACTCTTCATCTCTTATTGAATAGAAATTAATTTTGACATTTTAGCTCCATCAGCTGTATTTGTTATGGCAACAATACAACAAAATGCCTTTTGTTTTATATAATTTGGTGGACTTATTTATCCAGACCTACTCCAGAAGATGGGCAAGGTTTGATTTCCCCAGCTTGAGGAGAAACCAGTGTAGGTTTTGCACCAACTGGTGTTCTGTTAGCGCTCTCCTTGAAATTTCAGGCTTTGTCTCGTCCATAGCTCATTGCCTTCCAAAGCCTAAATGCTGCAAGTGTTGCAGCTCCTTCTTAGCAAAAGTGTTAAGAATGTTATACAAAAGTAGTTAGTCCTGTTTCGCTGATAAGTGGAAAACTTGCACGATCAAACAGGATCATGAAAGTGTGACATAGGTTGAATCTCTGCTGTTTAGGGAAAATAATGTTAGGTGCTGAGGAAGGTTTCATGCAGACTTGCTCAAGGTGTAAAGTTGCTCTTAGGAGGTCACTGTGGTGAAATGGTCCTTCTCCCAAGCACTGCGTAGGAATCCTCGAGAGCACTGAGGAAGTAAAGATTTGGTGGTATTGACACTTTTGAGGTGAGGTCGAGTAAAAGCAGGGGAAGCAACTGAAATTTGGCTGACTTGATTAATCAATTTTAGTTACTTAGCTTTTAAAAATCAATGATAAATAAGGTGAGGTATCTTTTGACAGCCACCTTTGGATATGTTTTATAGTTTATGATGGACTAGTGCTTATATTTTGATGTCCCATGGCAGGAAGAGTGTCTTTGAATTCTCCACCATTGATATAAAAGAATGCATAGCTCTCAGTATGGGTTATAAAAATGTTTGGCTCATTGTGGAGAAAAAGGGACAGCACGATACAAGTTGAATGTACACAACGTGATGAAGGGCGAAGGTGGGCAGGGGATAAACGTGGCGTGAGCAGGGGCTGCATCATTCATGGTGCTTAGCATCAGCCAGAACCTTGAGGTTGAGTTCCCTCACTTTTCTAGTGGGAGATCAAAAATACACCCAAACCTCCCAGTCTTGCAATCTACTTTTTTAATTAAATGCAAAAAATAAACTACAGTCCCATAATTTCTAAATGGGGAAATTCAGAATTACTTTAAAAAGAACTTAAGAAAGCGCTTAATGCATCTACCCCTTTACCACTGTATTTTGGCAGAGAAGACCTGCCCTTTAAGTCCTTTTAACTCAGCAGCACTAAATGTTGAAATAAACCCCACACAGTTTTGGTTTGTTTGGTTTGGATTTTTTTAATTTGGTCCCTGATAAAACCGCTTTCTTTCAATCACCTTTGAAGCTTGGCGTCAGGTCTGCTCCTGGGCCCTTTCTGTATTGCCCGGGTTCCTTGCTTGCTGTCTTTTTCCTGCCTGCTCCATCTTGCATTCCAGGCAGTTCTGCCGAGCTGAACAGAAAGGGAAAGTAGTCTTCCCCTCTGTCTTCCTCTCCAGGAAGACCCAGACCGCAGCAGACTCAGAATCAGGTAAACATTACATTACATTCTTCTCTCTGCCTTTAACTGGTGCAGCTCTTTTAACAGAACATACAGCAGTTACACAGTAAACTGAAAGAGGTTAAGCACTTCTGCTATTTGTCTTGTATGCTCTCGGACAAAAGAATTTCATAGTATGCAGGAGTTTGTGCGTATACGCCACCGTATGGATTAGACTGAAAGAACTCCCTAGGAAGAATGTAAGAACGTGGTAGTGTTTGTTTTTTAAGGTGCTGCAGGTAAGTAGCGTGAGTTAAGTTGAAACAGTGCCCTAGGAGAAACATAGCATCTGCACTTTTGTTTTTAAGGCACTGCAGGTGAGCAGCATGGTAAGTTCTTTGTATGGTCTGAAGATATTATGTCAGCTTCCCACTCTCTTGCTAGAGAAAGAGCCTGTTGCAGTCTTCTGGGTAGATATCCTTAGAGTGCTTTTGTGAGGCAAGAAGTGCCTGAGGACAGGCAGGGTAACCTGCCTGAGGTCAGTGAGGAGGGAACTGGTTCCTGTCTTCCAAACCTCTCCCAATTACTTTGGGAAAAGAAAATAATCTCTCAGACAATCTGGGAGTTCATTTTTTGGCTTGAGACATGATGTGGGTAATTACAGGAAAAGTTACCTAATTTCTTCTTACTTTCTTTTGTGTTAGGTAAAATCCCAGACAGAGATGAGGAAGACTCCGGTGTCTGAAGCCAGGAAAACACCTGTAACTCAGACTCCAAGTCAGGCCAGCAGTTCTCAGTTCATCCCCATTCATCACCCAGGAGCCTTCCCTCCCCTTCCTAGCCGGCCAGGTAATCTGCGTCATTCTTTTGAAGTGTGATTTACTGTTGGCTGCAAGGAAAATCCTGTAATAGTGGTTGTTACAGCCTCTGAAGGTAGGAGCTCTTTTAATGAACGTGCGTTCCCACATTTAGAAACTTGAAGAGTAGGGAAGAAGGGGCATAGCAGAACTGAAATAAGATCAGTAAGATTCCTTATGCTTTGGAATCCAGGTCTGTCATGAAACCTGCCACCTTCCTTCTTGGTTAGTGGGTGAGAGATCAAGGAACTTCACCGTAGACTGTTTCTGTAGTTAGTCAAAACATGACAAAGTCTTCTGCTAGCTCAGGAGGAAGCATTCTCTGTGCGTAGGCCTCCATTACAAAAGATCAATCACACTGCTTTCTTCTTTAAAGCTCAGTTTCTTTTGTAGTGGTGCTCATGTTTCAAGCTGCAATTTGTGTGGTCTTATTTGCTGTTGCTGCATTGCGTGTTCCCATTTTGTTATGGAGTGTTCTGTCATACCTTGCTGTCCATGTTTGCTCACAAAATAGCTGGAAGCTGCATCTTCCCTGCAGCTGTTACGTGTAGTTACTCAATATATGACAGGGGAACATCTTCCCTGTCCCAAAACCACCATAAAATCTGGCCTGTGAGACTCAGAATTAAAGCTTACCTTCCAAATCTGGCTTTTCAGTGTGAACTATGGGAACGAAATTGATCTTGCGGATATGAGGATTTGTTTGCTTGCCATCTGTCTCTTTATAAATTGATCCTGAGACTGGTGATCTTCTGGGAGGAGGCAATAGACTTATTGATTGCTTCTGTCCATCGCTCCAGAAGTTTGTTCCCTGAGAATGCATGTGTTTGAGGGGGAGGGAACTTCGGGGGTAGAGCATCAAAAACCCCAGAATGGTGAAAGAAAAAAGGCAGAGAGATTGAGGTGTGTGTGTGTCGGGGGGGAAACGTCTCCCAGATACTGCCCTGGCTGGCTGTTACCAGTGCCTGGAATATTGTTAGAAAACTCAAGAGTAAACTCTGAATAACCCTTTGATCACAGCCATGTGTGTGCAGAGGTGAGAAAGGACATTATGGTACGTGTAGATAAACTGTACTTGGTGTTTCCTGTCCTCTTGGTCTGAATGAGCAAAATAGGAAAAAAACTAAACCCAAACAACCAAAACCCCACACTAAATGTTCTCTTGAGGGAGCTGCCTGCTCTGCCAGATTTTGATTAAACGTGTGTTTTTTATCTTCTCCAGGGTTTCCACCTCCAACCTACGTTGTCCCCCCTCCTGTGGCTTTCTCCATGAGCACGGGGTACACCTTCCCAGGTGGTGTTTCTGTCCCAGGAACCTTCCTTCAGCCCACAGCTCACTCACCTGCAGGAAACCAGGTGCAAGGTGGGAAACAGTCCCACATTCCTTACAGCCAGCAACGGCCCTCTGGACCAGGGCCAATGACCCAGGGACCTCAGCAAACACCACCTCCTTCCCAGCAATCCCTCTCATCTTTACCAGCTCAGGCAACAGCACAGTCCGCAAGCCAGTTACAGGTCCAAGCTCTGGCCCAGCAACAGCAGCAACAGTCCCCTACGAAAGCTGTGCAGGGCCTGGGGAAGAGCCCACCACACCACTCTGGATTCCAGCAGGTAAACTTCGCTAATGCAATGTGCTAAGCTTTGTTTAAAACTAAATGGCAATGTTCCTGGATTACCTTTTAAAAACTGTTGTTAAAGACCTTAGCGTGGGATTTTGATCTGTGAACTTCTGGGCAAATTCGAAAAAGAGCTGAAGTTTACTGGATATAAACGTACTTACTTTAGTAGGAAGACCAGTTGTTCTCTGGGTACCTGGCCCCGTGAGCTGGAAGACAGGGATGGGGAACAGAATAAGGCCCCCGTAATCCAAGGGGAAATGGTTAGCGATCTGCTACACCCCTTAGACACACAGAGGTCTGTGGGGCCAGATGGGATCCACTCAAGGGTATTGAGGAAGCTGGTGGAAGTGCTCACTAAGCCACTTTCCATCATTTATCAGCAGTCCTGGCTCAGTGGGCAATTGTCCCAGTTGCCTGCAGGCTGGCAAATGTGACCTCCCATCTATAAGAAGGGCTGGAAGGAGGGTCCGGGAAACTACAGGCCTGTCAGTCTGACCTCAGTGCCGGGAAATGTTATGGAGCAGATCGTCTTGAGCGCCATCACACGGCCTGTACAGGACAACCAGGCGATCAGGCCCAGTCAGCATGGGTTTATGAAAGGCAGGTCCTGCTTGACTAACCTGGTCTCCTTCTGTGACAAGGTGACCTGCTTAGTGGATGAGGGAAAGGCTGTGGATGTTGTCTACCTAGACTTTAGAATAAAGCCTTTGACACCATTTCCCACAGCATTCTCCTGGAGAAACTGGATGCTCGTGGCTTGGATGCGTGTACACTTAGCTGGGTAAAAAACTGGCTGGATGGCCGGGCCCAAATTGTTGTGGTGAATGGAGTTCAATCCACCTGGCGGCCGGTCACAAGTGGTGTTCCCCAGGGCTCAGTATTGGGGCCAGTTCTCTTTAATGAATGAGGGGATTGAGTGCACCGTCAGTCAGTTTGCAGGCAACACCCAGTTGGGTGGGAGCATTGGTCTGCTTGAGGGTAGGAAGGCTCTACAGAGGGATCTGGACAGGCTGGATTGATGGGCCAAGGCCAATTGTATGAGGTTCAACAAGGCTCGGTGTCAGGTCCGGCACTTGGGTCACAACAACCCCATGCAACGCTACAGGCTTGGGGAAGAGTGGCTGGAAGGCTGCCTGGCGGCAAAGGGCCTCGGGGTATTGGTGAACAGATGGCTGAATATGAGCTGTCAGTATGCCTAGGTGGCCAAGGCGGCCAACAGCATCCTGGCTTGTATCAGAAATAGCATGGCCAGCAGGACTAGGGACGTGATGGTCCCCCTGTGCTCGACACTGATGAGGCCGCACCTCAAATACTGTGGTCAGTTTTGGGCCCCTCACTACAAGACAGACATTGAGGTGCTGGAACGTGTCCAGAGAAAGGCAGCGAAGCTGGTGAAGGGTCTAGAGCACAAGTCTTATGAGGAGCAGCTGAGGGAACAGGGGTTGTTTAGCCTGGAGAAAAGGAGGCTGAGGGGAGACCTTATTGCCCTCTACAACTACCTGAAAGGAGGTTTTTGTGAGGTGGGTGTTGGTCACTTCTCCAAATTAACAAGCGATAGGACAAGAAATGGCCTCAAGTTGCACCATGGGAGGTTTAAATTGGCTAGTAGGAAAAAATTCTTCGCGCAAAGGCTTGTCAAGCACTGGAACAGGCTGCCCAGGAAAGGGCTTGAGTTGCCATCCCTGGAGGTGTTTAAAGGACTTGTAGACGTGGTGCTCAGGGACATGGTTTAGTGGTGGACTTGGCACTGCTGGGTTAACGGTTGAACTTGATGATCTTAAGAGCCTTTTCCAACCAAAAACGTTTCTGTGATTCTTGAACTAAGAGGAAAGTGGCTACTGGAATGGGTTTTCTGTGTGTTTCTGTTAATGGACAAGATATGAAGGTGGTATTTCTGGTCAGGTATTTCTGTCTTAAACCTTTGTAGTTTTCTTGCTTGAGTAATGAGGACTGAGTCTGAACATTCACCCATACTCTCCTTTTGGCTAACTGTGTTGCAGTGTCAATTCCATCACAGCAGTTAGTTTCGTGCTCACATTGTGGTGGAGAAAATCTCCCTTCTGGCATGTCTGGACTCAGTGGTGAGACTCTGCTGGTGTTACGGGCAGCAAAATGCTGGCTCAATACCTTAATAAAAGTAGTTATAAGGTACTGGATTTGAGTAAGGATTGTGCTTGGCCACTGGCATAGAGCTTGACTAGGGAGTTTTAGATGCCTATAAAGACTCTGAATTTTGATGAATAACATAGCAAGTCCAAATGTTTGTGGAATGTCTGTAACAAGTGAGCCAGATTGACAATTTGAATGGCGTTAGGCATTCAGTTAACATTAATTGTTCATACCTGCTGGTGAAATCACGTGTCTCTGTCTCAGTATCCGCAGACAGACTCATCAAAGCAGCTCTGGAACCCGCCTCAAGTCCAAGGCTCACTGGGGAAGATGATGCCTGTTAAGCAGTCCTATTACCTGCAGGCCCAGGACCCTCTAAAATTGTTTGAACAGTCATTACAGCCTCCTGTGATGCAACAGCAACCTCTGGAGAAAAAAATGAAGCCTTTCCCAATGGAGCCATATAACCAGAACCCCTCAGAAGTCAAGGTGCCAGAATATTACTGGGACTCTTCCTATGGCATGGCTGACAATAGGGTGATGGCACAGCAGTCTAGCATGGACCGCAGGGGAAAACGCCAAGGAGTCTTCCGCCCAGAGCAGGATGCTGTCTCCAGGATGACCTTTGAGGTAAAGATCCGTGCTATGAGTGGAGAAAACCAATGAGGCTCTGATATTCCTGACAACTGCAGGGGTTTCCTTGTTCAGGAGTGCCCTGTAGCCCCAAGGAAGTCAATGTGAGCTTAATTGGTGAGGAGCTGGGTGTCAGTAAATGGGGTTCCAGCAAACAGTGATGAATTCTCTGTTTTAGTTGGTTGTGTGTGGGATCCGGCTCTTGAAGACTTGGTTTCAAGTAGGTATAAATCTTGTTCAGTGTAGACGTGACTTTGATCGTCGCACTGTGTCTTGTCAGGTCAAGAAACATGGCAGCTGATAGTTTTAGGGAAAATTCTTGTCTGGCAACTGATGAAAACCATAAAAGACATCCAAATAATTGCAGCTGAATTATTACCCTGTAGATGAACTCTTAACACCCGTATAGTATCTTGACTGTGTTGAATAGCTGAGGCTGCAATAGTCAAGATAGAGGCTGAAAATCGAGGATGGTAGGAGCAGTCTTGTCTTGTATTTTTTTTTTGTTTTTCCGGCAAATCCCACCATGCAGTGAGAGCACTGAACAACTTCCTTAGCTCTTGGATGCACTGATGGAATACTTTGCTTCTGCTCATGCAGTAGTGCTTTGTGTTGCTGTTTATAAAACCTGCAATCTTTGTTATTTATTAGCAGTCCTGGAGTTGTCTGCGAGTGCTTTTGGTGATGTTTATAAGGAAACTTAAACAGAGGGCCCTTTAAACCGTTGGTCAGATACACCTCTATAAATGCACTCAGGATTTTCAGAAGGTTAGCTGAGATTGCTTGGCTTATCCTTCCGAGAGAAAAGCCAGACAGTACACAGGAGCCTGCCTCTATCTTGATGTCAGTTTGTGGTTTTTAGATGGAGGACAGGGTCAAAGCCTTGTTCTCATCCCTAAGAGGGAAACCTTGCCTTGGTGCAAGCACAGTGCAGTTACGGACAGAAGCTGTGCCCGCGATGCTTGTGTTTTAAACATCCCTCACAAAAGTCAAGACGTCAAGTTTGACCAGCACTTTGCAGGGTTTTTTGGCCCAGTGGTCTTGTCAGCTGTGTGTTGGTGTAGCAGCCATGGACGGTGGAAATAAGTCTCATGGGATTTAAACTCCACAAATAGAGGAGGGAAGAAAAGGCAAACGTAATTTTACTTGAAAGCTGAATTGCTGATGGGTCAGCTGTAGAAGAATAATTGTGAGATTTTGTGTTTCGTGTCCTTGAATGTGAAAACAGGTTCGGTATTTGGCATGGATGCAATGGGAAGCGCAGACTCAGCTAATTAAAATTAGCTGCCCATCATTTTGATGGTGCGGCGCTCCTCCCAGTACACGTTAGGCCACGTGGCTAGTTATGTTCCTGCCCAGCGTTTCCTCTCTGTGTACCTCAACACACTTCTGCTGCACCGCTTTCTCACTTTGCATGGCTGCATGCTTCCTTCTGCATTTCTCTTGCTATTTTCTCTCATCCTGCTGTGGCTTGGCCTCTCCTCGCTGTCTCTTGCTGTTCCCCTTTCTGCCTTCTGTTGTCTCACTGTGCTCATTTCTGTCACTAGGACCCCAAGAGCTCCCCTCTGCTTCCTCCGGACCTGTTAAAGAGTCTGGCTGCCTTGGAGGAGGAGGAAGAGCTGATTTTCTCTAATCCTCCTGATCTTTACCCAGCTCTGCTGGGGCCTCTCGCCTCTCTTCCTGGACGAAGCCTCTTTGTATGTATTTGGCGTAATACTACTGCTTCTCACTCTTAACTGGCATCTCTTTCTTCTGTGAAATTATAAGAAATGTGAAATTCCTTTCTCTCCCCCATCCCTCCTGTCCACTTCCCTGCCTCACCCTTGGGCTAGTCTTCATGTGAGAGCTCAGACCAGCTGAAGGCCCACGGTATGGCTCTTGGGCCAAATCCAGGCCTGCAAATTTGCTCAGAAATCAGAATAACAGTGGGGTTTTTTCAAAGTACAGTCCACAGGAGAGACATTGGTGCATCGTTTAATGCACTCGCTCTTCTGCAGTTGTATGGGTCTAGTAATAAGGGCAAGGAGGAGCAGAGATTCAGCTGTGGGAAGTCATCAGAACAAGTGTGGCTTGTTATAATTTACATATAAAAATTACATAAAGATAGTGGGAAACTGACCTACTAAGTGCAGCAGAGATTGTAAAAGAGCAAGATGATTTTGGAAGAAAATGGTAAGCAACTGGCGAAGTAATCAGTATCTCCTGTAGAAATACAGTCGTTTTTGACAGAGAGATTTCTTCCTACGTTTGTGTATTAAACCCTTCCTAGTTCAATAGCTGGAAGGTCTTACAGTTGCTGAATTTGTAAATTGTCTCTGAAGATGCAGTACAGCTTTCTAGTATGGCTACAAGCATGTTCATTGAATAGTGCTATTTCAGATTTGTGGCAGTAACAAAGAAGAGTTATTTGTGACTCTGCTCAAAATCTCTGATTATGTCTATTCCTCAGTTACTTTACATGCCATCCCAGGGAGCCAGTAGCAAAATAGACACCCATTTCTGTCTCATTAGATACCTTTGCTAAGAAACTAATAGCTGCTTCTTCAGCAGCTTCCTTTGAAGCTCTTACAGTTGCTGTCTGCTGACAAATAGAAGGAAATTCTTCTCTGTGCAAGCTGTGTGGATATGCAGGTTGTGAGTTTTGTCTGCCTTTTAAAGCGTGCTGTCAAAGTAATGAGTTCTCACTTTGAAAATCTAACAAGCTAGGAGCTGCTTGCCAAGAAAATGAGCCTGTTTGTCTTAAGTTTACAGGATAAAAGCAAAGATATTCCATGTATTGAGACCATGTTAAAGAGAGAGGGACGCTAGTTCACGTTTTTGTTGCTTGAACAATATTTTTAAAAACATCTGATGCACTGAGCTAGTGTGAGTGCAGGAGGGCTTTTATTTGGAACAAGACTATAGCATGCATTTTTGGATCGCACACAGTTTTACTTGTGGCTTTACTGACTGTGTGGTGATCCTGATCCTAAATTTGGTGATGTTCATTGTCCACCAGCTGAGATTTATAATTTTGCTTTGGTTTCTGTATCGATGATAACTGATCCTATTTCTTCCCTAAGTAGGCTTGTTTGAGACACTCTTTTTCACTGCTTAATCATAAGAACTGAAGAGAAAGCTGAGAAATATGCTGGAAATAACAGCTGTATGAGAGGGGGCATAGATGACGGAAAAGGACATGGTTCCTAATATCTTCACATGGAAGCCCAGGGGAATTTTGGAACCTCTGCTTTAAACACTGAGTTGGGTTTTTTTTACCTCTCCCAGTCATTTATAATGAAAAAGAGAGCGTGCTAAATGAAAATTGGACTGTTTAACCCAATTACAAAATCACACCGCTTGGCTGCTCTTACTAAGAATGTCAGGGATGCTCTCAAAACTGAAAAATATTCTGTCTGTAGCAACATACAGGAGTCTAACCGTGTTTGAAGTAGTCCTTCCAATCACTGGGAAGGATCCTGTCTCATTTGTACGAGGTTTTACACAACCTTAGATGGTTTTTGGCAGGAATCTCCCCTCTAGATGTATTAGAGTGTTACATTTACAATTTGAAAAGCTCTTTCCGGCAGTGGGGTTTGCCAGAGACTCTCAGCTATCGCGATTGTTAATTTTTAGATATTAATTACAGTTAGTAGAGAAACTACTGATTTTCTGCGTTTGTTACTTTGCTCCTCCTGTCCTCCAAGGTGCTGGAGCTAAAATACAAGGAAGGTTTTAAATGTGACCCAAACGACCCTGGAGGTGTCTGGTAGCATGCTTTCCTCCTGCTCACTACACTGAACACTGACTGTTCTTTTCCCCTTTTCGGTTTCTGAAGAAGTCCCTGCTGGAAAAACCATCAGAATTGATGTCTCAGTCGTCGTCTTTCCTGTCCCTCAGTGGCTTTTCTCTTAACCAGGTAAGTGAGGATGAGAGTCTGCAAGCCCTTTGCTGTTTGAGCTTGCCATTAAACTAGGTAACGTGGCGGAAATACGGAGATATCCTTTCGTTCAAACCAGTGGAAAACCTGAAAGAAATCCATATGGGTGCCTAATTTCGGTCTGTTTCAGCAAGTTTATCTTTGCCTTTATCAGTTGTCTTCCCAAACTCATCCTAGCTACAGTTTTGCAGGC
Source organism: Steatornis caripensis (assembly GCA_013398225.1). Classification (NCBI taxonomy): domain Eukaryota; kingdom Metazoa; phylum Chordata; class Aves; order Caprimulgiformes; family Steatornithidae; genus Steatornis; species Steatornis caripensis. Next base: position 175,259 of record VZSC01011083.1, on the reverse strand, counting down.
GTACTGCTGAATCTTGCTGTGTTCATGGGCCCGTTGCTCTTAGCAGAATGGTGGAGTTGACTGGAAGGGTGTATCTCAAAGTGTTACGGTGTGTTGGTTTTTATTTCCTGAGCAATGGAATACCTCTTCTCTTCCAAAGAACCGAGCAGGTTCTTGATCCAGTTTTCGTGAGTATTGAGAACGTAGAGGTTTTGTGAAGGCTTTGCAGGCCAGTCAGGAGAAATCTGTCCCGATTCAGAATGTGATGGACTTAGTGTTAAACAAAATGGTAAACGAGGAGGGGACTGGGGAGTGGAAAAGTAGCTAGGAAAATATTTTGATCTATAATAGTTTCCTTTGTACAATCTCAGTGTTTGAAACAAATCTGATACCTAAACCCTTACATTCATTTTTTTGCAGGAAAGGTATCCAAATAACAGCATGTTCAATGAGGTATATGGCAAAAACATGAATACCAGCACAAAAGCAGAAGTCACCCCTTCAGTCGCCCATCAGGAGACTTCACTATATTCTCTTTTTGAAGGGACTCCATGGTCTCCATCCCTTCCAGCCAGCTCAGGTAATCTTGGTATGATTTCTCTTGTATACAGTGATGTAAGAGGATTTGAGTTAATTCTGAACCTACTGCAAGTTAAGTGTAACTGGAAATGTAAAATACCTCTTGACAATGTCCGAAGGTTTCTGGTTTTCTTTGTATAGCCTCAAATATGAGGATATTCTGTAATTAATACAGCGTAAGAACCTAGATTTTAGTTGAAGTAGTTGAGCAGGATAAAAGTTGTAGGAAGTGTTAAATCCTGAAATCTCTTTAACTTAGATTCCTGACAAGCATTTGGGAGTAGGGCTTTAACTCAAACATCCGTATCCTCTCAGTGTTGCTTCTTTGGAAAAAGCAGGAAGAACTGGATTTCATAATGTAGATGTTTGAAAAAGAAAGAAACTGTATGAAGGGTGTGGAGAACAGCTGGGAGGAAGCGTTAGGGGAGGAACTGGTTAAATCCAAGAAATCAGTGCATTTTAAATAACATCTGCACCAGATGAGATTTTTGGTTGCGCTGAGGCTTTCACAGCCAACAGGAATAACCGTTGTGGGTGAAAAGGAAGGAGTTGCAAAGTGGTTTTATTCATGCAGCATTTATGGCTCACATGGTTTCAGCTTTCTCTCCCTTTACCTCTTCATTCGAGACCGCATCGTCTCCTGCCACCCTGCCACGCTGTGTTGTCTTCAGGCATCGCTGTCCCCTGCCTGCACACGGGCTTTTCCATGCTTGCGCTTTTGCTTGGTATTGGGTTCTGGCCTGAGTTGCTTTAAGACTCATAGAAGTGTAAAACATCCACAGGCTTGGGAGTTTGACTGGTAAACTTGCAAACTCCTCAAGGTCTAATGACATTTTTCTATTGGTTTGTCAAGCTTGGAGACAGATACTTAGTTTGAGAAAAGTTCTTCAAGAAACATGGGGAAAACTCGCTTCAGCCTCTTGAGATTTCCTGGGTTTTGGTTTTCTTGTATAGCACAAAAATTTTCGCTCGGAACTTAAGAACTTACTCTCGTGTAATGGAGGGAATAAAAACTGACCTTCAGCATTGGAAAAAGACTAGGTGATGGCACAATTTGCAGCATCACTAAGAAACTGAAAATCGGGAGGCTCCTGCTGTTTCGATTGACCTTTTTCCTCTTGCCTTGTAACCACTAGATCATTCGACACCAGCCAGCCAGTCTCCTCACTCCTCCAACCCCAGCAGCTTGCCAAGCTCCCCTCCAACCCATAACCACAATTCTGTTCCCTTCTCCAACTTCGGACCTATTGGGACTCCAGACAACAGAGACAGGAGAGTCGCAGACCGCTGGAAAACAGATAAGCCAGGCAAGTGCTGGGTTCCAGGCTTGCGTGAAGCCAGCTGTTGGTGTTTGTTTTGCAGTGGTTTTGCTATGTTCCTTTGAACTTGTCTTTCTCCTGTTTTAGCAATGGGAGGGTTTGGTCTGGACTATCTCCCAGCAACATCGTCATCTTCAGAGAGCAGCTGGCACCAGTCCAGCACTCCCAGTGGCACCTGGGCAGCCCAAGGCCCTCCTGCTATGGAGGACTCCTCAGCTGTGCTTATGGAGAGCCTGAAGGTATGTTTGACTGAAACCATGTGCAGGAATGGATGCTTGTCTGTGGGGCCAGAAGGTCTGCTGATGGGCATTAGCCTGTTGCAAGCATCAGAGTTGGTGTCAGAAACCGAGGGTTTTTCGTGCAGATTCACTTACGCAGGCGATGTGGGAGGTGTGACCAGTGCTGGAAGATGTCACAGTTTTCCAGTTCTTGCTGTTCTAGAATATTTTGCAGAACAAGACCAGGCTGGCAGAACTGGACGAAATTATAACATTTGCTTTGACTAGTCTAAAATTAGTATCGTTAATGTGGGATGAATTTTTATGGTAATGAGGATTCTGGAGGAGGATAAACGTCTTCCAGGGAGCCTCTCTTTAGAAGGCCTTCTTTGAAGTCTGGGTGACTTTTATGATAAGCCAGATCTGAGTGATAAAGAGAAGAGGGAGAATATAGAAAAGTCTCTCTGCGTTCTCGTCGGTAAGATAGGGGGACTGTCTAACGCAAGGAGGTGCTAGTGTTGGCTGTTTGGTTTTAGTCCATCTGGTCCAGTTCCATGATGCACCCTGGACCCTCAGCCCTGGAGCAGCTGTTAATGCAGCAGAAGCAGAAGCAGCAACGCGGACAAGGCACCATGAACCCGCCGCATTGAGACAGAGGTGGCAACCCTTGCAAACGAAGGCTCCATAAACCATGGCATGTAGGGTTTGCAGGACTGGCCCACACAGTCCTGTGCAGGTGGCAGCCCTCTCTTCTGTTCCTTGCTGTCAGGAGGGCGTAAGTGCTCCACCAACCCACTGAGTGTGCACAAAACGTCTGCGGTGTGAGAAAACAACATCAGGAACTCTCCCATCCCTGGGCCCTCTGGAGGGAGAGAGGAACTGCTGCTTGTCTCACTCAGTAACCTGATATCACCGCCTCTCACCTTCTCCATCGTGCATGTCCCCAGCCACATGGGATGTAAAAGCTGAGAATGAAGGGCAGACGGGAGAAGCCAATGAGAACTTCTCAATCCTTTTCCTTCTATTGGGGAGATAAAATAGGAATCCATTAATGATTGCTTTGCTGACTGAGAATGTAGTTGAAATTACTCCTAAACATCTTTATTACTATCTCAGTAGTAAGATCACACTGAATGAATCTTCCTTACACAGACGTGCTTCGTAGTCAGTGTGTAGCAATGAAAGCCCCAGTTGCTCCGGTCAGAGGTGGTTGGTGGCAAGGTGGGGGCTCTATCTCCTGGGCTAGCGAAGGAGTTTCATGAATGAGAGTCTGGCACTTGACGCCACCTCACCTTTCACCCAAAGGCTTTGGCCAGCCCATGGCTGGGTTAGAGACTCCAGCATGAAATGCCCTCCTCTCAGCAGGTGTTTGAGCTGTAATCGGTGACGTGGGGCATTGCAGCACTCTGCTGGACAAGCAAGTTAACTGCTATGGGGTTTTAAATTAATGTTTGATTCCTGTACATTTTACTGTAGCATAGTGGCTAGCCCCACAAAGGGCAGGCTAGTCTGTGCATTCACAGCCTGACTCATTTTAATAGGTAGGTAGAAAGCTTTCAGTGGTTTTTGGTTTGGTTTTTTTTCTTTCTCTCTGCATCCTCCCATCTTCGCTGGACGCTACTAGTTTCATTACCAACGTGCAACACCTCGCAGAAAATAATCAGGGGTCCAGCAGGGCTGGGTAAAGCCGACAGTCGGTGTGGACAGTGCGGAGCATACGCACTCCAGCAGGCACACGTCAGCTCTGCAGAAACCCGTGCCCCCGCGCCCCCCACCCCCAGCTGCAGCCCCAAACTTTTCAGTTCCAGAAGAGATTCAAGGCACCTGTGGACACACGTGTGTAACCCACACACGGAAGAAAGCATAGTGCTGTTCATAGATGAAAAGGTGCCGAAGGGAAAAGGAAGACTTTTTATTTGCTATTTATTAGGGGAAAGGAAGACTGGAAGCTTCGTTAAAGTAAAGGACAGCATTTTTGTTAGGTTTCCCAGGGAAGTCACTGAAACAATCTCAATGTCCATTTGCTGTGTTTAGCAGTAGGGGTTTGTGTGATGATTCAGGATCTCTGGGCTGGAAGTCAGCTGCAGAGCAAAGCACATGCAGGAGCCGAAGTGACACTGGAGTCTGGGCAGCCCCAAAGAATACAAAAAGGGAAGACAGAGGAGACACGATACCCCTCGGGGGGGTATGAGCGGCTCCCCCACGATCTCCACCTCGGCAACATCACTGTTCTTTGTTGCATTTCGAAGCTGTATTTCCTTTTAAAAGTCCAAAAAGTGAAGTTCCCACCTAGTGGTAATATGAACCAAACCCCTCTGTGCTTCCTTCCAGCCCTCCTGGTTTGTGTATCAAGCTGTGCACCCAGGCAGCTGCGACATTCCAGTGTTTGAACCGTCACTGACTCTTGCACCCTAGACGAGCTAACCAGGTTCGCCATCTCACTCCAGGCAGTGCCAGGGTCCCAGCCGCACCATTCCACTTGTGCATGAGCATCTGGCCTCGGGAATGTGTGCGACTCTCGGCTGGGACTCCCCTCCCGCCCCCCGACACCCGGGGGAGCGAGGGAAGGGGCCCCCAACAGAAACTGGTTTGTGTCGTAAGCTTTTTTTGTGTTTTTTGTCTGTCTGTGCAAGAACTGCAGCTGCTGAAATCAGCTTTGCCTTTAATTAAACCATGTTCTCTCCATCCAGGTCTGTGTGTAGCATTTATTTCCTGTGTAACCTGGCTGCAGGCTTTTAAAAATGCATTATTTTTCTGGAGAAGTCAAAAGAAGGGTTGAAGCTGACTTTTTTCTATTTGAAAGAGAACTAAATAAATTGCAGATTCTGGCTTGGGCTCAGTGCAGATAATTGGATCGTGGTTTTGTGCTGCCTGTGTGCAATGTGTTTTACATACTGAATCAAAAATCTGGGATGGGAGTAGCTTGCAAAGCTCTCCTTTGGTGGCATGCTGGACTACTTGAACCTGGTAGAGCACAGGCCATGGCAGCTGGAGGAGACGGATCCTTCTGCTGTTGACCTGCCTGTAAATCAAGAATGTTGGCTGTTTGCAGCCAGTTTCTAAACAGCATCCTTCCAACTGTGGCGAAGAAAACTACAGAGATGCTCTCGTTTTGAAGTGGCAGGTATTTATTGTATCCAAACAACTCTGCAGAGTAAGTTCCTTTAAAAATAAATATGAGATTTAGGTTATTGGGAGAGTGGGGTTCTCCAGAAGCTGCGTTATGGCATCGGAAGTGGGGACACCATGGCCCGTAGCCTCTCTGAAGCGAAGCACTCCCAATGCTGAAGGTGGCTTGCTCTATCTGCAGCTTGTATATTTTGAGGATGGGGCAGGGTAGATAATTTTAAGATGCCAGAAAGACCAGCTGTCAGCAGCCGTGGAAGGTGAAATGGTGTGAAAGTAGTGCCAAGGGCAGAGGGGCGCAAACCTCGTGGATAGGGAAGAGGGCATCAAAGTTGTGTAGGCTTTTATATAGGGGACGACTTCGCTGCTGTATGACCTGCTGAGATTGCAGGCAGCGTCTTTCTAAGTTACTGCCTCTTCTGACTGCTGCCATGCTTTGAGATACGGCTCCCAAAGGTGAAAAAATGTGTGCATTTCTATTGGCGGGTGGTTTTAAAGTCACTGTGCTTTTGAAGTGAGTTGTCAGTTGGAGCAGGGCGAGGCTGCACAGCGTCTCTTGTTCAAGCTCTTGAGGTTGGCAGTAATGTTTTAAGGAAGTAAACGCTGTCAGAAGTTCAGCCTTTCCTGGCCTGCAGCTTCCTGAACGCCAGCTCCTCTTCTGGATCTGTTGGCAGGGCTGGAAACGTGAGTGGCACCACCTTCTCGTGGGTGTTCCCAGCTCCTGGCTTCTCTGCACCAAAGCTTTGCTAAGGATAGGGTAGGTGGGACAGAGCTACTGCTAGCAAGTCTCTCGGTAAGCACAGTTTTTAGGACTGAACGTGTTCCTAACAGGAAGACAATTAGCAACTTTTTAACCAGTACCTGTTTTAGAGAACAATGCAAAAGGTAAAATAAAAAATAAAGCTTTTAATACAAGTAGCCGTAATATTTTAAGTCCATTTTCAAGTGCAATGATTAATATGGAAACTTCTTAATTGCAACAGTTGCATTCTTAATTTCTTTGCATGTCCACGACTTGAAGCTCGCCTGTAATCACACCTCCGTGTCTTTAGTGTTAGACTTCTGAATGAAAGCAGATGGGAAGATGCCGATCTTCCCGTTGCACTGGCCTTCTAACCAGTCTTCGTTCACTGGAAGGTAAAATTGACACAATTTTTGCCACCCTGGAGAGTGACAGGAGCATAATAACCTCTGCGTGCGACAGACAGGCCCAAGATCACCATTTCAAGGCTTTCTGCTGATAAATAGCTGGTAGAGAGCGGAATGTGGAGGAAAGGGGCCGAGGGGGAAATGAGGTAGAGAGCAAAGTTGTAAGGTCAGCAAGAATACCTTGCCAAACCAAGGTGGGGCAAGTAGATCAAAATAGAGACCAAGGGGCTCAGAAGCTGCCTTGAATACAAGACAGTGGAAACAAAGTGAGTGTGGAGAGCAAGGAAGTGATCAGAGACCTTGTACTGTCCTCTGCCAGACACCAACTAGAGTGTAGTTTCACCTGCTGTTCTGTGTTCATCTCAAAAAGTATCATAATGGGGGGGGTGTCCCGCTTTAAAACAATTTCTGATGTCTTGGTTTCACTCAGAGGCTCAGCTGAGGAGGGAAACAGATGCCCTCTGCAGGGTCTGTACCTAATTCTGCACCTGGCGTGGGCCAGCCTGCAGCTTTTGCTGGATGGCAATAACCCTGGCCTCCCTCCTGTGCGTTCTGCACAGGCTTGAACGGCTCCAACTCAAACACACGTACTAGATCTTGCTGAGATTTAGTCTGTATTCGAGCCTCAATTCTCATAGAAGCACTAATATTAGAGGCTAGAGGAGGCTAATGGAAGATTGTACCCTTAAAAAGAAAACCAGCCAGCGAAAGGTGCCAGGTGAGAGGAGTGGGAGGAATAGCATTCTGGGATGTAACTGCCTTCGTTTGTTCCTAGCATAAGGGGTGGTGCGGTGGCCAGAATGAGGCATCTACTTTTAAAAATAAGCCATGATCAGTAAAGTTAAACACAGCTCAAGTGAAACTCTCCCATCTTGCAACCGTTTGAGGAACGAGGTAGCAGAAATGGGGGTGTGATGAAAATACGTCGGAGGAAGTGTGTGCAACACTGAGACTTGGGTGGGAAGCCCATGGTAGAGCTGGAGGAGCTCTGCCGCTGCTCCAGCACACCAGGCAGCTGTGGGGCAAGAGCACCCTTGTGGAAGGCAGGCTTGCAGGTGTTGGGTCCTGCTTGTCTTGCAACTCCAGAGAATTGGCTGGGAAGCTGAAAACCCTGCAGTTAGGAGTATCAAAGCGGAGGCTGGAAACACCTCAGTAGGGTTTTTGGGGGTTTTTTTTGTCCTTCGTGCGGATGGAGCAAATTTGCCCCATGAATCTGGAAGCTCGGTGACAGAGCTCTTAGCGATGCAAAGGAAAGCAGCTCTCATGCCTGTCCTTAGGTTGTCCTTTCCCCTGGCTTCCACCTGCCGCCTCACGCTCACACAGTCTCTGCGAGCTTCTTTTCTAATCCCTCTTACAAAGTGTTTGCATTCAATGCAGGCTTTCTCAGAGTGCCCCGTGGCAGCAATCTGAGCAGCCTATTTTCCAGCTAAAGATGGCAAACTGCAACTTGCAGGAGAAGAACTTTTGCTATCAGTGAAGGCTGCCTGAGCCAGGCAGTTGCTCTGCAGGTCCCTACCATGAAGCAGTTTGCTTTGGAGCACAGGAGGTTTCGGGGAAAGAGATCAAAATGCCTTGTGAAGCTCGTAGGCTCCACTAAATGTGCGGCCGGTGTCTGCCCAAATACCTGAGAGTTTTTGGCCTGACTGGCAGATGCTGGGAACCCACAGCTTTCACTGAACTGAGCAGCAGCCGCTGCAGGTGCTCGGTGTCTCAGGATCGGGCCCAAGCTCTTGCCAGAGCTGGGCGGTCCCTCCCCTCCCCTGTCGCAGAATGAGCCCAATTACCTTTGGATAAAACAAGTATCACATCTCCTGCGTGAAACTCCAGGTCTTCAGGTTGGGTGGCTTCGTAATTGTACTGCGCTACAACTTGGGTTGGTCCCGTCTCCGGCGTTGCCTCCTGCGGCGATTCCTCTGGTTCGCTCTCCGGTAAAAAACCCTTTCCCTAGGGCAGGAAATAAGCTGGCAAGGACACCTTTTGGCTTCTCTCTTTCCTTTGTACCAGGACAAGAGAGACAAGCTCCGCTTCTCCCCTCCCCCTTTCGCTCCTCTGCCTTTCAAGAGGTCACTGATTTGCTTTGAAAGGCAAGAGCCTGCGCTCACGGCAAGGGTAGCAAAGGCAACATCTGCTTAGGTTCCTTGCCAGGAGGTGGCCGAAGAGGTGGCCAGCTGTCACTGACCTCCGTGATGTCGCACCAGACTGTCAGACAGTTGTCCTTGCTCTGGCTCCAAGCCACCTCCAGGTTCTCCGCGCTGAGAGCCACCAGCTCTCGGCTCTCCACAGGGTTGTACCTGGGTGTGCAGAGGACGTGGGCTGAGGATGGGAGCCCTGAAAACACGGCCCCTGCTGCCAGCAGCGAGCAGCGCCTCACCTCAGCTGTGTGTGCTCGGGCTGGAGCTCCAGTTTCTCGCAAACCAGGTCCAGGAGCTCCGTGTAGGAGAGGCCTGGCTCGACTTGCAGGGCGATCGTGTATTTGTAATGCACCTTGAGGATGCGGGGGCTGGAGACAGCTGCTTCGGCCTCCTGCGGGCAGAAAAGTGGATGTGAGAGCTTGCGTACCTTGGTGAGAGCTAGGAGAGGGATGGAGACATGGAAACTGCGATAGCCTGAGTAAATTTTGAGCTGTGGGGCATCAGCTGGCTGCTGGTCAGGGAGCTGTCTGTGCTGGCGTGTGCAGCCTGCCCTCGGGGCAGCTCAGCGGTTGTGCCACCCGAGCTGTGGTTGGACAGGTGGCTGGTTGGCAGCCCTGCGCTTGTCCTAGGAGAGAGCCCAGCAACCGAACTGTGGCTTTCGGGTGACTAAATTTGAGGTGTGTCCACCCTCCAGCCCCCTCATTCTTTGAGCTGGGATTGTTGTCGTCATGTTTTCCCACCTCTCTCCCCAGTGCGACCCTCTGACGCGCTGGCCCTGCCCGGGAGCGTGTGCGTTACAGCCAAGCTCTCTCCTGTTTCTCCCTTCTCAAGCGCCACATGAGTTGTACAAGGGCTCTGTGGACAACCACGGCTCCGGTGGGGAGCAGGCCTGCCGGAGACCTCCCAAAAAGCAGCCCTAGTCACCCTGCTGGGTCCTGACGACCTGCTGGTCCCCAGGCCTCTTATTACGCTTTGGAGAAGCTCCTGAATGATGAAAACCTGAAACACTTCCAGGGCTGCGGTGCTTGCCAGGTGCGCCAGCACCTTTCAGCATGCAATAAATACGGGTTTGTGACATGGACCTCGGGATCTGCCTTCCTGAGGTGCTACCTTGGGTGCTTCTCTCGGCTGCGTCACAGTAGCAGGAACATAGTCTGTGGAGGAAGAAAGAGATGGCTCAGCAAGTGGGACAAGGTAAGCATTGCTGCTCTGCACCTAGATACGCATTCAGATCTCCTGCAGCCCTTCTCCTCAACACTCGTCATTATCTACAGCAACCAACCGTGGAGCCAGCAGTGGTCCCTTGAATGGATGCAGCATGAGCTGCGATGGGATTCATCCGTAAGATTTAGCTATAACCACCAAGCTGAGGTTTGGACTCTGTGCCTTCCCTCTTATAGGGACAGGAGCTTTAGGGGTGGGATGTCTTTCCTGGGTGGATTTTAAAAAAAAAAAAATTAAAAATTACACAAGCTGCTGGTTTTAGTGCCTTTGCTCTTCTGGTCTCCCCAGGTCCACACTGAAAACTGGAGGCAATCCTTGTCCTTCACTGGGGTTGTAAAGCTAAACTCAGACCTCCAGGTAGGGTTTGCTGAAGGTTTGCTGAAGTCTCTTCACAAGGATCTGCTCTGTGTTTTGTCAGCGCTTTGACATGACCATGCTCGTTACAGGAAGACACAGAGCTATGCTCTTGATGCGGTCCCACTGCTGGATCTGCGATGGCTTTTTGTGCCATAAAGATGCTCTTTGAGGTGGCTGGGTCCCCGAGATGTTTGCCCTTAACTCCCATGAGCCACGGCCACCTTCTCTATCAGCTTTACCACTGGACTGTGTATGGGGCACAAGCCCTGTCCTGTCATTAGTAGTCTTCTGGTCCACCTTTCCCCACCATCAACTGGCTCAGGCCCACCTCAGAGCAAGGAACTTGGCAATGGCTTGTCCACGCATTCCTATTTGTTTTGGCAGGTTGGCCATCAAATAAACCGCAGCAGGTTAACGTCCATGCGGTACGGTCTCTGCATGGTGATATTTTCTCCCCCGGATGGGTTTTCCTGCAGTGCTGTGGAGTTTGCAGCTCAGCCGCAGGCTCCTACCTCCAAGCACCACATGACGTTTTCTAGAGAGGGCAACTTGCAGTGCTTCCTCCCAGCTCTTTGTTTCAGCTTGCTGGGACACGTGTACTCCCCAGCTTTAAACTGCAATTTCAGACCGTGTGCTGGAGCACTCCTGCAGCAGCGCAGATGCAGGCGGCAGCGCCGTGTTTCAGCTTCCCAGCATCCTGAACCAGCTGCGTGGTGGTGGCCCTGGTGCTACCATGCCTGCCCCAGGCCTGGGACGTGGGACACTGGGTAGCATGGACCAGGAATCCCCTTCCCAGGGCAACTGCAGCTCCTTCAAACCTAGCCCAGGTCACAGCAGCACTAAAACAAACGCAAATGCCCTGCTCTAAGCTCTCCTTAGAGGGCCTGTAACTTACCTTCTGCTCCAGGACTTTGGCAAGCTCGGTCATTTTCCCTCTTCCTGTTCCTAAGCCCTTTTTCCCATCAGTCACCGTGCTAATGAGGGGTACAGAGGGATTTGCTTTCCTCAGGGACCCACGCGCTCTATTTTTCTCTGTCCTCAGCACCGCGGTTGCTGTCTCTGCCTCTTCCTTTAATGCCTCTCCATCCTTCACNCTTGCTGGGACACGTGTACTCCCCAGCTTTAAACTGCAATTTCAGACCGTGTGCTGGAGCACTCCTGCAGCAGCGCAGATGCAGGCGGCAGCGCCGTGTTTCAGCTTCCCAGCATCCTGAACCAGCTGCGTGGTGGTGGCCCTGGTGCTACCATGCCTGCCCCAGGCCTGGGACGTGGGACACTGGGTAGCATGGACCAGGAATCCCCTTCCCAGGGCAACTGCAGCTCCTTCAAACCTAGCCCAGGTCACAGCAGCACTAAAACAAACGCAAATGCCCTGCTCTAAGCTCTCCTTAGAGGGCCTGTAACTTACCTTCTGCTCCAGGACTTTGGCAAGCTCGGTCATTTTCCCTCTTCCTGTTCCTAAGCCCTTTTTCCCATCAGTCACCGTGCTAATGAGGGGTACAGAGGGATTTGCTTTCCTCAGGGACCCACGCGCTCTATTTTTCTCTGTCCTCAGCACCACGGTTGCTGTCTCTGCCTCCTCCTTTAATGCCTCTCCATCCTTCACTGTGAACAGGCCCAGTAACGAGGTGGAGATGAGCTCTAGCCCTGGTCTCAAAGCGTGAGGACACAGACCACGGAGACCACCTCAAGCCTGCTGCCAGGGATTTCACCCCTAAAGCACCCGCTCCCCGTCACTGACCTGGTGCTGGCCGCCGCGGCTTCTCTGGAGCAGTGGAGCTGGGTGGCTCTCGGATCTCATCTTCCAGAGGGATCTCTTCCTGTGCCGGATGGGAAGAAGGTAGTGCTGTCAATGCCATCCTTCCTGAGGGAGCTGGGGCACTGCTGCCTTGCGGAGCCTCCCCTCCAACCTGCTATTTTCCCAAGGTCTGTTTGGGGTCTTGAACTGGGGAGGGGTGACTTCGCTACCCCTTCATCTCCCTGGCATTGCCAACCATCACCTGGGGGGCTATCGGCACAATGTCTGCCCAGATTTTGCAGGTCTCTGAGTTTAGGATTATGAGCCAGAAGAACCAACCCCAGCATTATGAGAGGGAGGGATTTGCAGGTGTGGGCCCTGCTGGAAGACCCCGAACAGGTGAACGTGTAGGGATCTGCCCTCCCCAGGACACCATCTCCTCCTGGGCCTCCTCACCTGGATGTGCAGCTTGTTCTGGAGCTCCACAGGCTCAAGGTAGTTGCAGGGGACGATCCCTTTCTGTGGGGGAAGGAGAGATGAGTGGGGATTGCTTGGCAAGGAGGCAGCCCACTGCTGGAGGACGCAACTGAGCTCGTCCTCACTCTGCCCTGAATCCAGGAGAGCCCCTGAGGTTTGAAGGTTAGTTGCTGCAGGTTGGGTGGGTTTCCCTGAACCCTGTGGCCTAAGCCAGGTGGACATACGGGATTTAAGTCAGCAACTCATGTAGCTGCTGATGGCAAGGCTTTGCTCGCCAAGTCCTCTGCAGAACCTTACAGCGTCTGCCCCATCATCCACCCCCTCCTGCCAAGCACGCCCCTGGTACCTTTCCATTGAACATCACAGTAGCCCAGTTGTCCTTCTCTTTCTTCAGGACAAAGACAATGTTTCCTGGCAGAACCTGCAGCTCCTCGGCAGTCTCAGGGATGAACTCGTACAGGACGCGGTGCGGCTGCCCTTCGAGGGCCCTGGGTACGGGAGCAGCAGCCAGGTCAGGAAGGCAGGTGACATCGTTGTTTTGCTTTGTAGGGGGAACCCAGACCTCTGCCTCCTTGTTTCTATGATCCGTTCCCTGCCCCGCGTTTTTGGGTGCCAGCTGGACGGTTGGCTGTGACGGCGCAGGACGGGCTTGGAGCTGCCTACATGGGTTAGCAGGCATTGCCCGTCCTTCACCCAACTCACCTGAGGATTTCTGGGGTCTTGGGCCGGGGTGGAGGACCAGAGGCCTGCCAACAAGAAGCCAAAAAGAAAATTATCAGTCATCTGGAGGATTTGAGTTGTTTTGCCGAAATGTCCTGTAGCCTTTACCGTGCCCGCTGTCACCCCTACTCAGTTCGTTCCTCGTCATGCTGGTGTCAGGCCAGGTGATTTGAACCTAAAGGGATTTTTTTGCCGCTTTGCAGACGGCTGCGGTAGGTTTTCCGCTCTCTGCCACCCTGATGTGTAAAGCAGCTGCTTTAAGTGCCATGAAGAATATCACTGGCTTTCTGCCTTCTAAGCAGCAGTTTACAAATTCTTCCACCCACGGTTGGTTTTCTGAGGCAGAATCCAGTTTTCACTTGTGATTTTGGTTTCAGCTCACAGAGGGTTGCGATCATGGATTTGAGGTCAGCTGGTTCAAACCAAGTTGCACCTCCCTGTATCTTCCCATTATCGTGCTTGTAACGTGTCCAGCTGCTGCCACAGTGCTTTATGGTCTATCCTGCCTAAGTAATTTAAGGTTTCTGGTGGATTTTATCAACGCTCTAAAAAAGCTACTTGGAATAGGCTTGACTCCTGCAGCAAGGTGTCAACACTCAGCTGTGTTGAGAAGAGTGTGTTTTATCTTGCGTAACAGTGCCGTAGGCTGCAGCAGCTGCGCTTCCCCATATCCTCTCAAAAGGCTCCAGTAAAAACTCTCAGGCACCTTTAGAGGTGGAAAGACGCTGCTACATCATCGGGAAAATGGCACGGAAAATGCGAAGGGCTTCGGGAACTGGGGGGAGGATGGAGAATGAAAGCGGAACTCTTGCTTCTCCACTCAAGCTTAGACAGACGAACCNGCTGCTACATCATCGGGAAAATGGCACGGAAAATGCGAAGGGCTTCGGGAACTGGGGGGAGGATGGAGAATGAAAGCGGAACTCTTGCTTCTCCACTCAAGCTTAGACAGATGAACCCTAATGAATCTTTTGGGGAGGGTCTGAGACTGCTCCCGGCCCAAAGCCATCGCCCCGCAGGAATGGCGGGGGCAGAGGATGTGCCACCAGGCCACTACTTCCCCATTCAGGGAACCAGCTTAACCTCAACCACAGACGTAAGTGGGTTTGGGTGGTGCTTTCCGATGATGGAGAGAGCAGCTGAGATGTGCAGGCGGTGTCTGCCTCCTCTCCATGGCAGTAGCGGAAAGTTCACGGTGGCGATGCTGCTGTCTTCTCCCCCTCACAAGCCAGAGTCCTTGGCGAGCTGCAGGATGATACCCATCCCCACGTCCTCCTGAACTTTCGCCGAGGACACGGTTCATCAGTGGTGCCTTACCTGTGGCTGAAGTGGAGCAAATCCTGAAAAATCATCCTTGTCCACCACAGATGCCACCACCTGTAGCCAAAGACAGACAGGTAGTGACTTGGTGCTTGTAGACCTCTCGCAGGCATCTGTCTGCCCTCCTCTTTTGCTGTTGGCCAAGCCAAGCTTCTCAAAATGCTTCAGGTTCAAGGCAGGCTGTGATTTTAGGCTACGCATCTTTGACTACAGGCTGAGAGCTTCTGACACCAAACTCATCTCTCAGCTGTGGCAAGGTCTCAGGTCTTAGCCCCACCATTAATGCAGTTAGAATAATTATAACCTGAAGTTTCCCTTTATACTTTAATCACAAGTATTGAAGGGAGTCGAAATGCCCAACTGGAGCCCTTACCCCTGCTACAGGTGACCTTAAACATCATTTAGAAAGTTCATAAATGTGTGTGTGCAAGTTTCTGGGGATCCCCTGACACCCGAGGAGCTGCTTGGCTCTTGGTTGTCCAATCCCCCAGAGCCTGCACAGCCGATGAGTTGCTTTCTAGAGGAGCACTGCCTCCCAGGACCCGAGCCCAAGGGTGATACCCCGGTTTTGCACATTCATGGGAGAAAAGCTTGCTCGCTTATCTGAGCTCGAAAGCCCCTTTCGAATGGAGCAGGGGAAGAACTGGAGGTCATTTGTGGGTGTCGGATTTTAAATAGCTTCTTTTCTACCCCCTGAAAAAATGTTTGCTCGAGTCGAAGCTCCAGTGGGACCTTTCCAGGTCATTGCTGACCAGCTGTCCCTCAGGTCTTGCTAAGGAGAGAAAGGGAAAACAGGCCATGCTCCGCAGAAACATGCTTTTAGCTCCTCTGTTCCTGCAGACTCCCTGTTCCCCACAAGACCCCTTCATGCCATCCCTCCCTTCGTGCCTGGGGGATCCCCAAGGCATGGACCAGCTCCAAATCTCTGGCTGCCCACCAGGCAGCAGGTAGCGGCTCAAGGGGTGGTGAGGGGGTGCACAGCAGCTGTCTTCAACTCGCAGGCTTGGCCTGAATAAATAAGGTATTTCTTTCTTACCGTAGCCTTCCCCAGATAGTCCTTCTTCTCCAGCTGAGCCACTTGCTTTTCGTTTGGTCTAAACAGCTTCCCTGCAGGAATGGCCACCAGCTGACAGAGCTTCTGCTTCTGTAGCACAGAGAAGTCACAGCGCTCTTCAGAGGTGACAGCAGGGACCGCTTAGTGTCCCTTCCTTCTGCCTCTGGGGTTAAAGTCTCGCTCCGTAAAGTCAAAATACCACTGTGACAGCCCGACCCTAGCCCTCATGTGGTCCATTTAACCTGACCATCCCACCCCTGCCTCCCCAGTGACCCAAAGCTCTTCCCACCAACTCGTGTCTCAGTACGACACCCACATTTTGCTCAGCCTGCTGTGTTTTTCTCCTGCTCTGCTAAAGCCATAGCTAAACGGCCATTTCTCTGTCACTGGGATTTTTCTCCCTTCTCCTTGTGGGGCTGCTGTGAGCAAACACAGCGGCTGTAGGACCTGCTCCTCCTTACCAGGATGGCTTCCATTGCCCCATCAATCTTGTTGTGCTGAGGCTCACTCTTCATGCTCATGGCCAGTGTCAGGTGCTGCTCAGCTTGCTTCCAGTCCTCCATGGCGGCGTACACCAGTGCGATGTTATAGAGTATCTGCCAGAGGGATGGGAGCAAGGAAATGAGCTCTCAGAGCAGCTGGACCCTTGCCAGGAGCACGGTGCGGGAGAGGACAGCAGGGTGGTGGCACTGCGCAGAGCACTGCACCAGGTCGCTTGCTTTTTTGCAAGGCACAAAGAGACGTTGGCTGTCTTCTCCCTAGATTTCTTGAGATGACGAACAACCCTTTGGGATCAAAACTGCTGGCCAAGTCTGTCTCACCTCGCAAGCAAAGAGCCTGTACCGTAGCCCCAGGATCTTGTAGTCGATGAGCTGGTTGCCTCGCAGCTGGGCCAGCGCCTCTTTGAAATCCTTGATGGCCTTTTCATGGCTGTGGAGCAGAGGACAAGGGTGTCACCGCCTTGTGGTGGCAATCTGCCTGCCTGGTACCCCTTGCAGGCCCCTTTAAATCTTTACTTAAACTTGTTTGAGTTTATTTGGGTCTATCCTAACTCCTTGCAATGTTTTCGGACCCCAGGGGGAGGAGAGATGCTCCAAGGCTGGTGTTAATCCCAAGACTGTGCTGCTGATGAACAGGAGCCTCAGTTTTACCTCGAGGGGTTGCGAATCGGTCCCCCTGCCTGGGGCAGTCCTAAACTGAAGGCTGGCATCTCCGCAAGCAGCAAAACCCAAATGTTAAAGACCGCCACTCACTTCTGCCTCCGGTAAAACACGGTCCCTCGCTGGAAATAAGCCACTGCCAGGTGCTTGTCACAGCCGATGCTCCGGGTGAATGCCTGCACGGAGGTAGGAGTGGGGCAAAAAAGGGATGAGAAGGAAAGACCTTTAAAAACTTGAGGCTGTAGAGCGGATATAGCTGTCCTGCTATATCTAGCTTAGGAGCCTAAGCTGGGCTCTGTGGGCTACGTCTCCCTGCAGCACTGCGCACTGGCCGGTGGAGCCCGTACCAGGCTCCTCATTTTTTTTGAGCTGGAGCCATCTGCCACCACTTGCTGGGCAGCTTAGAGCCTCCGCGGTCACTGCTCTGAGAGAGGGAGGGCGAGCAGCGAGCCGTGCTTCCCCTCCCATACGCTGGGAAAACGGGTTCAGCAGGAACAGCCCAGGGGTGTCACAGCCCATGGGTGTCATGCTTCGCCCCAGCTTTAAAAGGCCCTGAATGCCTCCCTCTCCCACCGCGTCCGTCTGTCTGGCAGGTCTGTGTGCAAACTCGCCGGTGCCTGGCAGCGGGGTAGTGACCTTAAGGGCTGTACGTTACCTCCTCCGCCTCGGCCAGCTTCCCCAGAACAAGGTGGATGCAGCCGATGTTAAAGCAGATTTTGGCAGGGGGGTTCTGGACGGCCGTGAAGGCGTCCAGGGCTGCCCTCCAGTCCTTCCCATCCGCTGCGCACACCCCTTCTTGCCACAGCCGGATCGTCTCCACCAGCGACATGGCGCAGCAGGAGCAGGATGCGGGGTCCCCGGCTGCGTCGTGGGTCTCGCTCGCCCCCCTCGTCCTTCCTTGTGGCGCTGCTCAGCTTCTCGCTAGCTCCCTTCTGCCTGTGCTTCTGCCTTCTCTGCTGCCCGTGTCGCAAACCTGGCAGGAAGTGGCCTCACTGGCGTCAGTGAAACACAGCCCCGGGATGGGGAAGTGGGGCAGAGGCTGCTCCGCCACAGTGGGTTTCCACGCTGAGCTGCCGCAGGTTGCATGCCGGATCCTCTCTGGCAGCCGCTCCTCACCTCTTTGGGTTTTGCTTCTCTGGGTTTTTCATGGGAAATCAGGGATTTTGTCAGCTGGGTGGTTGATCAGGTCAAATTTAGGGTTGCAAAGCCACAGGGCGAGCGCTGCAGCTGAGCCCCTTGTGCCCTCCAAAGCGTGGTCCTCGATGGACGTAGTTGCTAAATGGCTCCTGCAGGCATCTCCTGGTCGGCACAGCTGCCTGCAGCTGTGCTGGGCCTTGCCTGCCTGCCCACCCAAGCGGGAAGGCAAAGCACAGCCCAAGGCACAGCCTGGGGAAGATTTTGTCCCCCGCATCCCCTACTGCATTGCCCCAGTGAGGAGCTCTGCTGCTGGGTCTGTGCGGAGATGCCCAAGGATGGGGTTTTGGGGGGCAGCGGCCGTGCCATGCTGAGCCCCGGCAGCGGTGGTAACACACGCTCACCCAACATCACTTCTGTCGAGGTGCTTTACGACCAGTGGAGCGTAACCTGGCTCTGGAGTGCTGCTGAGGGGACGGGGGGACACTGAGCACATGGCAGCAGCGAAGGCAGTGACGGCAGCGTTCTGACCTGCTGACTCAGGAGGTTTGGAGCTGGGTGCTCCACACGTGGTTTCTAAGGAGTTTTGGGAGTACTTTGCCTGTGCTGCATCTACCAGCAATGCAACGCATATTTTGTAAGAGTTTAAAATAAGTCATCAAGATTCTGCCCTCGTGCGTTTACTCAAACTTTCCCAGCAAATTACATAATGCCAACAACAGGGGGGAGACTGTGGAGGAGACTTTTTTTTGACTTCTGCTCCAGAAGAAACCCGAGCTGCTGAACAGCAAGGACTTGGATTTTAATCAAAAGTAGGACCGAGCACGTCCCTGAACCTGGGGCTCTCTTTGGTTCTCCCGTTGCAAGCGTGCCTCGGCATCCCTCCGCAGCCGGCCAGCTCCTGTGGGCTTCCTACGGGAGCATGGAGGAGATCCTTTGATCTCTAGAAAAGCAGAGGGAAACGCAGCCGGACAAAGTGATGCTGAAGGACAGGGATGGGAATAACAACATGGTGACTGTGAAAACACCCATCTGAGGCGCCGTTTCTCATTCCGGTGAGGAATGAAAGACCCTGTGTTGCAGGAAATGGTTCACCTTGTAAGGATAACTTTTCTGCTCGTTTAATTACCTGAATTGGCCCACTGCTGCCTCAGGTTGATCCCAGAACTGGTATAAAGGGGGCTGGAGGAGGATGCGAGATCACTCGTGGCAAGTGTTTGGGTTTTTTTCTGGCGTTTCACAGAAAGACGGGATGTGAAAGATGCAAGCACATCAAACGCTCAGAGCAGCTGTCCTTCTGCTCGGTTATTTTTAATTTAACATTCAAGAAATTTCAAAGCTGTGATAAACACACCCCTCCTAGTAAGACTGGGTCTCTTCTCCTTTCTCTTACCAAGTTGAGCTAGCGGGCAAATTTGTTTCTTCTACGATAACGTCCAAGAGGAAGTGAGTGACAGAGATGGTGACACGTCCCGTGGGAGATTCTTGGAATCCAGCACAAATGCAGATCACCAAGGGATGGGTAAGAAATACATAGAAATGCCCAAAAATCCAGCTAGGGTGCAGCAGATGGTTTTGAGTTTGTATAGCAACAATCTGCACAATTTTATCATCATTTCTGGAGAGGAGACACAAAAAAAGACTGATCCGGGCACTAGAAAACACTACGTATGAGCAAAGACTGTGGGGATTGACCTTGTTTGGGAGATCTATAAAGCAGGAGGAGCAGAGGAGACGGAGCGTGTCCAGCTCCTTCCCTGCAAGGCAGGTCTGAGTGCTCTCTCTTTTTTTGGCTCGTTCCCTAAATGGTGGCAGGGAGCAAGGAAGGAGCCCACTGTTTGGCCAAGACATGGATGACGCGGAGCCCTGGGCTTGGTGGTGGCTGCAGCTCCGGGCAGGGGGAGGACAGCAGTATCTCTCAGCTGTTACAAAAGCAGGACGACTGATAAGGTGCTGTTGCCACGCGCTCCGGCCAAAGCCAAAGGCAGTGGTGGGAGGTTTGCAAGCCAGCCTCGGAAGCACTGAGCCTTCCTAGCAGAGCTCTGCAAATGCCATCCCCCTTTGAGTAGGCCCCATCTGCACATCGAGTATTTTCCGTTGAAGCCTTCCTTCTCATAATAGGAAGGGAAATGTGTTTTGCAAAATGAAATCGTTCAGGGATTTTTTTTTTGTTCCCTGCCCATCTTTCTCTGTTTTCCTGTTAATTATTTGAGGGATATGGCACAACGGGTTTCTAACATGCCCTCTGCCTGGGTGTGTGCGAGCCGTCGCTCTGCCAGGGTGAGCGGGGACGAGCGTGGTTCGGGGCCGGGAGCTGTTGTGAGATGGCTGCTAGCTGGTGGTGGTGGCTGCTTTGGTGAGCTTCTCTCCAGCTTATGGGCTGGTCCCATACCTGGGTTTCAGTGCTGGAGGTCTTGTTAACTCCACGCTGGCGGAATTTGGCTGTGCTGAGAACACGCGGTGCCCTATACCATATGTCTGCAGGGGACACCACGCTCAGGGTCCGCGTTGCCAACGGGGAGGTGGGAGCGCGTGCCTCCTCCTGCAGAGACGGTGTGCAAGGATTTAACACTGCTCTGGACTCGCTCAGCTGGTGGCAGCCCCCGCGTGAGGTGAATACAGCATCTGGACACAGGTTGCTGCTCCCTGTTGTGGTACTTGCATAGTCCACAAATACCAGGAAGGCAGGATTTGGAGGAAAGGGGCAATTTTATTTTATTTTTTTTAAACTAGATTTACGTTTAACCTTCCTGTCAATCAGTTAATAGAAAATATGTCTGCGACTCTTGCGCTACTACCCTCAGAACGGCGCATGTCTTCTAGCACGTGCCTGAATGCAAATGCAGATGTAAAAGTTTTGTAAATGTTTCTAAATACATCATAGCCTAGCAGGAGGGGAAACTGGAAGACCTCCAAGATCGCTGCCTTTATTGCCTTTGTTGATCTAATGCCACCTAGAGGTAGCTGACCTGCTTTGACACCAGTTGTTTCAGAAAATATTTTTCACTTATCTGAGATTACAGGGGTTTATTAATTTTTTTTTTATTAGTGTCTTAACCAAATTTGGACAAACGGAAGGAAAAAGAGAAGCCAGAGTCCCTGGAAGAACTGTAAGTACAGAGCCATCGCTGCACGCGGCCAGGAGGGTGAGGCTTCTGTATGTATGTGTGGTTGAAACCTGGACGGTTTCTGTGGTCTTTGCAGCAAGGCCAGGTCTTCCACTTTGTGTGCCCAGTGCCTCCTGTTGTGCCTATGTTCTGAAAAAGAAGTTAAGCAAGAAAAAACATCCTAGGAAGGGAAGGTAGGGAGGCCACTGAATGGCTGAGGTGTAACCACACTGGTTCCTGCCTGTGTTGAGGCCCCAAGGACACGGGGTGCTGTGCCCCTTGCAGAGGAGCGGGCGGTGGGGTCGGACAGGCTGGAGCACAGGTCTTGGCTGCCCTGCGTCCCCAACATGGGGCAGCTGCAGCTGTGTGGCTCTCAGACTGCCCTGGGGAAACTGAGGGAGGAGGAGGGGCAGAAGAACAAAAGGTTATTACTGAAGCTGTCTTCTTAGTGATTCCTGAGTGCACGTGGTGCATCGGGAACGCTTTGGTTTGAGCCATCTGAAGGAATTACCTCTGCTTTTCCAAAGCGATGACTTGGGTAAGGAACAGGAGACGTCCTTCAGATGCCGGAGTGCTCAACCCCACGTTTCTGTACATGGGACTCCTCAGAAGTTCAACCTGAGCACGTGTGCCACCAGTGATGACGCAGGTGCACAGTCATCCCACCCACAAGCCAAGCCCAGGACTGTGTGCGTAAATTATTAAAACCAACGATTAAACGTTTAACCTCTCGGAGCTGGGGCAGGTGGAGACAAACAAAAGCCCAACTGTGAGATCAGGAGTGCTGCTCCACACAAGCATCCTGCTAGGCCAGTACCCTTTTCCTTCTCTTGTTCTTCAGAAAGCACCTAACACTAACAGTTGTGAAGATCTCTCGCGCTGGCTACAATTCTAGCGCAGGCAGAGACATCTCTAGTTGTCCTGGTTTGTAACATTGCTTCTCGTTTAAATAGCTCACTGAAATAATCCCAGATTTTCTAGTCGGATGAAGCTGCACATGTATTGCCATTACGTAAAGGTACAAGGAACCGCTAGGATGCGAGCCTATCAAGAAAAATAATGGAGGGGAGAAGTTTTAGGGCTTGCTTTTTCACTCTTGTCCATCCTTGAATAGCAGCCTGCTGAAAACAGTCAAACAGTTAACTTCAAGGCATTTCAGACAGCGAGTAAGTATTCAGTGACGATGTATTGTCTGGTCTTTATTATTAATACAAAAAAAGCAGATATCAAAAAACAGCAAAGAGTTCACAAGTTCCCCAAGTTTTACACAACTGAACTGCAGTAAAATGGTGAATGTAAAACACATGGATTTCAGTCCTAGCCCTAAACCTTCATCGGTGATCTGTGGTCTGGGATGCCCTGTGCTTTCCTAATTCTTTTAAAAGTACTCCTCTTCACTTGGAACCCGATTTGCCCACTAGCTAACACACGGTGGCACAGTGCAACAGGAATGTGAACTGTGTGGTATCCTTTAAGACCCTACAGATCTGGAAAACAACGTATGGGAGCTTTGTGAAGGTGGCGGGGATACCAGTATGCATTCCTCAGGTTACCCCAGGCAGCCACTACGTTGTGCTCAGCAAAATCAAATCACTTTCAAGTTGCTGAAAGGTGATTCGGTGTATGAAAGCTGCTTTTTCTTCTACTCTTCAGGATCTTTGCTCCCCAAAGTAAAAAAAAAAAAAAAAAAAAA
>VZSC01011083.1:115571-141962 GCA_013398225.1 Steatornis caripensis | reverse complement strand
AGTGGTGCCCAGCGACAGGACAAGGGGCAATGGGCACAAACTGGAACACGGGAAGTTCCACCTGAACATGAGGAGGAACTTCTTTACCGTGAGAGTAACAGAGCCCTGGAACAGGCTGCCCAGAGAGGTTGTGGATTCTCCTTCTCTGGAGATATTCAAAACCCGACTGGACGTGTTCCTGTGCAGCCTGCTCTAGGGGGACCTGCTTTAGCAGGCGGGTTGGACTGGGGGATCTCTAGAGGTCCCTTCCAACCTCTGTGATTCTGTGATTCCTAACATATATAGCTCATTCTGTTTAATTCTCTTTGTCCTTTAAACACATGTCAATCAAAATAGTCAATGCCCTGGTATAAAAGTGAGATATCCAAATTGTTCTTTTGCCTTGTCTGATTGTCCCACATTTTTGAGTAGAAAGCTTGTCTGATATCTTGTCTGATATTAATCTTTTCCAAAACCCTCCCATCTTCATCTATCAATTTTCATGTATGAAATTGCATGAAAACATCATCCTGATATAGAAGATCATGTCTAATGGATACGATTAGGAACTCAAAACATGTGTTAAAGAATGGAACAGATCCACATCCCCCCTCAATTATGTTTAAAATTATAATTATAGCCATGTCCTTCCTAACTATTTTGGAGGGGACAGGGATGTAATTATGATTTTAAGACATTGTTTCACTTATTACTAAAATGCAGGTGTCTTTGGGGCAGAGGGCAGTAGCTGTTAAATAGTTTTCTACAGCAAGGTATAAATGTTCACAGGAGGAACTGGAGAGGAATGCTTTATCCAGTTAAAACTGCGGGGGAAACTTATGTGGTCAGTGTGTAATTACTCAGGTTGGAAGTTAGCCAGGATGCAAGCCGTGTGTTCTGCTCCTAGGGAAAAAAAGCATAACGATCAGGGCTGTGGATTTTTTTATCCAAATGTTAGCTAAAACCTGGTATCTATTCTGGCTAAAAAATTCTGACCCATCCCAATGTGGCCACTTTGGAGCTGATACTAGTTATACTGATTAAAACTTGGGATACTGAGATTTATGAAGATGTCTTTTAGAAGCAAAGTTGCATGCGTGGATTAGGCAAAAGCTATTTTTTTTTGACGTGTGATTATATGGAAGTATGATGACTTTATTCCCCGAACTAAAACATGATCTACTTCCACAGTCTAGTACAAGCGTAGTTCTGTTTGTGAGGGGATCTTGTGCTTCCCCCCAGAGCGCTGCACTCCGTACAAGAATGGTTCCTTTTTTTTTTTTTTTTGCTGAAGTATGAGTGTTGAAATTCTGTTGCATTTCTTAGTACGGCTTGGTTCAAAATAATCTCTGTTGGAAAGCATTTTACACATGACTTCATTCAGTAAGAAGTTTATCTGAGTTCAAAGTACAGAGGAGTCACATGGTCCTTAAACAGCCAGAGACTTGACATTCTTGTGCAGTCCTAAGATTTCAAAAATAAGAAGCAAAGGAAGTGAAGGAAGAAGCAGAATGCTCTCCACCACTGCTAATAAACACATCCGCAGGGACAGTTTAAACCTGAGCTGTTGTGGCATACCTTGCCTCTGCGCTCACCAATCTCCAGTTCTTTTAACACGTGGGTTTGGGCTATCTAGTATTGCAGGAGTGCTGGCTCACAGCTCCAGAGCGGAGCCCTAGTATTTTGCATTCTGCCACTGGACCGTAAAGATTAGCAGGGATTTAGGTCCCAAGTTTGGAGTGTTTCCTGCTCAAGTGCATATGAAAGTCAAACCTTCACAAAAGTGTTCCACCAAACTTCCCTCGCCTGTCTTGTCCAGCCTCAAAGTGCTTTAAGTTATCACCTCGCTTCCAGAGAGCTTTCCAGGGCTCCGCTGATTGTTTTTGTTTGTTTCCCTTTCTCTATCTTTACATCTAAAAATAAGTATTTTTCCTTTGTCTGTTTATTCAGAGTGGAATTTAAAACCACAAAGTTTGGTTAGTTTTAAATCTTCCATCCACTGATAAATTTAATGACACCTCTGATAACGGACAGCGTGATGGACAGCAGCTTGCCTTCTGCTTCTGTTACGTTGGCATGTAGATCGGCTAATGGTGATTATGAAAATTAAATCCTTACTAGGCATGCAGAGCACTCTGCTATACCCAAACTGTCTGTAATCTTGGAGAACTCAGTACGAAACCATGTTTAATGGGCAGCAGGCCTCCCGAAGTCTGTAAGGTGCTACAGGGTTCTGTGTCTTAACGCCTGTCTTGTCTATCCCCGCCTCTTTGCCTGAAAATTACTGCCGAGGGTTTTTTTTGGCATTGCTGATAATCTCACCCCTAATACCACCTCTGAAGCGTTCCTGTCTGTAGCGGTGTCTCAGCTCTGTTAGCTGAGCAGGAAAAGGGGCTGTTGATCGAGTTGTTTTCTAAACAATGCTGATCTACAGTATCCTGCCGTCATCTTCAGACTTACCTTCTGTTCCTCCTCTTTTCAAAGAGATGATTCTTTCAGAGTCTTCCTGGAATCTAGCAGCAGCAGTGCTCAGAAGTCCTTTCCCAGATCTGCAGGGTGACTGTCCTGGGACCTTTTTTGTCCTCTTTTTCAGGACTCAGTCAAATGGTTTTGCTCATGACTTCTTCCAGCCCAATGGAAGGAAGAGGAATTTCATGTCTACATTTACTCTCTGACTTTTGGCTCTGTTTGTAGGCAAGTAATACCGATAGATTTCTTGGGATTTTGCTCATCCTTTCCTGGCTAAGGTACAGTTTACACACTCTGACACACGTGAACGATCAGAACCAGACATTTGTGTGCTCAGGTCTCAGGGAACCGTGTGGTTACGGTAAATGAGGTGTGCTTTATTCTCCTATATGATAATCTCTATAAAGGCTGTTGTGTCTTTAGTTTATTAAGCTCAGAACATATATATGTTGTTCTTTTGTGCTAGAAAAATTCTGTCCTTATGTATGTGTTCTCCTAGGGAATATAAAATGAAATTGCAGCAGTTGAATCTCATACAACGGTTTTCATGAATTTATGGACAGCTCTTTAACTGGAGACTGCTGAATAATATGTGCTATTAGCATTAAAGGTAGAGTGGAAAGTTAACGAGTTAGTTATCAGAATCCTGATTTCTGGCCACGTGGCAAATATTCTGTAAAAAGTGTGAATTTCACTGGACCGAGACTGGTAGTCATGTCAGTTTGTTTGGTTTTGGGGGTTTTGTTTGTTTGTTTCCCGGTTGCTATGTAAGGATAAATTGCTGAAAGTTTGGTTAGTCGTTTGCCAATTTTTGTATACATGTTACAGAAGGTTACTTCTGTGCTTGCATATGGGAGAAATCTGGCCCTGTTTTGATTATATTCACAGGCTTAAAAAGTGCAACTAACTACACCATAGAAATGAAAAAAATATATTTCACTGTTAACTGATAAAAAACTCCATCTGTCAGATTGTTTCTAATCAATATTGAAGAGAAGGCAGGAATGTTATTTAAAAAACAAATATCGCAATTGTCTGGATTGGGCAGAGGTAAAACCAGAGAAAATGAAAGACAAATGCTTGCTGTCTTCAGAACATTGTCCGTCTTGAATAAAGATGGAAACTGTTGAGTCAAGAATAAGTTGCGAGTGCCATAGTGTGGGGAAAGCTAGTAGTCGTCTTTCATATTTCACGGGCTTTGCGTAACCTTGAGATACTCAGCGTCACATCTATTTGGGAAAACTAGTGAATCACGTTCATCCTTCTCCTGACACGTGTCTCTTCATTTCAGCAGTTTTCCAACAGTTTTCCTATGTTCTTCCTACTCACCTCTTTCTGGAATGCGGGTTCTCTCCTCCTGATGGCTCGTAGACTGGGTATTGCTCCTGTTTGGCTTTGAAGCTGGGCAGTTTCCTCATTAGTCATATTCGAGGCATGAGATAGGTACTGCAATCTTGTGCATTGAAATGCAGATTTTTTTAGGACAGCAAAAAGTATAAGGAAAAATTATAGATGAAGTAACCTGGGATTTTGTTTGCTGTTTGATTGTTGAAAAAAAAAATCCCTTTTTTTGAGTGTGGTTGTACTACAGGTTCTAGGTTGAGAAGTTCTTCCATATTACTTTATAAAGTGTTATCAGTGTGCTTTGTTTGTCAAACAATTGGACAGATTTCCTCTTGACCTATGAAAAAGCCAGAAAACTTGCCAAGAGCCTGTGTTTATAGATGCAAAATATAAAAGACCAAAATGTAAGTTGAGATGGAAAGAGAAGGCACTTTATATATATATATATATATATATAAAATTTCTTTTTTTAAAGCAGAATGCTACTTCTGAGTTTGGTTCTACTTAACTATCAGTTTTACAGGACTGAAAAATGAAGCAGGTCTACAAAGCTGGCTGCAATTCACATAAGACACATGAAGTAGAAGGAAGAAACTTATAAAAATAAGGACTGAGAACAGCTATTGAATGACTGTTAGTACTATGCCGCTTCAACTTCCTTGCATTTAAAGTGAAGATGATTCTTGGGACTCAAAGAACTATATTTCATTCTTAGAAAATATCAGTTCAGAAAATAATTTAACATTTAGGGCCAAAGGATTAATGTGTATACGGATTTGCTTCAGTGAAGATCAGCAGAACTGGGCTGGTTTCCAGAAGCATGGGGCCAGAGAAAGTTTTACCAACTACTTGCCTAAGTGTTATAAGACAGGCAGAAATGTTAATTTGAATTTTTGTAAGAACTATCAACTGTGTACATGTAGAATATTGCACCAATATTCAGTCCAATTCGGATCTCATTTCCACTCGTCTAATTTAGAGCCCTTCTTTTGAAATAAATGGAGTTGCACTGGCATAAAACCAGTTTGTGTTCCCACTCCACTCTGTTAACTGTATAAACCAGGCAAATCAGAATTAGCTAGTGCAATAAAGGATGATTACACCTATCAGCCCCTCCTTCCAAACTAGCTGCCTGATGATTCAGATCAGACTGACAAATGCTGGCTGTATGTCAACAAGAAGAAAGAGGAGGCCTTTTGGGAATTTGGTGTTTTCTGGGAATACCCAGAAATGCCTGAGGATGTTTTAACTGTGGGCTTTGAGCCTGGACATCCCAAACAGCCTCTACAGCCCTTGTGACTTTTGGGGTTATTTACAAGAACGGTCATCAGAGAGCAAATAAATAGGACTATTCCAAATGGTTTGGTGGGGCTCAGAGTATTGTTTCAGGCCAGTTCCATCTCTAATCTAGTCATTAAACCAGTAGAAGATTAGAGAAAGAGTCACTAATATTTCCTGTTTAGATGACCTATGATCTTCCACAATGCAGAGATGAGTGCTAGCAAAGTAACATGATTTAAGATCTGCTGGTCTCTAATAGAGTAAGACTTTTTATAGTGTAGGCAAATCTGCTTTCAATTTCTGTTGTTAGGCATTAATTTAGTCAATGAAAACAAAGTGTGCTTGGGAAGCTGCCTAGAGGACATGTGATTTCAGGGTATTGCCATTTTCCTTTTTATGGAAAAGAGCCAGCTTTTTTCTTTTATGTCATGGTTGGATGAAATGATGTATTCAGTAGGGATGATGGAATTCACTCAAACTCCTTTGATATGTGTAAGGCAGCTCTACATGCTTGCTGATTTAATAGGGGAAGCTATTTCTGTGTACAGCACTGAAGTCTCTGATTTGGTCTGGTTAAAAGTCATGTAAACTACCTAAATTCTATCCATCATCTTGAGGTCCAGTAAAAATTGCAATACAAAATAATATCCTGTTTCTAGATGTGTGCATTGTGCAATTTAAGCTGGTTTTTATCAGAAGCGTTTAGGAGAGAACGAGGCATTTCCTGGTGTAATTGATGGTATTAAGACAATGGGAAGTTTGAGTTTTGTGGTATTTTGTGTTTGTTGCACTGTTGGTTAGCTTGTGAGGAGGGGGAAAAGCAGAACAGGAAAGTGGATGAAAGCAAACAGAAAAATATGAGAATATAACCGGCTACGGAGTACCTTACATTCACAGGACAGCAAACTTCCTCCCTCTTCCTTCTCTGCCCCGTGAGAGCATGTTTACAATTCTCTGCAAGATGATGTAGAGGAATCGCTCTGTCCTATACAATAGTTGAGCATGTGGCTGATTGCTGAATGTGTGGTGACAAGACAGCCAACGTGATGTAAGCACATCACCCCTTTCCCAGCGCAAATGGGAGGGCTGGATCTCCTCACAGTGTTGGGAGAGATGGGCTGCTGCTTTCCTAGTCTGTTCCCCACAGTTCCAAAGGACATGGGGTTTTTTGGGAATGTACCTCAAGAACTCTGTTTCCTTGCATCCAGTTATTTTCTGGAAATGCTAGCCAAGGGGAGGAGCTGGGTGCTTTTTCCCTTCTCAGTGTCACCAGAGTGCTCTCCTGATTATATCCCACTCTGCTTCCAAGACTCCTGGTTGGCAGAAGCTCTGCAGAAAAGGAGGCTCTGATCTTTGCTGCCTACCTTGCTGTGTCTGGCTGATACATTAGCAAGGGGGAAAAAAAACCTCTCAGGGTGGAGGACCCCGGCCTTAGGAGGCATGAATTCAGGTCCCAAGTCACCATTTGGGCTTAGGCCTCCCTCTGACACCGCACTGTGTAATGTACATGGAATGGGAGCCTGAAAAATACAATTTTAAATTGGCTTTTTTTTCTCCTGTTAGCCCCTGATTGCTGTTCAGGTAGCACTATTGTAATGGATAAAGGACGAAGAGAATAATTTGCTAATCAAACGAAGCTCTTCATTTTAATATTAATGGATTATTTAGATTACTAATGCTGGAATTGTACTTACAGTAAATAATATCTTGTAATGTTAATGATGCATTTAGAAATATATCCTGTATTTAGAAATATATCTTGTATCCTGTTACAGTAGTTGCAAGTTTTAGAAAATAACCATACAAGGAAATTCTATAGCTTTGTAAGTTGGACAATAGGTACAGGCGCAAGACGTCCTAACAAGATGGGACCGCCCCCTTAACCATGACAACGAGCCTATAAGGAATTGGAGAAACAAGAGTGGGGAGGAGACTGACAGGAAACGAAACTGCGACCCTATAAAAGGGGGACTTGAGACCTTGGAATTTGCGGACCGTTAGCGGAGCAGGAGACTCCCTGGTCACCCAGCGCGCTGTTTTGCTCATTTACCTTTACTATCTTATAATTTTAATAACATTATAAAATTTAGACTTGTGGTCCTTTTTGGATATAAAATTGGATATAACATTTCCAGGTAGCACCTTTCCCACACTCCTCTCTGTCATTGCACAGCTTACAGGGTATTCATCTGCCACGATCTTTCTTCTTAGTGTTCTTTCTTCATACAAGTCCCTCAAGGAATATGTAATACTCTGACTTTGTGCTAAAACTCAAGTTAAAAGTAAAAGTTGCCACTTATGATGGCAAGTAAATTTATCTGGGAAGCCAGGTGCAGCAACTGCCCAGCTAAGTCTGGGATGTTCTTCTGTTGAAACCACTGCACCTGTAAGTAAAAATGACCAAACAGGATATGTATCCACTTCTGAGTTGCCAGAATTTTAACATTTCACTACAGTAGCATAAATGGAAATCACCGATGGACTGTATGTTTGTGTGGGACTGTGAACTGCTGTGAGCCATCCAGTCTCAGTCTGCAGCTCTCTTCTCCTGGGGGAGCCTGAATTCTGCTTCTGTAAAAGCTTTGTGAAGGTCTTTATTTTGACTTTTGGTTGTTTCCAGAATCAACTGTATCTTATATTGTCTCCATCTGTTTCGTCAGTATTTTATGAAATCCCTTTCATGATTAAGACACTTTTGGGGGGCTACAATTCTAGAATCAAACCATCTCTTCTTAAAGGTTTCCTAATTTTACTTTGCTCTGAAACTTCATCTCATTTTACAAGGATGTTTTCAAATGCTCTCTAATCTCAAAGCAATTTTATTTATCAGCCTAAGCAAGTGAGGTTTATGTAAGTGTGCTTTTTTTTAGCCTGTATTTCAACTGAATCTTGAATCGCTTTGCAGATACCAGCTTGACTTAGCAAAGTGGTAGGGGTTCCTCAGGTAGTAATGCAAGTGCTATAAAAACCAGTGCTTGGATAGAGAACTTTTTTCATGACGCCGCTGTGAGAAAGGCTTGCAGTTGGGGCTCCAAAAGTTTTATCCTCAGCTTTCTTCTAGTGGGCCAGCTGGCATGTACACATGCTGGTTGGGCGACCAGTGGTGGACCAGTTACAATATATGTTGATTTTTGCTTGGGCTACATAGGAAGGAGGGTAGGATTAGGGTGCTTGTAAGGTAGCTGGGTTATGTGGAGGAAGGGATGAAAGGATTTAGGTCACAGATCGATTGGAAGCTAGGCTTCAATCATTCTTTTGCTCACAAAACTGATCTGTTTCAGGTCTGCCTTATAAGGTTTCGAGACAATCCGGGTCTCTGAGGTTGTCTGTATGTGTTTCAAAACTCCACATACAGGGTTTTCTGAGATCTGTTGAATATACCCTACTATGCATTTTCAGGCACTCTTAACCATGGAGGCCAGAACTAATGAAACCTGGTGTTCCTCTAGTTTGTGTTTTGTGATTGATTCTGGATTCCAAGAAAGATGTGTGCTCAGAATTAAGTATTTCCCAAGATTGGGTCATTTCTTATCAGTGAGATGGTAGAAGGGCCTTTCCTTGTTTCCAGTTGTAGAAGATTTCCACCAGCCTTACAGCAGTTTAAATTTCTGTTCAACCTGGCTAGCATCCACTGGTTTAAGGGGAGGGTGGCAGGCAATGTGATTGCAGGAACACAAGGGAAATCAAGCCAAAAAAGAATTACTGATCTAATTCCTTCAGTGTTGTTTCACAGAGTTAGCCAGCTGAGCCGTCAGAGTAAGGCTGATCCTTCCCAACCCACCTCATCACATTCTGACTGCTGTAGTTGGAGTTTTATGACTTGCTACCAACTTATAAACCTCTGGAATTAGAGTCTCAACATGTAAGTAACGCCTTTCTAGCATCAGGTCTAATGAAGAATGGGTTTGCAGCTGTCACATTCTCTCAAATCCTTGTTCAATAAATTTCAGGTATTTGGGTAGGTTATGTGTGGCAAACACACTGATTTCTGCACCCCAGGGAAGGCCCAAACAGGTCAGTTGCTTGTCTTAGGGGCTTTCTTGAGCTACTGTTGTGTAGGTGCTCTCTCAGTTTTAATGGCACCTTTCTTTGCAGTGGAAACATGATAAACTGGAAAAATTCCTCGATGGTCTTCGCTAAACATTATTTCAGATACCATTTACCCAACTCTGCGCTGTATTGTTGCTGGCTTGAATACCTAGATCAAAGGAGGCTGCAAAACAATTCCTCAAATAATTGAGCGGGAAAAGGTAAAACAGTGACCTAGATAAGAAATGTTTTCACAAGCACAATAAGGATAAATAAAGTCCTGAGGAGGACTCTATAGTCCCCCTGGTGCCCGTCTCCCATGGAGACTAATTAACTTTTGCTGTGGATTCTCTTTTTTAGCATACCTGTTTAATATCTGCATTTGATCTCGGTGTTGTACTCTCTTCTTGTATAAGTATATGAGACCAACAAAGATTAAGGAGGACAGGTTAGCACAGGTAAAAGGTTTGTTGCCATATGACTGTTATGGAAGATGGCTAGTGCTGTATTCTGATCCTGAAACTAGTCATAACTTGAATGTGATACACATTGTGACTTTTTTTCTTAAGTCTTTTGATTAAACATGTAGGAACAGGCAAGTTATATGCTCTGCAAGTTATACGCAGGGCACTTTGTTTTAAGGTAGTTTTATGTTAATCAACATTCGTATAATCAGTTGAATATTACTTTGGAATATTTGTTTCCATTCTTCTCTTCTAAATACTGTTGGACGAACTGCTTTCCTTGTCCCTCAGCTGCAGACTGCACCAGAGGAATTTGTCGTTTGTCCACTGAGTAAGCTGAGAGCTGGCAACAAGCCTTTACGGTGAAGGGAATCCATGGTATTTTAAGAAAAGCAGGTGGTAAAAGAAAGAAGGGGACCCATCCTGTCATTTAGGTGCAAGCGGTGGGATGTTGTGATGATACAGCCCCAGGAAAAGGACAGACCTTCAAATTGTAATGTCTGTCACCTTAGAGGTGCAACACTGCTCTCTCCTCTCTTCCTTCTCCTCTTACTAAACCATTGGTAGCCAGACTATTGTAAAGGGTGGGTTGGTTAGTTAGTATTATCTAGATCTGATTAGTGATGAGAGGCAATTAAAAAGGTCACCTTTCCTTAAAAGGAAAAAAGGAGCAAAGCTGAAAAAAAAAAAAGGGAAAATGCAAGGCTGGAGAGTTATCCCGCATCAGCATAGTAAAAAACAAATATATATCCTTGTCTGAACCCAATTATCAGCCTTGCCTGACTTCCCATGAGATTTAACTGTTGGGTCTCTTCCAGAACTCAGCTGTGATCTCAGATGCTTTGCATTTAGAGATTTAAATGTAAGGAGGTTAGCAAGTAATATATGGATTTTCAGATTAAAGCCGAAGGAGCAGTCTGATTTAGAATAGCAGGACTTCATGGCTGTAATTCTTGGATTAAATGCTGGCTTTCTCTATACATGTAACTAGACATTGTGTTTCTCAGGAAAAAAAATGTCAATCAAAATAATCTTGAAGCCTGGGGAGATGTGGTGATAGCTTCATACTTAGTATTGCTTTTCTACAGAATGAAAAGGGATTTAAAGTAACACTCTTGATGTTCAGACTAAACTGGACAGCATCCTTATGTGTCTGAATGACAGCTGTTAGGATTACAGCCACGTAATTATCAACCCCAACTGGCAAGCTCCTCCCTCCCCAATATGAGTATATTGTAACTACAAGACTTAAAAATAATAATGTTTGCATTATCTTAATTTTTTAAGAGTTAAAGTAGTTATTGGGGTAGTCATATTGAGCTGTTGGAATATAGAAAATTAGTTGTATTTAAATGAAAGGCAAGGCTTTTCGGGGACCAAACAGGAGTTTCTTCAAGGAGAGTGCAAAATGAGATAAAATCATGATGTGTGGCAAAGTTACTGCCTTGGATCACTTGTATTAGGATAAACGTCTGGCCTAGAAAATGTATACTCGAGCCTCAGAGCATTCATCGGGTGATGATACACAGCATATGTCTGTTGCTTTGCATTACAGTTGGTATTTGTTACTGGTGGAGGCTGCGTCTGGGTTCAGACTGTGGTAGCAAGGGCTGCTCAAGCCCGTTGCCCAGGTCATTCCTGCATAGTCTTTACGATAGATCCACTTGCGTTGTTAAAGTTGTTGTTCTGGTTGCCACTTGATACAAAGCTTTTCCACAGCATTGGTGGTAGTTGGATCAGGTTGTTAATGAGTGCAGTGTTATTGTGAGAGACTGAATGTATTAATTTTGAAAAATGAGCTGAAAATAACATCTTACAAAAGTCGCCATGCCTTACTTTGTCAATGATTCTTTCTTGGTTTCGGCCTCTGTTTCTTTTTGTAAGGATTTGTTCCTAGGCCGCCAGGCCTGAATGGAGAATAGGAAGTCACTCCAGCTGTTTTCCTTGTGTTGGCACTCTGTGCTGAACAGGAATTGCTGAGCAAAGAACATCATTTCCCCAGAGAGGTTTGCTGGGATAGCACAAAGGCAGCCTGGATTTTTTTTTTTAATTAAAAGTTCCTGCCAAATACTATCATCAAGGGTTAGGGGAGGGAGGGAGGAAAAGAAATACATGAAGTCTGGAGTCTGCTTAGAAGAGCAAGAAACCTGCCTGGGAAAGCAAAAGAACAGTGGTTTTCCCTACCAACCTCTTGCCTTTTTAACATATAACCACTTATCCAGAAAAGAGGAGTGGGATTTTTTTTTTCTTCCCACTTCTGTGAATCTTGGTTCTGACTATTGCTTCTCCAACAAAGTTGGAGGGATTGTGCAACTTTGCACTTGGTTTTGGACTAGCTAGTGGAACAAAAAATAAGCAGAATTCCTTCTCTTAAGTGGGTGCCAAATTATCAACTGACACACCATGCCATGTTAGGGTGATAAATGCACGTCTGGTCATGGTTTGCAGTAAGCTTAAATTATCTATTTTTTTCTTTAAAAAAAAAGATAATAAGGCGATGGCTTTCTTTTTGCTTTGCAAAAGAAGGGTTAAGAAAACGAGCCATAAAGAATAATTGAGTCATATTTGGGGGAAGAGGAAAATGTCGAGCAATTTCACTTCTTGCTTGCAAGTGTAATCCAGGATAAATCCGTAATGACTGAAACATACTGCCGCCTGATGCTGTCTGGTGCTGGGTGGGAAATGCATCCAATGGTTTATTCCAGTCCTCAGTGCACTGGTGGCCTCTGTTTAAACTCCTTTATTGTATTTGACACTTTCTGATATTCTTGTTGGCAGTATTACTAAAGAATTGCCTTGCAGTTTGAACAGTCCTCTCTAGCAAGGCGGTTTCAGGTAAGAAATTATTCGTGGATGAAAGACTAAGTTTTAGCTCATTCTTTGAGGATGTAACGTGGGAGGCAGCTGTGGCCATACAGAGGTTGAAAAATTGCCTGTGTGGTGCACATGTAGCTCCTGACAGTTCAGTTGTGGACAACTATGGAGTAACTTCTTATAGGAAAAGTTCCTCCATGGATCCTGTCAGTGTTCATCTTGTAACGTGGAGTGAAATAATTTAATATTCCTTTGACTTTTTTGTGTGTGTTAGTGTTTTTTTAATATAACTGCATAATTGTTACTTATCTGCTCTAGGTTTTGATTTCCAATCCAGCTCATCTCCCTGAGCACAGTAACATATTGCGCAATCAATTTGCTGTTTATAATATTCCCTTGAAAATAGTATCTTCCATCCTGTTTATTGGTGTGCTTCCAACTGATCTCTGGAGAACAAAACACTTGGCTTCTGCTCGAACTTTTGTGTTACAGTGTTCAACCTTGGCCAAGTCTGAAGTTCTTACTTGGTTTTTACTGAGGAGAAAGTATATTTGACTTCAGGCAGATCTTTGTCTATGCAAACACTTCAACATACGTCTTTAGTAATGTCATCCCAATATGATGGATAGGGTTTGAGTTTGCTTAAGTAATGATCTGTTGCCAGTAAACTGGGTGCTTATTCAGAACAGCACAAAACTGATGCACAGTCTGGCTTGTTCATTGGTAGGTTTTCTTAATTTTTCTCTAATACAGCTGAGTTTTTATGTTCATGTATTCATTATTTAGAGGGCATGTATAAGCTAAAGGGCATTTCTTCTTTGAGCTTGTGGAGATCTCAGAAGTGGACTGGATGTGAGGCTTCAAATACCTAAAACATGTGTGGTCTGTTTGGCTGCCACTGTGGAGGGTACTTTGAAAATGCCTAAGCCAAATATCTTGTTAATATACCCATCACAGAACACACAATACAATTTTTTTGTTTGTTTGTTTGTAATTTTGCTTGAAGGCAATCAGATTTCTCCAAGTGGAACATGGAATCATTTGTTCTTGTTACTGTCATGTCACTGTTCCATTCCTGCTTTTATATAGGCAATTTTTTTCTAACATAATGTTCTAGACCTGGGTTCTCTCTAAAATTTTCCACTCTGCTGGTATTCGAATGCAAGAGGATTTCCCCTTCACAGAGTTTTGTTTATGTTTTTATTTTGCTTTTTTGGACTTTGTCTAATTCTTCAGTAAAGATCATCTGGAAGAGAATTGAGGGAACTGTCAAAACACGGGCTGTTTCCTGTGATTGTCTAGAGTCTCAAGCATTGTGGACTTCCATCTCCTTCCTGCCTTTTGTTTCTGGGTTGATAATGTTGTCTTTAAATAAGTTCAAATAAAAATAGATGTAATAGAGTTGGAAATAGAAACTAGTATGCTTAAATGAATGTCTTTGCTGTCTGGGCACAGTGTGCCAATAATAATAAAACAACGTAATCCCAGAGAGTACTGAAGTGTTTACAGCCTGTGGTTCTAATCCTGTCACCTTTCCCTTGCAAGCGAATCCACTGAAGTCACTAGCAGTGCTTCAAGGAAGTGATATATAGACTACAGCAGCAGCCAAGTAGCAAGAGCACAAGAGTAAGAGGGATTTCTCTTTACCTGAGGATGCTGGGACATACTGCTCCCAAAAGTTCACATAATTTTAAATAAGTATTGATCTAAATTTGTTCAAGTGGGTTATACTCTATTAATCTCCATCAGAGTGGCATCAGTTGGCATGACTGTTGGATATTGGACTGTATGGATCCATCGTGCAATCTATTTTTGCATTGTAACAGTGCCTAAAGGTCACAGCTCGGGTTTCTGTCATCTTGTCTGGAACATTTACAAGTGGGCAGAAGTCTGCCTCAAAGAATGTAATGAAAATGAAAAGGCAGAGCATGAGTAGAGCAAACAATGGGAAGGACGCAGGGCAAAGTATGAAGGTAAATACCAGCACGAGCAAGTATTTATAGATCACTAGTGATACGCATCAATTGCAGGCTGTAAATCATTTAAAGGAAATATTGCTTGTGTCCCACAGGATCTTTATGTTGCTGTTGTGAATTGCAGATGCATTTTTGGCATCAGAATAAAGTTGCATCTCAAAGCTGAGTTTATCAGTTTGGAATTGTGAGAGTGTATATTGGTAGCCTATAAAAGAAAAAGCCTAGCAGTGAACTTTACCATTGGGAGCTTCTGGCAGGCGTTGATCTGTGAGAAGCAGCATCAGCAGAGGAAGAAGCTTCCAAGAGATGAAAATAAGGAGAGTCAGAAGAGAGATCAAATTCTGACGGATCTTAAAAGTGAGTTTTACATAACTGAATGTGAAAGAAAGTCTTAATGCTGCATTTTGACTGATCTGGAGGGTAGGAATGTGGGCTTTGGAAAGCTCAGAGTTTGCAGTAGGTGGAAGACAAGAGCCAGAACAACATAAAGGGAAAAAGGTTGGAGCTGGTAAAAGCATTTTTTGCCTCCCCTAGGAAAATAAGTCACTTCCAGAAACATGTTTGGTACCCATTTTCTTAATCTAGAGGTGTCCTGATCGAGGAAGTCTTAGCACTGCACTTACGTATGCAGTGTGGTCAAGAGGCAGAAGTAGATGTGCTGTCTAGGTTACTGGTTTAGGCCACTGCAACAGCAGTGCTTCCTCTAATGTCAGTGAAATCAGATATTTAAGCAAGCTAGGAAGGGGGCTTGGGTGTATGTAACCATGTCATTGGTTGTGAGTGGCTGGCACTGCATCTAATGAATATGACTGAGCATCTTCCTTATCTGTGTAATGATCTTATTCAATTGTTGTGTTTCATGAGAGAGAGAAACATAATGGACATTAAAAGGAAATGTATTGCTATCTGCATGTCAAAACTGCCTTTCTGTTCTATTCAAACAGGTACTGAATTCCTGCTTGCAGCAACTTGTTCTTCAGAGACTTGGTAGAAGACGAGATCAAGCCACCTAAGCAAGATGTGAGCTCTCTAGGCAGCCTGCAGGAGGCAAGTCACTGGTGTACAGACTGGAATATTTTAGGGATGGAGGAGCTAAAAACAAACAAGCAGAAAAACAACTAAAAAAACCCAAACCCCAGCCTCCCCAAACCTGAATTTTATTGCACTACACTCGAAAGATACCCTTTCTAACTTGGAGATTTCTGTGTGCAAGGCTATGGTAGTTAGTAAAGCCCTGAGATTTTAATTGTTCAAGTGGTATGTATGATGAAAAAACATTACGTGGTTGCAGAGGGACCAGTTAATTGTTACATGTTTGTTTACAATTCTCTTTTTCTTTGTTCTTCCCTGCAAATCTAAACAGCACTCTAAAGAAAGCTGTGGAGTACAAGTTTGATTTAATGGTGCCTACTTGGCTCTGTAGCAGGGCTGTAAGAGGGTAATAAAATCCTTGTAGGATTTGGTGAAATCCGATAGAATTAACGTAGCATTAGAGAAAACAAGAGACCCATAGATAAGCTGAATTCTTGCTTCACTTCAATTCTTTCCCTTTTAACCCAATGAAGAGAAGAAAAAAGATGACAGCCTTGGCTGACTGTTGCTTGAGCACAGGCGAAATGTAGGGTCAGTAGCGCAAGCCAGCTGGAAAGTGAGATCCTTTCTCTTGTCTTCACTCTGAGCTGAATTGAAGCCTATGTTCTGTTTTCTGTTATGCTAGCAGGAATGCTTTTTCGACTTGGATTAATTGCGATCTGAGACCAGAGAATCTCAGAGTGCCCATCTTACATGAAAGCTTGCAAGGATTTGTTTTAGATCTGGCTGAGAAATCTGTCCATGGTCTTCAGCATCCAGAATAGCTCTCTTATACAGCTGGCATTCAGCAGGCTCCTGTACGAATTTCAGTATTTTGAACTATGTCCCACAATAAAGGGGCACATGGTTTTTAAGTTTAATATGGATCATTTAGAATAAAAAAGCAAGTAAGATAAACTGTGGTAGTAATGCAAGGATTTAAGATTGATTTGCAAACCTGCTTTAGCAGGGGGGTTGAACTGGATGATCTCTACAGGTCCCTTCCAACCCCTACCATTCTGTGATTTTAACGACCTCTTAGAGGTTGGGAGTTGTTTGTGCACAACGTTCAGAAATGCCAAACTTTGTTTTGAGGTTCACAATTCACAAGACTGTTTTATGCAGATTTCCTCATGTTTTAAGTCTACGCTGTGGAGTTACTTTTGGACTTTTTAATTGTGATCTCTAACGTATATAAAGCTGTTGAAAACATGTGATTACTAGGATTTGTTATAGGAACAGCATTTAAATTGAAACTTTTCATTTGTTTTTTCTGGAAACAATGTATGCGTGAAGTGAATGAGTCAAACTTAAGACATGCCATCTGATTATAACTGCATGGGTGGGAGGGACAAAGTCCTTGGGCTTTGAACTAGTTAGATATAAATACAGAGCTGGCTGGCAAAGGTCTGTTCAGAGAAACAGGAGGCCCCAGATAGAGTGGGAAGTACTCCCAGTAATCCTAAATAATAGACACTCCAATATAATTATTAAGCCCAGAGTCCTCTGGGGAGTGCTTGGATTAAAGAATACCAGACTGATATAGACTAGGAGGAAATACTTTTTTTTAAGAGGAAAAATAAAAAAGACTCTAGCGTCAAAATTAAGGAGATGAAAATCCTCATAGTCAACAGAGATTTATACTGCTTAAGCATACTGTAACAGGTCCATAAAAGGCGTATGTGCAGTATATCTGTAACCAAAGCAAAACAAAACAGAGCAGAAGGGAAAGTTATGTTTGTAAATGGGAACTTTTGAGAGCTCATTTTAATCAAACAGTTAAATTGCTTGTTCTTGGAAACTGAAGCTTGCTAAAGAAGAACACAAACTATGGCAAGTAATTTGGGAGTAAGGGGGAGGATTGAGTACCAACTAGCCAATAATACAAATAACAAACTTGTAAATGTACTGAAAGTAAGAAGCTTCTTATGGAGAATCAGCCTGTTTATGGAGATGAGAGAGCAATTGGGGAAAACTAGAATTTTGCTAAATCAACACAATACATGTTTGTGCCATGACCAATTTAATTATTAAACCTTACTTAGATGCAAAAAACAGCATCTGAAACACAGAGAAGGCAGTCTTTTGAGTGACACTTGTATATGAGAGCCATTTGATCTACAAATCAGGAAAGGGGTTTTCTTCTCCTTAATTCAGCTGGTGCAAACAAAATGACCCATTTATATCACAATGTCCATAAGATATCTTTTTTTTTCCCCTCATGTTTGTTGGACTTTTATGATGCTGTCTAGGAGCTGTGGCAGAAAACTTGTGTATTACAATACTGATGATACTAAATGGAAGTGTGTGTGTGTAAAAGATGGGAAAATCAGTCCTTTCCTTGAAAAAGGAAGAAATCAGGGAGCTTCGTCTCTGTCTTCTCTTTTATACGACCTCTTGGCTATTTTTCTGTGAAACAGTAATAAGATAAAGAAATATGGTCCCATTGTCTACAAGCAGAGTGAACTCAACAACATAAGCAATTTTCACTCTGTTAATACCTTGCTATCCTACAACATAGCCTTCTTTCAAGCACTGTGCAGTATCTTAATGCTTCGGTCACTGCCTTTTCAGGCCTAAACCTTGACCTGTTATGGCTTCTTTACAAAGAAATTACTGAGTGACATTAACATGTGACATTGTATTTACTTTTTTTTAAGATATAATTGAATCATCATGAAAAGGTAGTAAACACACACAACTCATAGGCAATTCAGGTATAATTGCACGCCTAAACTATCAGCTGAGCAAGACCTGGGCTGTGCTGGTGCAGGATCTGCCACAGGATCCAAATCTCAATCTGGCTGAAGTCACCAGGTTGTCTTGGAGCTGTCCTGTGTGCCAAGGCCAGCTCTGTTTGGCTGTGGCTGGGGAGGACTGATGGGGAGCCACTGTCCTCTTCAACCTCAAACACTCCTGGAGCTCTCCCTTTCCACCGTTTTTCACGCATCTTGTGACATGAAGATTTTGGTACGAAGCTTAAAGGTTTAGGCATTTTGCTCTGTGCTTTTATGGTGCTGTTATTTTGGTCACTGTACTTGTAGGTATAGAACGCTTGCTGGATATATTAGCCTTCTCCTTTCAGTCTTCCATAACTTTGTGTTGGAGAAGCGAGTAATAATTTTTATTAGTTCTGCTTAGGCAGTGGGGTTGATTCTGGTCTCATGACAGTGTAAATTGGGAGAAATTGAGCTGACTTCAGGAGAATTACCCACAATCAAATTTGTAGTTGAGCAATGCCTTTTTATATGATTAAAGTATTTATTCTTTGCAGAAAGTTTTAAAATTGTTCAAATGAGGCCCTTGGACTCTGCTCAAAGGTGAATTTTTTGGAAAGTTTTAGCGAAAACATTTCATCCATGTGTGAGTATGAGGAGAGTGGAAAACTATTTTTCCCTTCCATAAAGACTTTTTGCTGCCTTCTTTTGGAGAGCTCTGCAGCATGAGTGGCTGAGACCTGTGTGCTAAAATTTGGCATTGCAATAGCCATAACTGAAGTGCCTTGGTTTTGGCTTTGATTTGAGTGAGTTATGAGCCTTGGAAAACCAGGTACTTAGCACTTCAGAGTTTTGTTTCTTCCTTTAAAGCTTGTGAAGGGTGCAGTCAAGAGGATTTGCTGCAAACACCTGAGTACCTATGCAGCACGAAAGTAGAGAAAGATACTGCTTAAAGCAGCAGGGACGTGTGGGGCTGGAAGAGGAACGGAAGACCTCATATAGCACTTACAGCCTAAGAAGTTTCTGGATGTTTTGTGATATGTGCGACTGAGACTCAAGTTCCTAGGACCTGCTGTCTCTGCTCCTACAGGTCGTTTCCAAAGAACTGAGAGAGGTTTCTGCAGACTGGGAAGGGGCAAGTGTGACACCAGACTCTGGAGTAAGCTGGGACTACTTACGCTCCTCTTGAGTCAAAAGGCTCAGGGGACAAGAAGCAAAATACACTGTTGTTTCTCCATACAATGTTGCAGGTGGTGCTGTTTACCCCTGATGTGACCATGGTTTTGCAAGCAGCATTGCTTTGAAGGCTTAACAAATGGAAGCCTAAGGGCTTGCTGTTCCTCAAAGGGATATGCCACCTAGATCTGAGATTATAGAAAGCATGCCATATCCTACTGGACAGCATAGTTTGTGAAATAGTGCATGCCTATCTAATTGCAATCACATGTGAAATGAGAGGTCAAGGGAAGGCAGGGTGTGCTTCCTTAACTACATAATTTTTTGCCTTAGCATTGTTGATTACGCAGCCTTATGAATCATTAATTTAGTTTTATGTATGGGAGCTGTGCTGCATTTCCTCTGGTGTTTTACAATAAAGCCGGTTAATATTTCCAGTTACTTGAAGGGTTCCATTTAGTTCTAGTGCCAACGAAGGCAGATTATGATGAACTTGTGTATCTGGCTCTTTACTGAGCTTCTACTGCATTGTCACATCTTTCAACGCTGTTCAGAGTGAGTGGGGAACTTTGGTTTTTCCCTTTTTGCACATGAGTAAGGATTGCAAAGGTTGCAGACGCTAGAAGATGAGGCATAGGGTGTGTAATGTAACGTTTCTTTTGCTTTGATTAGTTTTTGGTTTGAAATTCAAATTTAATTTTGATCTCAACAGTTTTTCTTACTGGCTGACAAGTAGTGACAGTGCATCTCATTCATTTAAAGAATACAAATACCCAAGTTAATTTATTTTCAAATGAAGAGGGTGGAGGACCTGACTCACCTCTCTTACCCTCTACATCAGCATGCAGCATGTGCAAAGTATTGCCCCTGCACTGATGGAAATGACTGCATGTGCATGTGCCCATTAGGTGCTTTGTGCTGCAAAGGACTTTCAGCATAGGTGAGATTGCAGCGTGCTGAACGTTAAGCAGATCTAAAGCACTCCCTGGCAAACTAACTGCGTGAGTGGAAAGCAGGAGCTCAGGTGTGCACACTGTGAAGGAATACTACCATGTGATTTTCATATGGTAACCGTGATAAAGAGCTCTCTGCAGCCACGCTAAGGGTCAGAGTCCACAGTCATTAAAACACAACATAAAATTGACTTATGTTTGCATTTCTGTAGTCTCTGCATTCTGTAGCTTTTGTGGCTCATCTGTGTGTGATTTTTTTAAAATAGTTTCATCTTCAAGAACTGTAGTCTGCAGCACCTGTTAGTTATCAAATTGAGGGCATGTGCCATAAATGGAAAGCAAGAACTTAATGTGGTTATAAAGAAACCAGATGAATTATAATTAATGAGATAGTCTTAACAGAAACAGTATTTATTTCCTTCTGTAGGCATGCACTTCTAATGCATCATCCATTGCAGGGGATGTCTCTTTGGACATGCTTTATCCTATATGATAGGTTGTCGTATTGTCTACAGGATGAACAGACAGACTGTCTTGGGGAATCCTCTCTTCCAAATAACACTCGCACAAGTATAGGTAGTACATTTGAGGTGGTAGCCATTGCTTCTTTAAAAAACAAAGAAAAAAGATAATACTGGAAAAATGTTTAATGCAAAGGCATGGTTACTGGGAAGAGTCTAGTATATCCAAGATGCAAACAATTCTAGCCCCTGGCACAATTAAGCACCATGGAGTGGAAAATGCTTGAGCTGGCACTGCCATTGAAAGGAACATCTTGAAACCATGGCCTAACTTAAACTTTTTGTATTGCAAGGAGTGTTTTCTGTTTTTTGGAAAAAAAAAAATTACAGTTGTGTGTTTTTTTCTTTCCCATCTCCCACTGAGCATCCTTTCCCAGTGAAACTAATTTGCATGTGGATCTCTGGTACCTGGCTTCTTTCCTTTTAGGCTGCGTGGTGCCTTCCTCTCATGGAGAAGCTGGATGATTCTTACATCACCTGGTTACTTTTGTCCTTCTCCTTTGCTGTCCCAATGTTTTCCCTATTTGGGTTTCCCTGACTTCTGTTTCCTCTTCTCCTTCT
Source organism: Steatornis caripensis (assembly GCA_013398225.1). Taxonomy (NCBI): domain Eukaryota; kingdom Metazoa; phylum Chordata; class Aves; order Caprimulgiformes; family Steatornithidae; genus Steatornis; species Steatornis caripensis. The sequence continues at coordinate 120,607 of VZSC01011083.1, read as the reverse complement.
GTTAGGCCCCTAGCAGAGGCAGTAAGACTAGCTGTTCTTTATTTCCAGCTGGTTTATAGGTCTTTTGCTTTGTCTTCTCATGAAAGCGTCTGCATGCCAGCTGTAGCAACAGCTGAAAGCAAGGAAAAATCATCACTCTGTGACTAACTTATTTCTCTGTGGACAGTCGGCAAGTTCTTGTTGGGCTGTAAGTGGTCAATGATCTGCAGTTTGAGAACTTTCCAGACACCAAAGTATTTTCTTATATAACATTTCACGGTGAGAAGTGTAAGGTTGCATTCACAAGTGGATTTGTATTTCTCTTTGCGAGGGGGAGGGAATACATGCTCAGATGTATTAGAGGAACAATTCTGATCCAGTAGAAAGGGCAGGCGCGGGGCTTGATTATGGCAGGAATGTAGTTATTGCATGTGAAGATGATTTGGAAAGAACCTAATATTTAACACAACGTTGACCATGAGTGTGTTCATCAGTATAGATCGGTTTTGTGATTAAAGTATGTTGAAAGAACAAAACAGCAGTTCTACTAAACCGAGTTGCAGACTGCTCTTACTCTTTTTCATGCTTCCTTCAGTCCTTGAAATCTTTACAGAACGTCTTTTAGATTAATCAGAGCCTGCTTTGTCTTCATGTTTTCCTGTGCATTTTGATCCTGTCTCTTGGTCTCAAATAAGCAATTGAACACTACATAATGGTCTTAGAATGCAACTAAATGGAAGTTAAATGTTACGTATGCTTTTCCTCCTTTCCAGTATTAAATAATCAGTGTTTGGGTAGAAGGCAGATTTTTAGGAGCCTAGGCTGAGCATAATCCTTTCTCTCTAAAAGACCAAATACATACATACATGTTATGTATACATACAGACATACAAGTTTTGTAAAAGTTAGTGACAGGAGTTGGACTTAGAGTCCTTCTGCTAAATTTGTAGTCAGTACAGCATGTTTCATTCACTTTGAAAGATTCTACCAGTCCAAGAGAAATTTCTTGTATTCAGTGTAACAACATTGTTGTAGCTATGAGATCTGATGATAGAAATACAGACAAGGTCTGTCGAAAGAGGTTGTATATTTAAACTGACCTATTTGTTTAGCTGGAAAGAAGCAAATACTGTGGCATAAGAAAGGCACACTGTGTTGGAAAACACTATCGCATCCCCCGTCAGCTGAGTTAATGAAGATACCACCCCAGCCTACAAATATCCTTTTCCCAAGTGAGAAAGTGATCAATAGAACCCAGACTTCCAGGGAACTAGAAAACTGCAGATATTAGAATTGGCAGAGGATTTGGAGAAGCAGTTTTTCACTGAAAATATGTTGAAATTGTGATTGCTGAGCTTTTTGCAATGCAGTGTTTGATGTAATTCTTGTGGGGAGAAGACTCGGTCCTATGGAGGTTTGAACCTGTGATTCACTTTGATTTCAGGGTCTAGGCCCCAGTTCATCAAAGAATCTTAAGAATTTAGTTCCTTTGACATGAGTGTTTTAAGCTTATGCTAAAGTAAAGCTACTGTTTATGTGCTTTTCTGAATTGGCATACCAGGTACAGGCTAAAGAAAGATTAAGTTAATCTGTCAGACTGTGTGTTGTCCTGGCCATCTTGCTGTTCTCCCCTTGCAGCTAAACTAGTTAATGGAAACAGTTTCTAGAAGCTTAATCATGTAAAGTAATTTAAGAGATCAGTAAACAAAATAACTAGATTAAGATTTTGATCAAGTAAATACTGAAGGTTTCTACAAAAGACAGACTATTTTAATATTGGGTTTGGGTTTTTTGGCTATTCCTTAAAGAGCAATAACTCTTAGCATAGACAATGGATTTTTCCTTCAGGCTACTTCTGATACTTCCCTCCCTGATCAGCTGACTGAGGATGCTACAGAACCAAATACCTTGTCGTAAATGTATCATCTTCAAGGCTCGCTCAGAAATCTGTTGAGCTGGGAAATAGCTGACTCTTAAGTATATCTACCTTCACAAGTGCACCTGACAGCAAAGGGTGGATGATGCTGGGAAAACCCAAACAACAATTTGCTGTCTTAGGTGCTTCTTGGCAGAGCTGAGACCTATGGGTAAAGATTAGCATTTGTGTGTGATGTAGACTGTATGCCACTGCAAATCTGAAAGAGTGCAGGTAATGCTTTGTTCTTGTAAAATACATCTATCTGTTGCTACATAGACCTCATCACCTTGGCCAAAATTTGTCTGCCCTTGTTGCCCTGTGTACTGTTCTGTGTTGCAGGTTCCCATTCAGCAGCCCAGGTGTGACCAGGCGCCAGTGGTGCAGTTTATACAGTTTCTTCTTTGTGCAGTCCTTGCAGGCTGTTGGGATGAAAGACAATGTGTAAATTATACATACTGTTACAAAAGTAGGATGCAATTTGATATACTACAGAATTAGATGCGTGATTTCTGTCTGTCCCATAACCTTTCACTGTGATTTCAATTTGTGGGTTTTTTTGGAAAGGTGTATCTGTGTCTAATGTTACAAATTCTGGGCGCTGTATCTCACTAAAAATAATCTGGAAAATAGTCTAACGCTAAGCATGACTAATGGCAAATCTAGTTAATAAAAAGGATAACTTTTTGCTACTTCCTAAGCTGTATGAGTTCATCTGGCACTCCTTCCTGGCAGAACGTCTCACTTGTCACTGACCAAGAGGGTTCAGAAGAATCATCCATGAGGGCTTGTGCCCTACCTTGGATGAAAAGCCCTGAGCTTGTCTCTCCCTAAGAAGGTGTTCCCTAAGGACCCAGTCTAAAATGCATGATTCAACAGAAGCTAAACTGAGTCAAGTACACGTGCTCCTTCCCACTGTACTAACTCACTGCCATTTTTCTTACTTCTAAAGAAATACTTAGAAATAACTGTCGTTTGTTGGTGACTGCCCTCCAAAGCAACAGTAGTGGCACTAGTGCACTTGTGGCACCGGAACATCACACCACACCAATACAAGATAAAGCTTATATTTCAATACAGAAGAACTATTTGGCTTTGGTGTTATACTCCTTGTAGCTGGATATTAACTTTCATATGCTAAGATATGTTTGTCCTGTTCAATAGCAATTTGTTCTGAAACTGCTTGCGTGCCTGCTGGGCTAGCTACATGAGTTCAATGCAGACTGGTTTTTTGCGCCTAAAAATTATGATGCGGAAAACTGGTTTGCAAAATCTAAAGCATTCAAAATGCTCTGTGTAGTTTTACAGGAGAAACCAAAGGACTTTGGAAAAGCTACACTACGATTTGCATGCTACAATACGTTTTAGGCAGATTATTAAAGTCTCTATCTGCCTTAGCATATTCTGGATCACTTCAGTATTACACAAATAAACTAAATGCACAGCCTGGCAAACAATCATATCAGGTCACCTGTGACAAAACAGCTCAGTCTTGGTTTCATAGCTTAAAATAATGTTCCTTGCTTTCATGTGCTTCCTCATGTTAACAGCTGCAAGTGATAATAGTCTCTGAACCAGCACTGCTCCTGAGATAATTGGTAGTAACACTTGTGTATAAGTATGTTATATACTGGCTGTTAGCACTGAAGTTTGGGAGATCTGAATTGTACAGTATTTGTGTAATCAACTCCTCTCTGCTTTCATTTATAAGTTAAAAAAAAAAAAGAGGTAACTAAAGATTGCTCAGGAAGCAGCTTAAGTTAGCGTTTTTAAGGTGGTCTGAGATTTTTGTGTCAGCATGCTGAAGTCCGCAGCTAGTGTTTGTACAGGGAAGATGGTCATGGTTCATGCAGGTTTGTCTGTGAGCAAGGGAGTCCCACAGAAGAAAAATAAGGATTTTGTAGTATATATAGCCTATATAAAGAGGTAGGTGGGAAATGTGATAAGACTATAATCTGTTGATTACAGAATCGGTACAAGACACTTCTTGAGTAGGGAGAGTCATTGTCCTGAGGTGAGACAGGTGGAAATAGTCAGGATTTGTTTCCTAATGCCAGTTGTCAGGTCAGATGGGTAAGAATGCTTTCCCTGTGCCTCCAGTTTCCCATCACCCTAAATCTTTCTCCACAAACCAGGAACTCGGTCCTGTTCCCCTCCACATCTCTGCCTGCCCAGCCTACATCTCTGTTTCTTGCTCCTCACGGCTCTGCTGTTTATCTCCGCTTTCTTATCTGCTGCTCCACATCTGCACATCCCAGTCCCTGCTCTTTCCATCCCCCTCTCAGGGGAAGGTTTTCTGCTGATGATGGCAGGATGGAGTTGCAGAGGGCAGCGGGGGCCTGCGGCTGCCCTCCAGCCAGTAGGGCGGGGGCGTCCTGCCCTGGCACAGTCCAGCTGGTGTGGGCAGGAGAAGGACCCTCTCTCTGCTCCTGTCTGAGCCACCTGAATTACCCGGTGAGCGAGGGCCGGGCAGGTTCCTCACGCCTCTGCAGAGCAGGACGGCAGCGGCGTAGAGTAAGGGCTGCTAGCAGAGGTGTTGGGGCTTACCGTAACGTTTTAAGTTCCTCATATTTATCTTGTAGGAATAGGTTTGTAAAATAAAGCCTGGCTTGAAATTACCGCCTTTTGTGTAATTATTTGGGGTTTTTTCCCTGATTATTGTAGGACAGTTACACCCCGAAGGTGGCCCGGCGCCCCGGCCCTCGGCTCCTCGCGGCTCCCCGCACCTGCCCGCCCGCGAGCACCGGCCTCCCCTCCGCCCTCTCGGAGCGCGGCCCCACACGGGCGATGGCTGGAGGAGGCGGGAAGGAGGCGCGTCCTTCGCGTTCCGTCCCCCCTGGTACCCAGCGGGACACTCCGCACCTTCTCCCGCTTACAGAGGACAGTGGGGGAGTATAGGCTGCACGAACGGCCCGCTTCAGGCGGCGTCCCCTAGGGAGCCGTAGCCCCGCTGACCGGTCCCGGCGCGGCTCCGGGCGGGGAGTACGGAATCCGCAGTAACTTTTCGGCTGAGGCTGCCTGTGATAAACAGGAAGCCCCTCGGCGGGGCTGGGGCTGGGGCCGGGCCGAGGCGGAGCCTGGTGCAGCCGCCCGCCCTCCCGCCTCCCGCGCCTTGGAGCCGAGGGGCCGCACGGCTTGGCTC
>VZSC01011083.1:68695-115431 GCA_013398225.1 Steatornis caripensis | reverse complement strand
CGCTGCTGACAGGGCGGAGCGGCGGCGGCAGCGGCGGTGTGCCCCGTCGAGTCGCCCGGGAAGACATCGAGAATGAAATTGCTGTGGAAGGCTAAAATGGTAACCGGCTGTCCCGTCCTGTCCCGTCCCTGCCTGCGAGGTGCCGGTGTCCGCGGGGCGGCCGGGCGCGCCGCCCGCTGCTTCCCGGAGCCTCGCTGGAAACGCTCTGCGTTAGCGCGCCTCTGCTCTCCCTCGCTTCCCGGGTGATGCTTAACTTCACGACTCTGTGTGTGTGTGCCTGACGTGGGGAGGACGGACGGAACGCTCCGGAGAGGAACGTTAGTTACCCTTCAGAGACGTTCGATTCTGTTTGTCTGTCCGCTTCGCGCTCCTTTGTACGGTTAACGCTCTAGGAAATGAGGAGGTGTCGCAGCTGTACATGTTCGGTTAAAGTTTGGAAGAGGTTGCGCTTTTTTTTTTGTCTGTTTTCTGTTATTTGTGAGTTTTAAAGCCTCGACTCGATAAAGTTTTGGTTTTGGGTTTTTTTTTTTTTTGGTAGCTTGAAATAATAGGTTTTGGAAAAGCAAACCACAAGCGCTTTAGATCCCTCCTGTCAAAAGAAATAAAGAGTTGCTGTATTTTAAATGCTTGTTAGCTTCAAAGTTTAAAGGCTGTCTGCCTAAGTAATTCAACAGTTTTAAAGAGTGCAATTCCTTCTGTGAATGAAAAGCCAATGAGATTAATTGCTTTAGAAAAGGGGGGAAGGGACAGGGAAGAGAAGACTGCTAATCAAAACCAAACTATTTCCTTAGAAAAGACTTTATACAACTATTTAAAATATGTGCTAGTCTAGGAAAAATGGTTAAATGGAAAGTCAGGGTATCTTGATACCACAGGAAAGGACAGCTTGCCAAGAATATCTCCAGTGTTCCCTCAATCTAAAAGTATCCTGTATTGCTTTGATTGTTGTATTTATGTTGTACAGCCCGTCTTCTGCCCTCAGCTCTGCGTGAAGGAGTAGAGCACCTGGTATAGATTGTGGTTAGCAGAAGAGGGAAGACGTTCCTTTCTCTCTTAACTTTTTTTTTTTTTCTTTCCCCTTTTCCTGGCAGAGCACAATTCAGGACTGGGGTGAAGAGATAGAAGAAGAAGGGGCTGTTTACCATGTCACCCTGAAAAGAGTGCAGATTCAGCAGGCTGCCAACAAAGGAGCAAGATGGCTAGGGGTAAGTAAAGCTGGCGCTCTGGCATTTTGGAAGACTACTCGTGGACTTTGGAGCCTGCTCCGTGGAGCTGTATTCCACATGAATCGTTACGATATTAACTTTTAGCACCAGCTGCTCTCACTGTTTAAAAAAAAGTCTGTCTGGGCCATCTGAAATAACTCTGTCATTGTTTTGACTCTTCCTCTTTTCCTGACTTGTAAAAAAGATTTGACCAGTTGTGGCCATGGGTCAGGTGATACTTCGAGCAGAAATAAGGCTCTTGACTTATGGCCTGAGAAGCTGAACATTTAACAGTTATTTCAGACTGGGCTATGGCTTGTTTCTGCTGTTAGGAACCTACCTCAGGTCTCCTAAACAAATAGTCATGGTATTTTGACTAGTGAAAGTCTCTGAAAAGTCTCCAGAAACTTCCTCAAAACTTAAGTGAACATAGGTGTGGGTCTTATTTTTGTTTTGCTTTCTCGGCTGGGTAAGAAATTAATTGTCTGCATTTCTGCAAGAATTACAGCTCTGTACTGTTTTTCAAAGGTGTATTTCAAAGTATGAAGGCTTTAGTGGTAAGTAAAATGAGCTTAAATGCACACGCACTCAATTTGGAATGCTGCTGAATGCCTTCACCTTTGTCAGGCCAAGTCCCCAGCTGATATAAAATGTCCTCAGTTCGTTAGAATCAGTGCAGCTGTGGCAATTTGAGCCAGATCTTCAGGAGGTGGCTGTAACTTTCATATTATTTTGTCATGTTTATGTATTTTCTTCAGGATCAAAGGCAATAATATAAGAACTTGGTTTGATGTGGCATCCAGGTTGGTGTTTTAAGGACTCTTAAAACTGCCCAGAGATTTCTATCAAATAGTTTTCTTGTGAAGTTCCATGGCATAAAGCAATACAGCAGTGCTGAAACCACAGTCAAGAAAGATAAGCAAATTCTGTCCTGCATACAGATAGTGCTTAGAATCTCCCCTTCCCATGTTTGCAAGAAGTACATAGAGTTCTAATCAGAACAGATAATTTCAAAGCCCCATCCTTTGAGTGGCAGATTTCCCCTCTCTGCCTCCTGTTTTTACCACGAAAAATATTAGAAAGTATTTTTGAGCTGCCATAAATTTCCCAGCTGCTGGTTTGGTGTAAGAGGTGGAGATAATTTTGAATATGTCTGTGTCCCATAAACGTACTTTAGAAAAGTAGAATTTTTACCTGTTTTCAGCTGTGTTGTTCCTTGTATGTAGAAGGAGTTTGCCAGGTCTTGGTCATACTCTCAAAGGAAGAGTGCGTATGTGTTCCTGAGAACATCGCCACAGCTGATGGTGCCGATCTTAATAGGAGGACAAGGGACTGCAAGGTCACGGAAATGACTTTTGGCTTTCCGTGGCTAGCGTTAGCTTTTTCAGGTCAGAATAGAGCCCTGTTTGTGGGGAAGGAGACAGTGTGTCAGAAGTCCGCACCTGTTCCAGGCATAAATTGGTGACTTCAGCTTCCAGGCTGGCGTCTTTCGTGAGCAAAAAACCTCACGCATACTATTTTAACGTGTTTTTAAACATATGGGCTGTTTGTTTCCCTTAAGCTCTTCAGAACATAAAATATTTTAAGCTCTTTCTGTGATCTTGTTTTATTAAAGGCTTTAGTATGGTCCTAAAGTAAAAAAGTAGCCTCTAACCCAGAACGTTATTTATGAATAGCCATTGCTGCCCCTGGCAGTTTTGCCTTGAAAAACGTAATTGTCTCTCTTATAATTGTCATCAGGTGACTTTTTTTTTAACCTGGAGCTTACAGGGTTTTATGATGTTATGCATAGCACTGAACTAATAACCTGTTGGATTTATCAACGTTGGTCTTAATTTTTTTGGGTGGTGCTCTAAGTCAGGCCTAGGTTGAAGACTCAAGGTCAGAAGAGGATGGGAACAACCCAGTCCTACATCAGCAAGTCCTGAGCCTTCTTTGTGATAAATATAGTAACTCAGTTACTGATTATATCCCTGCGTGGATGTACTTTTTCAAAAGTTACATTTCCGATGTTGGTTTGTGTCCTGCAAAGGGCTACTCAGCACTTTGACCTTTTCTGAGGTGCTGAGCTCCTCATCGTTTATTGGTGCAGGTCAAGTTCCTTGTGACTTGAAAAGCCCAAGTCTTTTAAAACCTCGATGTCGCATATGGCTGTTAAATCTTGTGTAGTATCAGAGCAGGGGGTTGATTCGGCACTTCCAGGGTGGGTAGTTCTTAGTGATGCTGCATTTGTAAAGTGATTTGGAGGCTTTTCAGCTGAAAAGCGTTAGATGGTAAATTATTTGATGTGTCTGAGAGAAATGCAGCTCTAACTGAAAATTTCATAGAACCTGTGTTGAAAGGAATATAAAAGGTCTTACTTATTCCGAGTGTGTTGGGATTTGTTACCAATTCCTTTAATTACTGAGAAGCTTGAAATCTTGCTTAAATATGTTCTTGTACAGGTACCAGTAAGTGAATGAACCTAGATCTTTCATGTTTCAAGAAGTCTAATAACTTTTAAAATTCTCTTAAGAACTCACCCAGAGTTCTTGAATGGTTGGCCCTGTTATGAGGGAACAATCTGTTTAAAAGCCAATCATAAGACTGCAGCTCAAGCACCATAAACATTTGCCTGTTTAAATACAGAAATGTCTTTCTTGTGTTTCAAACGTCTACAATGAATAAAAGAAAAAGGCAAACAGGCTGTGACTTACACGGTCATCAGCAGTTCCATAACTTCCAAAAGTGAGAAGCTTTTGTATGAACACCAAATTTCTTAGCTTTAAATTTAATATTAGACATCAAAGGATGCCAATAATAGTTACTGGTTTTGTCACTAAATACTTAGTCACAAAATATTTAGTGAAGCTTAAGACTTTAGGCACTACAGTATTATGAAATATTAAAAGCCTGAGTAGTAGCTCAGTATTGTGATAGATGCTGCACAAAAGTACTATCCTGACTAAAAAGAACTTACAGGCTAAATATCAAATGAGTTGTCATCTCAACTGATGATTGGTGTCCGAGACAGCAGTATCAATTTTGCAACAGTTGGATTTTTCTCAAGTTATTTGTAGACATCAAGGCAATGAAGAGTCTTAACTTCAAAAGTCAAGTGTAACTTCTGGAGATGTTGAGCGAGAATGCCTGCCAAACATGACAGGTTCAGCAAGAGAAAGCATGAAGGCATTTTTTGAAAACTAAGTGGGTTTTGGTGTCTCCAGGATAGACCTTGCGAGGTCTCCAGGATCTTGAGAGAGATGATGTGGAGATTGGGAACAAGCCATGAGGACCATGGAGACTGAGAACCCTGGCCTAACTTCTTTGTGAGAGAGAAGAATGGAGAAGTAGAGATTTGTATAGATGGAAGGCACGCTCAAAAGAGGAGATGCGAGAATGCTTTCTGCAACAGGCTTTTGAGTGGACGTTCACCATATCATTTTGAATGGCATTACATCAGGCTAGAGAAAAAGGCATATCAGTAACTGGAATAGAAGTTTTGAGAGTGCGGTGAGGAATTTTAATGATGTGACTAGAAAGAGAAGGTTGTATTTTAAAACTATGACACAGAAAGAACCTGAAAAATTATATTCAGCTTACCTCTGAGGATGTAAACAGAGCCCGTAGGGAGGCTGGCACCTTATGGGTCAAACACGATGCTGCTATTGTCCATGAAGAAAAAGCAACAAAGCAGAAAAGACAAGTGAAAAGTCTAGAGTTCTGTAGAGCTTTTTGATCTTGAACTTACAGCCAGGTACCCATGAAACAAAACACAGACAAGGTGAATCGTACTGTAGCCAGAAGCAGATAAAAACAGTAAAGCAGTGGCTATAAAAGTAGATCACCTGCTGAACACCTGGATTTCTGTTGCCAGGAGCAATATGCTGACCAAGTCAAAGAGGTGAACTCTAGTCAGTGACTTAAACTGAAAAGTAAACAGTTAGTTGAAAGAGAAAGGAAAAACCAGCAGGTAGAGAAGTGGAGAGATGGGGAGAATGTTTAAGAGACAAGTGATTGAAAGAGATTTTGACTAGGAGAGCGATGGGGCTATGGCAGGCAATATGTACAAGGGAAAGCAGTACAAGGTGGGATGGGATCCACTGGACAAGTGAAAGGATCAGAGGAGGACCACAGGGAAGAAATGTTGCACTTGTCACGTGGTAGAAATGAGAATTTTTCAAGGGGTCCTTTGCAAAGAGGAACAAGGGCTGGAGAATTTGAGGAGCTGGGACTGCAGATATGGAATGAGATTAAATTGGGATTCTGAAATTGCTCGACTATGGAGTGGACAAAATTGAAGAAAGAGGGGAAGGAAAAAAGGCCTTTCTAGTAAAGGTAACTGGCCTGGTTGTTGTGTTTGTGCCGGATGCCAGTGGGTGCATAAACTGAAGATGCATGAGGGCCAGAGGAATGGGCCTTACAGTGATGGAAAGAGGAAACAGTGAATGGTGTAAGATAATAAGGCAGGAAGAAAATGAATGACCATATAAATAGCAAACAGGCAAGTGAGGGGGTGGTTTAAGGCTACCGGGATGGATCAATGATCTTGGCAACTGACAAGAACTGAATCAAGGCAGCAGATACTATTGCCAGCTGATTCCTTCATCAAATCTGACTGATCCAATAGGAGGTGATGCTGTGTCAGTGGGGTTTGCCTCAAATTGATTTTCAGGAAATTATTAAATTCTGTAGAAAGGTGGTGTCCAGCTTAGAACTACAAAGGAACTGGTATATGAAATGATGGTCGAGCAGCAGGGAGTTTGAATTAATCTGTCAAGTCAGAAATGCCATCGTATGACTGGAGAACAGCAGTGGTGCCTGTATTTGGGGTGGGGGAGGTATGATCTAGGTAGGTAGGAGATATTTGTATCCCAAAGACAACTGATATGGATTTTAAAAGGCTGTGGGTTTAATCTGTTTGTTTGTTTGAAAACCTACTCTTGAAATCACTCAAAAAAATTAGCCCATGGAGAGACTGAGGAATTATAAGGTAGGTGAAGGACCTGTTGAAGAAGAGCTGCTGCTGCAGCTTAAGCTGAAAGAGGGACTGCTGGTCTGGGGACAGGTGCCTACGGGAGCTCTACATGGGTCAGTCCTGTGACTGAACTGCTGTCAAGTGTTGATTAGGGTGAGTGACATAAAAGCAGAAGCATGCTGACAAAATCTGACAGTCTGGCAGGGAAGAAAACTCCTGGAGGATGGAAATATCCTACAGACTGACGTTCAGGATGGCTGTAACAGAAATGGGTTGAAGTTAAATAGCACAGAATGCAAAGACATGTTTGTGAATGGATTAAAAGAAATTCTGCTGTAGGATAACGTTTTTTGTCCTTGTCCCTTCCAGCTTTGGGTCTATTACTCAATGACAGAATACGTGAGCCACCAGCATGATGCAAAACAGAAAAGGCAAATGTGATGCTCGGTTGTTTTAGATTATTGCCAGCAGAGACGGGAAGTATGACCCCCCTTGTAGAGTGTCCTGGCTTGCAGTCTGTAATTCTGATCATTTTTGAGAAAGTTGATTTAAACTCCCTGGAAGGGAGACAGGAGGAGGGCTTTTAGGATCATTAAGAAAATGATGAATATGTTTGATGATAATCTGAAGACTATAGCTTAATTAGGTTAACCAAAATGAAGATTTAGAGAGTATATGATTAATACCTATAAAAAATCATGAAGCAAGCACAAGGGATGGAAAAGAACCATTCAAACTAGCTACAGACTGGTGTATAAGTTGTTAGAAATTAGAAGAAAGTTTCAAATCAGAGCAATGAGGTAGTGGAGTGGCACTCCAGCAAGAGTGAAGGAAGTCAACAGCATCAACATTGGGGCTCGATCAGTTGGTGAAGAGGGTTATAAGGTGATTTCCTTTTGTAGCAGAACACAGCATCCTCCAATTGTATGTTTTGAAGCCAAGTGGAAATACAAGAGTAAGAACGTGTGAGCGAAGGAAAGGATCTGGGTAGATCATTGATATGGAAGTTGCATTTTTGAGGGGAAAATATGGGAGCTTGTGACAAGAGAAAAAGAGAGATGCAAATGTACAGTCAGAGAGAGGGAAGTTGATTGTGCAGAGCTGGTTGTTTCTAAGAGATGAAGATGAGAGGAGCGTCCGGAGAAGAGAGGCGTGTTTGGGAGCAGCTAGTTTGTGGTAGAAGTCCCCCATAGTCTTATCCAGACTAATGTGGCTGTAAAGCCTTGGTTAACTCACGGTAGGCAGTGGTGTTGCTCTCTGCTGCTGCTGGAGAGACCAGTATGCGAAGAGGAGGTTGCTGTCAAATTTTAGATTTGAAGTTGTTGTAGAGGCAGCGAGAGAAGGGCAGGTAGGAATGAGGTGTACAGCAGGGAGGGGGGAAGATGGATGAAGAGAGTGCCTTGTGTTGTGTGGATGTCTGAATACACATCAGGAAGCGGAATATGGAGAAGCAGATGCAGAAAAGTAGCAGAGAGGCGTTAGAAGCTGTTGGTTTGGAATTGGAGGAGGGGCATCAGTGGTGTAAGAAGACTAGAGCGGATGCAGTGCTGCAGAAAATGAGCAGTGAAAGGCATAGGCAGATGGACAAGAAGATTACAAAATTAAAAGCAAATGAGCTTTTAAAATGCTCTGAAGGGACTCTGGTAGACCCCCCTGTTAACCAGCTAGAGTGCTTTATCTCACCCTTCCAGGCATTAGCGAGGGGTGGGCAAGTGGTGTCCAGGCCTGGAGGAATCTGAGGGAAGCAGAGAGGAATGAGTCTTTGAGACAGGAGGGGCTCCCTAAGGCTTGCAAATGTTTTTCCTATCGGAGCCCTTTATCTGGGAGGGAGTAAGGAAGAGACTGTCACTCTGCCTCTGGAGTTTTTACTGGGGCAGGTCACAGGAAACGCAGCCAGGAATGGGAGTTTCCCCAAGCCTTTGTGCACTGGAGGAGGAGGAGGCCTATGGAGACTGTGTCCCCACATCTTAAATGATTGCAAAGCTTTCAGAGCCAGTCCTGAAGCATCAAGTTTCTTGCTCTATTGATGGATGACACAGGCTGCTCTGCCTTTGAGTCTTAAATATCCAGATAACAGAGAAATACTATACTCCCTCATGGCCAGTGCTGCCTGGTTTAGTTAGGCATTGGTTACATGTCTAGGGCGGATTTTAGATAAGTGGGTTTTTTTTCTTTCTGCTTTCTTTTTTTGGCCACAGCTGAACTTCTGGCTCTGGGGTTTGTTCGGCAGAGATTGATTCAAAACATTACTTGTCTCAAGGTGTCTTTAATACTATAATATTGGGAGTATAGCAGAATATGTTCTTCCAAAACCATAAATTAACTGCTGTAGAAGGGTGCTTTAAATACCTTCAAAATTCTGAAAGGGGAAAAGTACCAAATCTATTGTTAAATATTTCTGTGTTTTCTTAACACTCATATTATTTTATAACTACTTTTTCTGAGAATTTTGTGGTGTTTTAGAAATGAATTTTGAATTATTGTCTTGCACTGGGCACCACATGACCACAAGTTTGGCTTCTAAACACCTCTACAGGCACATACATTGGCAGGAAGCTTGTGTTGGAGAGTTCACTCAGAAAAACACTACCAAAACTTCTGTCTAACTAATCTGTATTCCAGTTAGGACCTAGGACATAACCTTCTATTTGACTTGAACGATACATCAGAAAAGAAGTTTTAGTTTGGATTTTTTTCTTTCCAACACCAACCTCCTAAATATGGGTTGAGATTTAAATGGTGCCTGGAACCATCAATGTTTCTGGAACACGCAAAACCTCAAATTTTCTTTGAGCCTGCTCCTGCCCTCCCATATGCCCATCTGAGCCAGCTCTGTGATGTCGTTTTTCTCTTACTCTTGGGTCCCAGATGTTCTGCTGCAGTGTAGTTTCTCCTGTGCAACAAGCAAGCAAGGACTTGGCTGATCTTCGTCCTTGCAGCAGCTGTTTTGTCTCTTGATTTATAGCATCTGTTGGTCCCTTTTGGCTAAATCAGACCCTTTGGAATCAGGTTCCTGCAGCCTGTCCTGACTGCCCAGACCAAGGCCAGGGTGTAGTTCTGACCGTATGTTTGGCAGAAGCAGAAAAGCAGTTCCCAAGGAGCTGACAGGCTCCCTACAGAAACTGGGTTGTGCTATTGTCTGTCCCGAATGCAGTCTTCTCTGAGGAGCTGTCTTGGAGATGGAGAAGGAAGAAAGATGGGTTGTGCTCACATTGATTTTGCATGGTGGAAGATGCCTGTCAACTGCTGGGGAGAGACAAAGAAGATATATAGGAGATTTCAGAGAGGACCAAATAATTTTTACCTATAGACAGGTGCATAGTTATCAAATAGGAAGCCTGGGTGTCTCATTCACCTTATCTTTTGGTTTTGAGTAGAGTCTTTCCTCCTGTCTATTCCTTCCGTTGTGGGCATAAGAGTACAATAGCATCGTAGCCCTTATTAATGACTTACGGAATATTTTTCGCCTGACTTCCCAGTTCAGGCACAGATCTCTGCTCCAGGGATATCCCAAGCAGCACTCTTCGATGTGGTTGTCAACTGTGTAATAGAGACTGTGTGGAACAGACAGTCAGAAATGAAACCTGAGCTTATTGTGAATTTTAAAATGGAAGCCTGGAAGTTTGCTTTTTGAGTTCCAAATGCAAAATGCATAATTAGAAGGGTAACTGACTTTGTAGCACAGTATCATGCTCTCAATAGAGTTTGAAACCTCCCGTTCCAAGCTGTCAAAGGGTGACAGGGTGGCAGTGCTTTCATCTTGCGGTGTTATTAACACTGAGCTAAGGCTGTTAGGATACTCCTGTGAGGCCACATGAAACTCTGGAGAGAGACACAGGCAGCCTCCCTTCCTATAGGGCTGTGCAGAGGCATCTCTTGCTAAGGATCATTGTAGTAAGTGGAATAGCAAGAGGTAAGGGAGGCCTTTTGAGCAAATGTTGCTGGGGACTGCTCTGTTCTGATTTTGCACTGGTTGCGTGTGAGTGCATTTTGGAAATCTCACAGCCAGCCTGCTTATGTATGAAAACTTGCTGGTGGCATATTTTCAGTTTACCTGTGACATACATATAGGAATATAATCACATCCTGTACTAGAATTGATCACCACTGGGAATTCCCCTGGTAGCCAGGATGCCTGTCTTGTTAAACTATGCTTCTCGGATGGTAGAGGTTCTCCACGAATTTTAGCATCTTAACTGTCTTGCTGCTAATATCACTGAATGTTATCTTGCTTGATTTTTCAAGAAGTGAAAGGAATACCAAAAAAATCAGCTTGCTCTGCAAAGAAACTGGCATTTTCTTTCTCAGTGCTAGAAGATCTAGGTCACTTGTTGGGTTAAAGAAGTGTTGGCAAGGACTGTGGCTATGTGTCATCGGAAAGCCTGGGAGAAGCAGCATACAAACTGGACTGAGATGCAGTAAAGAGAATAGCCCTGGAGAAACCATTAGTTTTACAGTTTTGGTTTTGATGTTTTCATTTAAGAAACAGGCTGAAGCATTGCGAGCATGTTAGTCATGCTTAGATTTAAATTTAGCCTTGGTAAAGCTAATTAAAAATATGTTTAGTGACAGTGTGTAAGCACATGCTTTGAACTTGCATCTTTTACTACTGCTGTAGGAATCTTATTTTCTAAATACATAGCTTCCTATAGCCAGCACTGTAGGGGAGTACAGCTGTGTGAAGAAACGAGCGCAAAGTGATCAGATCGTGGCCTAGCCCCCCGAAGAAAATGGGGTTACCTTGTGTGAAAGGGGTAAATGAATACTAACTCATTGTGAATCGTCCTCTTCCTTGTCTTTGTGTAGCCAGTACCTTGTAAACCAGAGGCGAAATGTGGGTGACGTCTTAGTGATGTTTATCACCCCAGTAAGATCGTGTCAGAATTGTATCATCTTCATGCATAAGACTGTTTTTTTTTTTCTTGAAACACTACAGAAATGGTGACCCTCTTGCATTTGAAACGTTACGTTTTTAGCGGCTCGCTCAAAAGCAAAGCTGCTTTTGTCCAGTGGACGTGGGCTGGGTTGATAGACCATTCTTTGAACAGGGATGACACTTTGATACGTTTTATTTGTATATTTCTCTGTATCTCCTCATGGTTAACACAGGTAAACCTCAACCTCGTTCCTACAGGGCTGAGTAGCTGACCAGTGGTTGTCTTCAGGGATTCATTGTGGTTTGCCTGTGCAGTCTCCCAGAACTTCTTTTGCCCTTGATTTACCCCCAAAATGCTCTCTCTTCATGTTCAGTGGCCATACAAGCTCTTGAGAAATGACTTGTAGTTCTTCATGGGTGGTACACCAGCATGTAGGTTTACATTTAGGGCCAAACTGTAAGATCTGTGTTACATTTTTACACCTTTTGGAAGAAGAATTTTATTGATATGTATGACAATATGGGTGTGCATTGAGGTTTTTTTTAATACGTATAACATTTTAAAGCTGTACTGAGGAATTTTATGTTTTGGACATAGAAATCCATTTACTGTTTTGGATATCGCTCTACATTGGACCAAAATGAACTTGTGCTAGCGCCCGATTACAGCACCGTGCCACCAATAATTTAGGGACTGGAAGGAAAGTAAAAACATAGCCAAGTGAAATGATAATGATCTTGCATTCTTACAGCATCTTTCATCCAAATAACTTTCAAAGCATGGTCACAAATTGTCACCAGACAGACTATGTGAAATATGTTGTAATGTAGCATAGCACAAAAGTAGGATTTGGGTGGGGCTTAAAACTCAGCAGCAGTGCTCTTGCCTGGGATTTGGTGGAGTTCCCCTTTATTTGGGGAGGTGGGGAAGAGAGGAGAAAAAAGTATTTCTGGGACAATGTGACTTTTAAAAGGCTATTTTCTGAGGTTTCCGAAGAGGTCGAAGTGTTAGAAAAAGTTCTGAGGGAGATGGATTAGCTGTCAAATTTGCATAGTAATATTTATTTAGTGGCTTCATGGTATTATCACGTAGATATCTTCTCCACGTGTGTCATAGATGCTGCAAGCAGCAGCTGCTTAACAATGCACAGCAGCACATTGAAACAGTTTAGGACCAGAAGTGAATTAATTAAAACCAGTTGGGGAGAAGACCTGGACTTCTGTGAGTCCAGAGTTCTGTGGAAGCATTCACCCACCATGCAAAAGCAGTTGCCAAAGCAAGCTCAAATCCTGAGCTGTAGCGGGGAATGAAGTGAAGCTTAGAAAATGCTACTACGGAGATTACAGTAGCACCTCCCTCGTTCCTCATGCTTGTTCCCTCATCTCAAAGATAAGGGAACTAGAAAATGATCCACAGATGGGAAAGGACTGCTAGCATTTGGAGACCCCGAGAAGGTGAGGACTGTTAAATTTGCATCTTAGTGCAAGGAGGGTTGATGTGCAGGTTTAACGATAAGTGCATTTGTTAAATCTTCATAGGATTGGGGCTCAATACCTGCAATGAATAGGAGGATATAGCAAAGGCATTTAAAGCAGTGAGTGGAGAAGGGATGCTTTATCTCCAGGGAGTGTTTGGTGGGCTTGAAAGCAAGGGAGAGGGGGGAAGAAATGTGTAATTAACCTGAAGGACTCACTGCTGGAAAAAGTAATTGAGTCCAACTAAGTCTGGAAGGATTCAGAAAGGATTAGACATTTATATAAATAATGAGAACAAATGCATGCATACTATATGAGATTTAAAACACGAGACACATGATGTTTTGTGATTTAGGTATAAAACAAACACCTCCTGCAGCTGACAAGAGTCTTTCCCTTGATACTGGTTATTCTGTATGTTACGGGTGTTATTTCTTCACCTCCCTATATAGCATCTGGGCATTGTCAGAAGGAAAAACCTCTAGTTTAGTTTAAAATGACAATTATTATGTGTTGCTGTTTATAAAGTTCTGGTTTCGATTTGTTTGCAGCAAACATTTAACGAGACAGAATAAAATTAAACACAGGCACTCATAAAAAGAATCATGAGAACTTTAATGTCCAGAAGATGTCAGGGCCATATTGCAACATGTTATGGGAGTTTGTTGTGGGCCTGTTTTCCAGCAGTCCTGCAGCCTCCTCCTGGTCAAAGAGAACACTGGCTTGTCAGATCCTGCTTTTTTTTGTGTGTAAAACAAAAGTCTGCGTCCTTGCTGTTTTAGACCCTGCGAATGTAGGAATTGTGTGGGTTGCCCTTTGCTTTACCCCATTCAACTTCGTAATAGCCATTTTAAAAATAAGGCAGCTAGAAGAGAGTATGGCACTCTACATGTGGTCTTATCAGACCTTTTATGCAGTGGAAGAATAACGTCCTTTGACTTGCTTCGGTACCCTTTATTTATGCTTTGCAGAATTGTTTGCTTTTTGTTGCTGCTTCCAAGCGTTGTGCTGAAAGATTTAATGTTCTGCCTACTCTAACCCTTCAGATCTTTTCTCTGATCTGTGTGCCACAGTGTGACCTTTGAGGGTAGTACTTTCAACGGGCTTTTTTGCTGGCCTCTTACATTTCTCTACATTTAGTTGTGTAAGCCATCTGCGGCCCATCAGAGTGTGGTTGCCCTTTAACAGCTTTGGCCATCAAAATGAAACTTTGGCAGCCTCCACCTTAGGTGTGAAGCTTTCTGCCATTTTGCATGGGAGCAGTCACTAACCTTCTGCTCTGTCAAGTTACTGGGTTACAATCTGATGGAGTTTATTCCTTTTTCTCTTTGCCCTCCAGTTTGTGTTCAAATATCAATTTACGTCCAAATTTTTGCAATCATCTCTGTGTAGCTCAGCCCTGCATCAGTGCAGAGGTTATTGCATACTGCAAACACCACTGAAATGTGTGGTGGTGGTCCCTTAGCTGCTGTTGCTCTGCTTGTCTCCCGTGGCTTAAAAATAATGTGAAATCTTCACTGAGAATGAACTGTTTGCTGTGTCTGATATCAAGCACATGAATTATTATGTGTAATGGCCCTGTCGTACCAATTTGAGGACAATTGTGATACTGGATTTAGAAAGGTACTGCATGTCAGGGGTCCCATGCTCAGTATTCATTTGCTAATGACTCACCCTGTGGCTTGAACTGACCAAGTTGTATTCTGGGGGTTTAATTTTCTCACCTGTAAGATACTAACTATTCATTTTGAGATTTAGCGATCTGAGGAGTGTAGCACAAACTCTTGTGCTTTAATACGACTGCATAGTTTCAAACCTATGAAAGAGAAAACCTTCTACTGTGCTGGGCATGCAAGAAAAGTTCTGTAGCAGAGCAAGATCCTGCCCTGTGACTGTAGAGTCTTTACCGTTGGCATGCTGGAGAACAATCCACTGTGCTGCTTACAGATGCAGAGGCTTGGCTCTTCTAATCTCTTTTGTGAAGAGAAAGGTTGGTGGACGAGCCAACAGAGTTTACCTCCTTCTTCCTAAAACCTTCCAGCAGGACCCCAGCAGAGCACCATGCAGCACGCAGAGGGTTGCCTCTCCCGGGGAGTGGGTTGCTGTATCGGAGCGGGTTGCAGTGGCTTCGAGTGCTGCGTGCGTCTCCAACTCACAGCCTGTGGACTACAGCTGGCGACGCTGCCGCTGGGCCACAATGGCACCAATAAGGTGTAGGCATTTGAAATGCTTTTGCGGAGTGATCCTATTATTATATTCTGTTCTTTCATCTATTTTCCTCTTATGTTCTTGCCACCTTTTTGTTCTGAAAGCAGTTTAAAGGATTGTTTTCTTTCCCCCTCCCACCCCCTCAGCTGCTTTGTACAGTTGCCTTTCTCCTTATGAAGGCTCAACCTTTCTCCCAGTCAGTAGCTGTTTCTTCCTTTCTAGGGAGTCCATGGGCTCTTTGTGCAAGTAAAACAACATGTTTTTATTATAAAGTGGCCTTTTCTATTGAAAGTTCTCAGCGTGATTGAACAATACGGAATGACTGAATGCTTTGAGATGTGTTCAAATCATCATAGCTGTTGGGCTTCAGACTGGAGGCTTGTGACGTACTTTGTGTAGTAGCCTTAGACTTCCTGTCTCAGTGACTCCTCCTGACTCTTAGAACCCAATGACCTAAACTTCTGGGTATCTATATATCCTAAAGCAGAAATAGACCATCACATGTTAAAGAGCTATCTAGGATTTATTTCCTCCTGTATATAGTTTGTGCCCCACATAAACTTGCATAAAAGCTTACATCCATTGAATCACTGAGTTTCTGTTTTGACTTGAATCAAGTGCAGAATGTCCTTCAGTTGTTTATAGTATTCAAAGCTTTGTTGGTATTGGGATGCAGATGACAAGTCAGTGCAACCTTCAGGATTAACTATTGTCTTAAGTGCAAAAGAGATTAGTTAACTAAACGCTCCTGAGGTGCATTTGGAAGCCAGTTTAACTATTACATGCAAATACAACAAGAAAATGATTATGAAGATATGCCTATGCATCCTTTTGTCTGTTTGCTTGGTTTGTAGTAATCTCTGGCCCTACCTGTGGTGCATTTTGTATTTTTAGAGCAAAAATGCTTTAGGGCAGGGATGGTGTCTTATGTTTTGACATGGTAGCCATTGTGCTGCTGTTGGAAATGTCTCATAAGTAACAATAACGTATTTCATTTGGAAGTCAGATCTTATGCTTTTGCATTCCTCCCATTGAGTGTTTCAGATTGATTCTGGCTGTGCGTTCGGTCTGCTGGCTCCCTGTAGCATACAAAATGTGAATGAACTCTTGCACACTTACTTAAACCATGAGGCTTGCATTCTTCTTCATGCAAAAACAGTCATCTTGTTCAGAAAACATCAGGTGGCCATACAGTTAGAACAGGACAGAGAAGAACAGAGGTATGCTGTTGACTCCTGATGTGTAATTACACACACCCACCCCACCACCACCCGGTCCCACAAATGTGTAAATCTGGACAATTTCTGTTTTATCTTACAGCCTGACATTTTTGGCTCGCTCTTTCCCCTCTACTTCCAAGCTATACTTGTTTTGCATTCTGACTCGGTGCTTCCACATAATTATGTGTGTGTTTTGGTTTGCGTCCATTGCCTAAGGATTTGAATTCAACTGCAACATAGCATTCTT
This sequence comes from Steatornis caripensis, assembly GCA_013398225.1. NCBI lineage: Eukaryota > Metazoa > Chordata > Aves > Caprimulgiformes > Steatornithidae > Steatornis > Steatornis caripensis. Next base: position 99,242 of record VZSC01011083.1, on the reverse strand, counting down.
ATACTGAAATACAAATGTCTGCAGTGGGTTCAGCGCCAGCTCACGGAACCCGTGCTGCTTTCTGCTGTGTCAGAAGAAATGGGTTAATGGCCGGGTGCTGCAGTTGCAAGAAGGCAGTAATTTGTGTAGGTATGCGGTATGTTTAGTTTGCCATATGCTTATGCAGTTTGTCATACAAAATGCAGAATTTGTCACAGAGAAGACACCTATCAAATTGGCGCAGGGATGTTGCGATCACAGGTCTGGTGCATACAGACACACATGTTGTCACACATAGACGCTCCCTTTATATGTGTGTGTATGCGTACAAGAGAAGAATCCTAAGACAGTCCATAATCTGATCCCCTGTGATGTCTAGATAATATAGTAAAAATGCAGTTTGGCCTGAACTAATGACTGGACTAATATTTTTGGATTCTTTCACCACTTAAATAAATGTTCAAGCTGGTTAACTCTTAATATTAGGTAATACTAGCTTACTATCACTGCTTTTTCTACTCAGGCCCCACCCTGGAGAGGTCTCTTAGTTTCAAAACAAAGGGTAGTAAAAAGCATAGCCATTGAAATGAAGTTTATAATCCAGTTTAGGTATGTATTCATGCTGTGGTCATAAAAATGGTTTGCTTGCTGCTAACCTATTTCTTCTATAAAAGATGAAAAAAAGCTTGGCGATAGAGGTTGCTCATAGTAATTATTATGAATCTTGTAGCAACATTTCCTTGGTATTTTTTTCTTCCATAAAAATACCTTATGTTTCACGCTCAGTTTATTTCAAAATCTGAACTGGCCTTCTGCTAAATATTCTCTCCTCTATCAGAATGCTTTTAATCTCATTGTACCTACAGTTTCATTTTCCAGCTATTCATACTATTAAAATCTACCACTCTTGCTTTGTTGTTTATACGAAGTGCAGTAATAGTTTACACTGATTTCTTGAGTCAGTATAATTTTAATGTCGGTGTACTGTTTGAGCAAGCTTTACAGTCTGGAAGGAAAGCCAACAATACAGTCAGGGTGAATAAAAACCATTTTGGGTTACGTAATGTGCATTCATGCTACTATTATGCAACAGAATTATTACTTGTGGCATCCTTAAATCCATCTTGAGTTCAACAGTGTTGCCTGCTGTCTCATACAGGACGTTCTTTGTTTCTACTGACTGAGCAGAAAGTGATGATGAGCCCCGCAATTAAATTAAATCACGTTCTTGGAAGGGGAGAAAAATAGTGTGACTTTTTACAGGAAAATTATTGCAGTTTCTGACTACCAACAACGTAAGTACTGGTGAAAAAAGGTCTTTGCGTTTCTGAATGGTCAAAATACAGTTTTTTTCACATTGACCTATCATTTTCATAAAACGGTGTGACTTCGCATATTAAATCTGTCTGACTGTGTTAGTGGTAATATCAATCATCCCTTCTCTTTGCTATACTTGGCATTTATTTAAAAATGACAGCTTATTTTGTTCTGGCGTTTTTCATGAAAGAAGCATGGCAAATGGCTTTACTGACCAGCATATACAAATTTTGTTTGTGAAAATAGCTTTCCTCTGATATTTCTTAGGGTAGACATAGAGTTGTTGTCATCTTTAAGATCCAGGCCGCTTATAAATATGAGGATAACTGAGAATTTTCAACTTTTGTGTGGTGGTGATGTCGCTGGACTGATACTATAGCAGTAATAAGTGGGATCAAAATTCAGTTGTACTGGAAATAATCCTGTCATGTCTAGCCTTGTGTCAAGATAATCAAGACTCATATAACAATAAAATAGGGAATTGGGGAGATGGGAGGGAACACAATATTAAAATTGCAGTTATACAGTAATTGCAGCATAAGCATTGAGGTGGGTGAGAGCAGGAGATGAGGCTTGGGACAGGGTTACGTACGAAGACTTGAAGGACAAGGTTTTCGATTTCAAGGCAGACTGAGTTATTTATGGGCTTGGATGATGACTTCAGGAGCTGTATTTTTTATCAGTGGGAGGATACTGGTGTGGGTGGGATGGGGAGAAAGGTCTGACGTTGTGGGCCTTTGAAATCTAGATTAGTTTAAAATAGGCGAAAGTATTCTGTGTAGAGGCTACAGTGTTGTCACATGTAGTCAAATCAGGTAACCTGACTTCTTCTAGCTTCTACAGTATGCCTTGTATAAAGTTCTTTAACATTTGCATATAAAAGTCATCCTGGAAGGACAAAAAGGGACTAACATGTGGGTTTAGGTCAGTAATTTAGCCTAAGCTGCCTAGTTTAATGAAGTGAGGAAGGCAGGTTATTACCTGTGCGTGTTCATGTCTATTAGAAATGCTCTTAAAGTTGGGAAGTCGACATGGTCTTAGCCGTTTATGCTACGTTTTCGGAGTTTAGTTAGCTCTTCTGTAGGAGATTTACACACTAGTAAGTGAATTCCATTATGTGTATTCAGCGTGGCTGCTTACAATGCACATCAGCGCGTCGTGTAGTTTAACAGAAAATCACAATGATTTTTGACAGTGTTCTTTTTTCAAAGTATTTGTTCATACCTGGATTTATGCTACTCCTTGCTTGCTGTGCCCTTAGTTGTTGCCTCGTGACAGTATTCTGTAGTCGCTCAGTAACAGTGCAAAAACTAAGTCCACGTGAAGATCTCTTCTGTTGAACACTCTGGTGTCTTAGCCCTATATTAAGATCCAGACTGACTGGTATTGCATGACACTGGCAGGTGACTACTCCAAAGATGGTAAAATGGGTGAGGAGGAGCTGGGGAGAAGTTTTCGTTTTGGTAAGAGACTATTTGCTTTCAAGCTCCCAGTAGATCGGGTGAAGGACTGAGCTGGAATCTGGCGTTTTGAGCTGAATGCATGGATTTGTCATGTTTTTAGTTGCCGTTTCTAGCTTCTGCCGTCTGCTTGTTGCAACAAAACTGTTTTGGGTTGGTGATCTTCTACGTCTTCTACATCTGCTACATGGACTCAGTGTAGAAATGATACTGCTTAGTTTATTATAGAGTGCTTGTTATCTATGGACTCTGAAGTACTTCATAGAGGAGGTCAGTCTTAATCTGGCCTTCCAGAGCTGTAAAAACTGAGGCACGCAGAGGTCTTGTGTATGGCCACCCAGGGGCTAACATTACCATGACTTGAACTTCCAGGGTGCTAAGACTCTCTGGAGCCACCTTTGAGGACCTCCCACGAGGGACTCTTCTTCCTGCAAGGCTGTCACGTGAAGAGCCAAACTGCCTACCCTCTGCAATTAACGGAAGTTTTGCTTTGTGCAGCTAAAATTTTGGAAATTATTGAAAATCTGTGAGCAGAGGAAATAGGTGCACTTCTTGCAAAGGGTGGCCAGTAATTTTGGTTAAACTTGGCGGTGGCCAAACGCTTATTTGGTTGTGTAATCTGATTTGTCTGATGTTTTCTAGATCTGCATGATATTAACTTCTGGGGGGGTGAACATAGAAACATCCTGCTTGGTTATGCTGTGTTTTCAGATGACCACAATCGAGGCTTGCATTCTGTGAGCTTGAACCACTAAGTACTCCTCAGGTGGAAGGTGCAGCATAGCTGTTGTTGTAACCTGTAGTCAGGATTACCAAAAGCTGTTTCAGAGTCAAGTGACATATATGAGCTGTCTGCCACCATTTGTACCAGTTTTCCCTGCTCAACACCGTTTCTTTTCTCCTTTATGGTTCCCAGTCAGTAACTCAGCCTGGGAACTGTAAGCAGGCTTTGGCACCTACAGATTTCCAGGACAGACTGGAAGCAGTGAGAGTGTGGGGAGGGAGGAAGAGAAGTTAAGACAACGGTTGTTAGCAGAAACAATAATTACTAGTTACTGTGTCTGGGGCACAGAGGAACTGCCTCAGCTGCCTGTTTCCCTCTCTCAGGGACCCTCTGTAATCCATACCTGTAAAAGCTTTTATTAGTGTTGACAGTTAATCACTGACTGTTTCATGCAAGTCCAAAGACTCTATGTAGAGTTCTTCCCTCATGGAGACACTGTGTAACACTTCCTTCATCTATAGAAGTCAAAATATTTTACAAAATGGGCTGATTTTACTGCCAAAATGGGCGATAAAGCCTATTTCCTTGCCTTCATTCTGGTGCCCTACTCACTTAGCTGTTCATTATTTTGAGTATTTACTTACTGCGCAGTTTGGTGATTGGACGTTTTGGTGTTCCTGTGCACTGAAGAGAGGAGATGCTGACTTTTGCCGAAGTAATTCTCATCTAATATAGATGGGCTTTGGAAAAATGTTTGATATGGGACACATTTGTTTGCTGGGTTAGAAGAGTATTTCTAGTAAATGTCATTTGATGACAGCTATTCCTCAAACAATGTAAGATGCACGTGACTAAGAGTCTTACCTGACTTACTGGTTCCTTTTTCTTGCTTTTCTATTTTAAGTTAGGAACGTGCTAAGCATCAATGTCGGATCAAAACGACCACAAGGAATATTTATACATACTGACGTATTATGAAAATAGTATGTCCCTGGCATGGTTACGAGAGAACAAGNCTGGTTCCTTTTTCTTGCTTTTCTATTTTAAGTTAGGAACGTGCTAAGCATCAATGTCGGATCAAAACGACCACAAGGAATATTTATACATACTGACGTATTATGAAAATAGTATGTCCCTGGCATGGTTGCAAGAGAACAAGATTGTAGAGCTGTGAAACGTGACAATAATGAAAAGGGTGTAAGAAATCTGATGTTTCAGGTTCAGTGAACGCACTGAAGACTAAGTCAGACAAGAGAAGAGGGTGTGGGAGGGCTTGTCTTGGTTTTGTTAAAAGTCCTTCTAGCAAGAGAGGTGAGAGTCAGGATGAGAAGGAAGATTTTGTAGGTAGGAAGCAATGAAAAGCTGAGTGTGTGAATCATACAAGATAGCTGGGGATGGAGATTTGGGGCTAAGCTGTTTGGGCAATTTTTGATCTCTTTAAAAATCTTGTATGCTGCATAGCGAACCTCTTGGAGGGCTTGATTCTCACTGAACAGTATGAATACATTCCTTTGCACAGATGCCTCTAAAAATTTGGAGGAGAAATTTATATGTTCCCATGGCTGTGTAAGTTCCACCATTTGGAAGAATTGGACAATGCCATTTTAATGTAGACTTTTTTGAAGATTCAATTTCCTAATGCACTTGCTTAAACTTTTTTAGATGCCTGAAGCAAGAGGTGGTGTGTAAATTAGGCTGCTTTACTTTTGCTTTGATTCATTTAGAGCTAGCCCACATAGCTCACTGATATCCAAATGAGTCTGAATTTGCATAACTTCAGAAGGTGTGAGAATACACAGCTCAGTGCCACGGTATTTGTGGTGTTTCTTGTTTTCCCCAGAGTGGCTTTAAGTAGCTGCGAGGTGCCTGAGTGAAAGGGTTCTAACTGAGCAACAGCATTTGTGTAAGAGGCGCTTTTTTCCCCCTTTTTTCTTTTTTTACATCTAAATCTGACCCACAGCTTTTGTCACTGTTTGCCAGCTTTTCAGATAGATACCCGCCAGGCTGTGAGCTCTAAGGATATGAGAAAATGAGAATGCCTTTTGTATAATGATCATGGAATTAATTGGTCCTGGAAATTCTGGGTTGCTGCCAAGAAAGGTTATTTATGTGGTAAGAAAGGAAAAGGGTGTAGCTTTGGAAATCCAGGAATACCCCTAGCTGTCGGATCATAGGAAAGATCTCGTAAAATAATTTCAGCTTCCGAGTTTGGTGCAGTAAACATGCTGAATCCTGATTTTTCAGCAGCATCCAAAATGAGGAAATGGGAGTTAGCGAAGCGGAGAGAACTCTGCGTAGAGCTCCACAGTAATTTTATTTCCAAGGGCACTGTATGATAACAGCAGCAGCTCTCGCAAAGACAAGCATCTACGCTGCCTGGAGTCTGCAGGCTGCAAGAGATCTGGCCACTCAAATCCTGCATTTCAAGCCACGGTTTCCTGGAGTGGAAATTCTTCTTCAAATCCATGCAGGCTGTTTTCCAGGCTGAGTTCTGCAGGGTGGAAGATGAGGACAGAGATGAGAGTGGTGGGATTCAAGGCTCTTAAATACTGTCAGCATTGCAGAACTGATTGCAAGAGGAGGCATGGACGCGTGCATCCAGGGGCCTACCCTGATGATGCTTGAAATACTTGTGACTTCGTTTGATAAGCTTAGCCGGATCACTCGTCTTTCTGACGTGCACTGTTATGTGGTATTGTTAGTGCAAAATTACCAGTTTTAATAGTTTTGTTTTTTTCTTGTACTGGTCATGTGGCACGGATGGGGGGAGTCAGTACAATGTGTGCAAGTTTGAGTCAGTTCAGCATGACTGTCAGCTGCTGTGGGTTTTGTCTGTCAATATATGAACGGGCCAATCTCGCTTTCTTCCTTTTAAGGGGAGCAGGCTCAATTATAAAGTTCATTAAGATCTTTGTTGGAAGGAAATGCTATGTGGAATAAACTGTTAATACCTTTGCAGTTGTTCTTTAAAAAAAGTATTTGACTAAAGTGAGTAGGAGTCTTGCGTAGCATCTTGAAGATATATTATTATTTAAGTTCTGTGTGTGTTTGCATGGAATCTGGTTGTTCTTCAAACGTCTTTTGTTTCGTCTGTCTTGCTACTTCAAGTGATGTGTGGCTGCATGATAAATGAAGGATACCTGAGGTTTGTCTTCATTCAGACTCATGCTACAGGTGCTTGTGTTTCTGAAGCTTTTGAAGCTTAATCATTGCATGACTTGATTTCCCCCCCACCCCTCCAAGATGAGGGATAGATATTAAAGGCTTGTGCTGGAAAGCCCATGTGTAGGGAAGCAATATCAGAAAAATAAGAGCAAAATCACAGAGATCATCTTACTCCTACTTTTAGAAGGTTAAAGCTGATTCACGTTTAGGCAAACAGCAAAATGAAACAGTCATTCTTGATTAGAGTGCCTTATTTTTAGTTAACTTTTAAGGTACTGCGATTTAGGCAGTTTTACTCCAGCATAGGGTGTCTGTCCAGTAAGTTAATAAAAATAGGTAGAGTGGAAACCTCCCCATCTGGAAAAGCTGTAACTTTCAAGGAAAGTCAAAAGCATTTGAAAATCTGTCAAAATCAGTAAAAAAGTAGTTTTAAGAGACACTAGTTAGTTTGGTGCTCTTGAAAATAATTTTGCAAAATTTTTAAATAACTCAAGTCCTTAGTAAAGTGATAATGCTTTAAATGACTGAGTTTGAAGAATATTTGAGATGAAATTTACTTATTGTTCATCCCAGTTGTTTTCTTTCAGCATTTTTTCCCAGTCTGGCTGATGAAAAACAATGACATTGATTCTGTTCCGTGATTCTCGCTTTCAGAATCTCCACAGATAATATTTGCATTGGAAAAAAAACGTGCAGATCAGTATTTTTGGGGGTAAAAGCGATTGTTTCCAGTGATACTTTTGAAATAACAACTACAATTCTGTATGTCTTTATTTGGGTAGCAGCCTATTTTTGTACTGTTCAGAATTTGAACTATTTTTTTTACCTTAAGTTTCTACTTCTTCTTGCTCAGATGTATCATTAGAAGATGGTGCAGTTTATAATTTATTTATAATCTCATTGCAGATGAACAGGTAGCATTTGTACCTTTGGCCCATGAGGCTGTGGGATCCAGATCTGTATTTTGGATGTTAAACTGAGCGAAATACTTGGCAACGTTGGGGTGTGCGGAGGTTTTGCTTTATTTTCCTGTCAGCGGGAGGCAAAATGGCAAGATATTGGTGTATCTTGGCCAGTTCTTGCATAGAAGGACTGATGGGAAATGGAGATTGTGGTATTGAAGGTTGCAAATTCATAAAGGAGTGTTGCTTTTACACACCTAGTAACGAGCTGTGCTGGTGACAGGCTGCTTGTAACCTGGGAGCTGCTTACTCAAGCCCTGTATTAGTGGTCGAGTAGCAGAGAAAAGACGTCTGTTGGATATTGTGCTGATACTCGTGTCTTTTCCTCATCCTGCAATTGTGCGTGCGGCTATCTTGCATGTTCACAACACCTTGATGAGTCAGTGAGATTGTGTGTGGGTTCAGGAGCCAGCCTGAGTGGGGCAAGGTCAGGACCTTAATTGTAACCAGCTTGGAACTGAATTACAGCTCCTTCAGTACTGGACATCTGCAGCTCATTTGGGAGCTGGTTTGTGTCTGAAGGAACTTTTTAGTCTGAATGCTTTCTAGTCTGCATGCAGGCTCTCCTGTTTCAGCAAGAGCTGTATATGTGGGTAACGTTTTGTGCCATATAGCTGTAAGACAATCACCTTAAAAGAGAGTGGGCCCCTCTGAAGGTACGGCATTGCAGAGGATTAGTAAAGATGTTAAAATTATACTAAATCAGTACCTGCACAGCCTAAAAAAATACAGACTTGCAAGACTATGCCCTCAGTTCAGTCTTTACATATTTACTGTCTCTCTGGTAGGAATCTGTTTGCTCATTAGTTGCACTTGCAGGTTATCAAGGCTGTGATCCATTGTCTGAAAAATCAGTTTGACCTTTTAAAAAAAACCCATAAAATGAATCAGACTATAAAATGCCATATATGTTTGTTTATTTTTAGCCTTGTAGGGGACCGAGAAAATCTTACTTGAAGCCTTGAGATGTTGAGGTCTGGCACCTTTGTTAGGCTGCTGGAGCTGTTGTTGAAGGAGACAAACAGAAGGAGCTGGAGAGTCTTTTTGTTATTTTGTTGCACAAAACAGTGCAAAACTTCTGGTGGCTTTAATTGGTACCATGGCACAGCCATCACTGTGTGCCCCTGTCAAAACTTGCGAAGAGCTTTAGGAACATCTTTTAATAGCAGTAGATACAGTATTCCACCCAGCAGACAACACAAAAGCAAACATGAAAAGTCTTTTGCCTTTGGGTAGCCTGGTTATGTCAGCGAAGAGATGGCCTCTTGATTAAATCCAGACTGAGCAGTTTCCTGTTAGCATGCTAACTCAGCCCACAGTGTCTTATTCTGAAAGTCTGTGATTGAGCTCGTCTGCCAAGTCCTTTTTCCTTTTAAACTTACAGGCAGAATTGCTAAAATAATACAAATACAAACAATCCCTAAAAGTCTCTTAAAATGATTTCTAGCAGTTTAATGTTTTGCTGACAAACTTAGTTTTAGATTTTCAGAGTTCGAGGTTGTTTTTTGTTGTGCTTTGTTTTCATTTTCTTCTTTTTTTTTTTTTAAACATTCTCCCAACATGATGTCTCGGGGAAGTTGCAGTATTGCGATTAACGGAAAATTTTGTGCATGTATCAATCTTGGAAGCAGATTCTGCCCTTGTTTAGTACACAGTCACATCAGTGAATGAGATATTTTTACACACACTTGGGTAGAATATGGCCGTAAGTCAATACATTGTGAGGGGGGCAATCTGCTGGATACAAAATTAATAGTTAGAGTGGTGCAGACTTTCTTACCTGTTTGAAAGCGGTTGTATTGTGTAAATAGTTATTTTCAAAACTATATTGTAATTGCAAGGTGAAAAGTCAGCCAAAAAATGTAATTTTTTTTGTTCTGAGCAAGTTTTGCTTAGGGAAAATTTGAATGGAGGACATCTATAGTGGTGTTAACAACATATCCTTTTAGTGTTTCTGTAATGGTGGTGCCATATGTAATTCTATATACACCTTTAAGTCAGTTGTATAACAAATTACGCACCTTCAAAACAGCTAAGATCCGTGGAACAAAATTTTGCAAGTTACTCTGGTGTAATCTCATTCGTTCCATGTGGGGTTGCATTGCCGTAACAGTGGGCTTTGGTGCAGTAGCACTGTGCATTGCCTTGTCTATTGATGAAAGGTATTACTGGTTTCATGACACATGAAACCAAGTTACTCAGCCTGTAATTTCACAGGATGTTTGAACAGATGTAAACCTGCGGGTCCTTCCAGAAATTGTCTTACAGCTTGCACCCAGGCTTGTTTTCCCTGTGCCAGCCTGTGTGTTTCTGCAGCCGTGGGGTGAACAAGGTTGGGAAACTTGGCTGGGTTAAACCTGACCCCACCGAATGAAGCGAAGGGCTGTGTTTTGGTTGGATGACTTGCTGAGCCCAGTTTGCTGTAGCGGGTGGGCAGAAAAGGGCCTCTGGGAATGTCTTCTTTCAGTGGCTTAAACTCAGTATGAAATGGTACCGTTTTGCAGTTGAGATGTGGCTTTGAGTTTCCCAGGACCTCTGCTTACCTGCTGTGTCCATACTCTTTACGGGCTGTTGACAGGTCCTTGTGTCTTGGTCCTACTAAATGCTACTTGCTCTTCCAGGGCTTCCTACAGACACAGAGGCATTTTTCTGCCAAAAACCTGTGCCTGGACCAACTTCCTAGAAAGTCCAGAACATCATGGGGGTACTGCTAGAAAAACAAAAATAAAATCCACCATGCTATTCAGAGTTGCTGAAGCTATTATTCCTATTTTTTCTTTCCATTTCTGGTCTGTTGGGTTTTTTTTAATACAGATGAGGTTGTTTTTAATGTTACACAAGTGTTTAACCTTGTTAAGCTGGGAAATTAGATGTCCTTGTGCAAGAGTAGCAGAGTTTTATAATAATATTAGACATCTATATTGTTTAAAACGATGCGGTATCTATTATAAATAATTTTTAGAAGAAAGAATGTAGTGATGTAGATATGGAGTGGGTTATCTGTTCCTAATTTTTTTATGAATAGATGGATTTTTTTTGTGTTTTGTCAGTGTACCGAACCAGAGTTGGTAGTGACTGTAAGCCATTAACATGCTGTCTTTGTGTCCTCAGTCTAGTACCAAGCTGTTGCGTTATCACTGGAGTATTTCTAACTCAGACCTTCGTAGGCAGTTTCTGGAGCAAAACTTGTGGTCAAGATGGCCACGTGTCTGGTGGTGTTCCATCAGGATGAATTTGAGACGTGTTGTCAAGGAACCATGGAGAGACCCAAAGTATTGATTGTGTTGTTACTTAGGGGAGTCTCTCAGTCTGTATAAATACTGACTCAATATTCAAAACCCAGAAGAGCTGTTAAATTGTAGAATATTACTGTAAGGCTGGGAAATCTGACCTACTGATATGCTGTTAATACACTGTCTGACATAGCAGAAGCTGTGACCCAGGAGGGGAAGGTTGTGGTTCGGAAGAGAACCGTTACAGTAGCCCCAGTTGAAAGCTTGCTGTGTGTGCGTGTGTGAGGAGGAAATCTGCAGCAGAATGACGCTGTAATGAAAATGGGTTGAGCTCCTTAGTTTTGATCCTGAGTTTGCAGAATTGGCGATGCGAAGACTAAGCTAGACTGTTGTGTGTTCTTGCCCTGTACAAGTTTATTTCCTGTAGTATTTTTCTACTGATATGTTTGATCTAACCTAAAAAGATTGAAGAAATTTTTTTCCACAGTTTTGAAATATTTCATGATGGCCTGGTTTTTCCTTTGCATAATCCCATTCTCCCTAGATAGATACAAGCCTTGTGTTAAGTAAGTGTGAATAAAATAACTCTGTACTTCAAAAAGACAGATCATTCATTCAGATGACCTTCCAGTAATTTATTTACATAAATCATAGTGATGATGGGGATTTTTGATAGGGTTTTCTTTTCACTCATGGCTGCAGACGCTTGAACAAGCTCAAGCTATTTCTCTCAACAAAAATGGCTTTTTTGTTACTGGAGTTTTATTAGTGCTGGTGATACGTGATTATAGCGATTAAATAGTGATTATTCATGTCATGTAACTGCGACCAAGGTGAAAGAGCAAGTGCGTCACAGCATATTTTCCTCAAGCTGAGGATGCAGTACATCAGTCGGTTCGGTCCCTCTTTAACAGCAGCAACGGCAGGGGAGAACTGTATGCTTCCCCAAGCTGCCTCCGTAGAGTTCAGCCTTTTCTTAGATTAGTGGTCTGAACGTTCCTTCCCGCAGACAGACAACTCAAAGGTAGAGAGAAATGTTCTGCTAGATTGCTCTTGTTGATGGATTTTATTTATAATCCTATTTTTAAAGCTTTTTATCACACATACTTAACAAATAAGTTAAACGAGTCACAAAGATAATTTTCTGAACTGTCTTCTAAATAGTGGCAGAATTTAAGGGAACGATTCTGGTTATTTCAGACTTAAAGCAAGCTGTAAGCATTAAAAACAGATGCTGTTTAAGAAACACACACCCCCAACACCAAACTCTAGAGTTATTGACAAATATTGTGCCAAACGGAAACTGTAAGAGAAAATTTAAATGTTATAATGGCATGTTTGACACCCTCCTTGCAAAAGTATCATGACATGTTTCGCATCCACATGGGTTCATGACCTTTGGTTCTGTGTGGCAACCTAAAGTTCGTATTTCCAGCAAGGGAATCACAAGTGCTGATGACAAAGTTGTGGTCAGTTTTCATGTTTATTTGGAAGTTAGGTCAGACACTGCATTACCACTGTTGTTCCCTCCAGTAACATTATTCTTTGTGGGATAATGGAATTTCTTTTAGATAATATGTGATGGGATCATAGCAGTCAGACTATGAAATATTTTGTGGACCATGTCAGAGAAATTTCTTAAAGATAAACTTAGTGAAAACCTCATTTATTTAATACAGCACTTGGTGTTTGGGGAGCCAAAATTGACAAAATCGTTTAGTAATTAAAGAATGGACTATTCCTGTGAAAGGATGGGATTTAATATGTGTTTCCTTGTGAAAGCTGTGTCAGGGATCTGGCTTCTGTCTGACTTCTGTGCCTTGTTTTTGTTTTGTAGGTTGAAGGGGACCAGTTACCTCCAGAACATACTGTCAGTCAGTATGAAACGTGTAAGATCAGGACAATAAAAGCTGGATCTTTGGAGAAACTTGTGGAGAACCTTCTGACAGCTTTTGGGGATAATGATTTTACCTACATCAGTATCTTTCTCTCAACATACAGGGCCTTTGCTTCCACCAAGGAAGTATTGGAACTTCTTCTTGACAGGTAAGAGCCAGTATATAATGGAAACTGCATCATTATTTACATGATAAGGGGATGTTGTCAGCAATGTCTTCCGTTAATTTTAGTGGATGTGGACTTAATAACCCGATGGACAGATGTCAAGAATACTGCAAAATGCAGAATTTCAGCATAAACAAAAAATACGTAAATGCATACTGCCCACATCCCAACTCTCATTAAGGCATAGTCACCAGGTAGGGAAAGTGTGCCATGTCTAACTGCTGAGGAACCAAACTGGGACTGGCACAAGAAAATTAATATAACTTTCCTCTCTCAAAAAAACAAAATGCAAGGGCTGCAAAGTCATACCTAGAATAGATTCCTTCGTTTTGCTGGATACTGATATTTTCAGACCTAACTCTCCTGTTTGGGGGCTGCTGATTTGAAAGAGGCATCCTTCAAACATAAGACAGACTTCACTGTCCGCTTCTGCTACTTTACACGAACATGCAGTCATAAATTTTTCCAGACAGCACAAGAACCGCTTAATGTTATAAGAACAGCTTTTATCATAAGACAGTTGAATAACATCTGCTATACCTGTATAAATGCTTAGAACCCGCAATGTTAGTTTTCTCACCCTAAATTCTAACTGAGACATGACTGGGTCAGAGGTGATCTTATTTTTGGGAGTGTCATATTTATTGCATTTTCAAAATCAAGCGATCTACAGAAACAGTTATTCTGGCATATAATAATTAGAACAGAGGAGTAGCATAAAAACTCCTGGGTTTTAATTTTGGCTCTCCCACTAGGTAGATAAGGAACAAGGCATGGATAAGGTATCTGTGCTTTTCTTTCATATCGGAAAAGGAGTATAACACTACTTGCTTTGTAGGAATGTTATGTGGCTCAATTAATAACGATGTTGCAATGCCTAGCTGCCAGTCCTGCTGTGATTGTAATAATAGTTGTGGTTGCTCAAGTGCAGTAACTTCACAGCCAGGTAAGAAGTTGGATGAGGAAAGAGGGTAGCAGACTGTACAGTTAAATTTACTACTGTGAGCTTCACCTCTCAGTCCATACCAGTTCTGACACAGAATATGAGGAGCAATAAAAATTGACAGTGCATATATACAGGAATTTTAAAATATTGAGGAATTCCTTTTATTGAATGGGTAATTCTTTCTGTACCGTCAGTTTTGGATTCTGTGTTTTGGACACATCTTATCTTTTGAAGACTAAAATATGAAAGGGCACCAAGTTTGTGTGGATTCTAGTAACTTTAAACAGAAGCTGACTTGCCAAGTGACAGTCCGTCATGCGAATCTCTTGCTTCCAAAGGGCCACAAATTCAGAGGAGAAACCAGTAACTGTATGCATATACACTGTCACTTTCAGCTAGTAATGCTTCCTGTATGATTTATTTTACTTATTTTATAAAGATACATTTTTAACAGAAGAAAATGGAATTAATAAAGTAATAGCCTTTGCAAGGATGCTTTGCCCAAAATGGCTATTTTAAGTATCAGTCCCCTAACAGTGCAGTTTTTGTTGCTCTGTGTCGGTGTCTTTCCAGACTGCTCTTTCAAGATTGTTATGTGTTAATTGATGTGTATCTGGTGAAATTGTCATTCTGTAATCAATGCGAACTTGTGAGTAGCTCAAATAATGTGAATCAGTCAGTCAAAGGTGGCTCCAAACCCAATGATACACAGCTCGCTTTTTGACTAAAGGCTCTTAAGTTGTCTTAAGACAACTTATTTTGCCCTAAAGTACATTCACATATCCTGTTCAAGTGCCTAGAAGGCCTCTTTATGTGCATTCTCCACCCAGTTCAACACAGTTCTGATTTTCAGTAGTTTCCATTCTTATTTCTCTCTTACCAAGGAACTTCAGTAATGCAAATAAATGTCCCACCTGAGACTGTGACCTCATTTTACAAATCACTGTACAAACATGCCCAGAATTGTTTGCAACAGCCCCCACCCTGAAGACCTTCTGCTGTCAAGACACGATAAATAAAAACAGTGGGAGGAATGGACTATGATGCAGATACTTACGAGGAATGTACTGAAGCAAAGAGAGAGTAAGAGTTTAACTCATAGTGACGGTTTTGGAATTTGACCTGAGTTTTCACGCATCCATGTCTTCGTACATCCATATCTGGTTGGTTTTTGCTGTCCTCAGGAGGAAGAAAACTGTTACGCAAAGAGCCATTCTTACATTGCGCTTATTTAATTACTATGGTTATAAAAGTTCCCATGTATCTGACGAGCAAGTTTAGAATCTATTATCAAATCTGTTAAGCTGGGTGATGACCAAAGTGATGTTTCTGGAGAGAAGTTCTTGGTGCAGGTAGGCTGCTGTGGGTTCTTGGTGGTGGGCTAGCTTTGGTTGGTGCAAAGCCCCTGGGCAGGACTAGGAAAGGGATCTTGTAGCTGTTGGGCTGTTTTGTCCTTCTGCGTGCTTCCATGCAGAGGACTTTGTGTGTCCCTTGTGTGGGACAGGTGATTATTTCGTGTGCAGGTATGTGGATGTTTTCCTCTTGGACACCTTACCTGGATGGATTCAGTGGGCGCTCGAGGTGGTTCTGCCCAAGAAGCCATGCTGTGGCTGGTGCTGGAGGTCTGGGTGAACTGAGGCATGCGAAGGCATGTTCAGCTGCAGTGTCCCTGCTTGTGCTTCTCTTCCTTTGCTGCTTAATAAGGGACATCGCTCTCCAGAATTGTCAATTCAGCCCTTCAGTGACTACTGAAATAATTAAATTTCTCTGTAATTGAGGATTGAAGCATTTTAAACTTGAGGATGGGGCCAAAGGGGTAATCCATTGAAACAGCAGTCCATCTTACAGTCAATTAGCCTTGTTACGGTTTTGATTGTTTTGTGGTGTTTCATCACTGGCCATTAAAAAGTTTGAACTCTATTAGGCTACACTGTTATAAGGACGATGAAAAAAATCTTTTGGGAATCTTGCTTTTGCTCTGAAGTTTGTAGAATCCTCTACATAAATGGTTCTGTTTTCTTCCCATTTTTTCCCCTAGCAAAAAGAATCATAGCAACCTTGAAATAGAAATGTACAAAATCAGTGAAACATTGAAGGTATAAAATCAGATACGCAAAGATCAGCAGTTTGACACAGGAAGAACTCATCATCTTTACGAAGTTCATCATCATGGGCTTTAGTTTTACCTCTGTTATTGTTTTCTTTAATGTAGCTATTAATGGTAGGATTTGAAAAACAGCCTGAAGAAAGTAATTACTCATTCTCTGAGAATCATTGGTCATGAGACACCGACACTCTTCGGGTTCCTGTGAAAATGCCCTCTCCATGCCGTAAAGGTTTCTGTAAATTGTGTAGCTGGTGCAATTTGGCTCAGTTAACTCTGCAATTACGTTTTTAATATTTTCATATCTGGGAATTACATCTGTAATATTACAGTTGGATTGCAGCACAAAAGAAGTGGCAAGGCTGCCTTACGAGTCTTACTTACATTTTCTCAGGAGTGTATCAGAGGAGGGAAAACCAGCCTTGATTGGAAAAGAAATTGAGTGAACAGGACTAACTCAGCTTTGAAATGTGTGCAGAGGCAGTTTATAGTGGATTTTGTTTCAGCATTCAAGCAGGAATGAACCGGAAAATAGGTGTCCTTGTCTAAAGATGATGTGTTTTTTATTCACTGCATTGTTGGCTGCTGATTGAGGGGAAGGGTCTTAGACCAGACTTAGGCACTGCCATGTCCTTGTGGTCTAGAAGAGATTGAGTTCCTGTTCTGTTGGGTTTTGGTAACGTGCTGGGCATGGTAGAAGCCCTGCTTTAAGGAGGGGTGTCCTCCTGTGGTTGGCTTTGAGGGTAGGAAGAGAGAGTAAGTGAAGTTCAGATACTGCAGTTTTGCTTCCAACAAATAGCTTAAACGCTATTTATAGCAATGTCTCAGGTAAGTTCGGGTAGTCACGTTGCTGAGAGCAGCAGCAAGTCAGGATCACACATGACTGAGGAAGTCAGCCCCGCCGACCTCCTCTGATGCTGCTTTGAAGAGGTGGAAATGGCAGAAGAAGGCAAGAAAGCACAGGGGAAGAGTCTCTATAGAACAGAACTTTCTCTTCTGAACCCAGTTCTGATCCTGCCTGCTTGTGTACCTCTCATAGCGAGTTGTAATGTCTCCTTCAGAGGAAGGGCATGTAGGCTGCCTGACCTTGTCAACATTATCCCCAGCCTTTTATAATAAATGATAGAATCCACAGGAAATCCTAGGAGGTCACCACTTCCTTCCCCTCTCACAAATCTTAGAAGTGTAGTGTTTAAGAATCCATGGATGTTTCTCTTGGCTTTTCGAATATCATGGATAATCTAGAATTTTATGACTTGGGACAAAATATAGATGAAATGTAAGCTATAAAAGTTAGAATGATTTACATGCAGCTGTGGAATATGGACTTGTGAACAAAAGCAGACATTATAAGGAAAAATAAAATAGAAATGGATAGTGATTGAATTTAACCGGCTTAGTTTTCATCTCTACATTAGTGTAGAATAAGTAGGAAAGAGTCTGCGTTTTTGCGACTTTCTTGTTAGTGATACTTGTTAATAACAGCACAGACACTAAAGTGGAGGTCAGTGCATAATCTGTGGTTTATAAGTACTTCTGTTTTGTTTTCCAGTGAAGTAAAAAGGTAATGAAAAGGGCAATCTCTTAAAAAAAAAAAAAAAAAAGTAAAATTTTGGCATCAGTTGTCCATTTTAGTTTCATGTGAAGAGCCCGAGCCCCGTTTCTTGTTCTTGGTGATAGAGCAGGACTGAATTTGGGACATGAAACTTTTATTCTGTCCAAAAAAGGTGGTATGTTTTTTCCTGAGTGACAGAGGCAAATAAAAAAGCAGATGCTATACTTAAGAGAAACTGAAGTGTTAGGGCAGAGAAAAAGAAAAAAAACCTTTTAAAAGGTTTGAATAATTCAGAATAATGTGTGCTTTTGTTAAATCAGTCTGTGCTGTGATGAGGTTTTGTGAAATCTTCTGGGCAAATTCTTTTTCCTGACTTGGGCCTTGCTCTGTTAAAATAAGCTGTGATCTGCCCTGTGAGCGTGTGAGCCCCTGCAGCCATCAGTAGCTCGGAGGGGGCCTTTCTGGGCCACACGCTGTAATCTTCATTTCCTGCACAGCTGTGGAGGAGTTCGTAGTTTTCTCTCACCCAGTGTGGTAGGATGGACTAAAGGGACACGCGCATTGCTTACACTGCCTTTACTGCTCTTCACGTGACATCAGAAAGCAGGAGGAAGTCCTCCCAAAGCCAAACACACATGGCTTTGGTTATTTCACAGCAGGAATCGCACAGTTGCACAGTGACAGTCCTTGCTGTGTTTTTGACTCCCACAGCCCATGCTGTCACAGCATGCACAAACATGCACAGCATCGTCACAGCAATGCACAAACCAATGGGGCAGGGAGGAACAGTTTCCAAAGCTGGTTTCTGCCCTAGGATGGATCCAGTGCAGTGAGTGGAGTCAAAGCATCGAACAAGGCATATGGAAAGGTTTACTTTGTCAATGTACGATTCAGAATATTTTAAGGCCAACGCATTTGCCCGCGTTTCAGACAGAAGATACTCACTGGATTTTTAGTGCTATGCTACTTGTTGTAATGAACTTTAAATTGGGCTTTTTGATGTATTCTGTCTTTAGTAAAATCAGAGATGAGCTATTTGCTTTCTCAGTGACTTTGAACACTTCTTGGAGATTGTGAATAAATCTGTTCTGGTTTGTTTTGCTTTGCTTTGTTTTTTCCCTCCAATCTTCAAATTAAGCTTTTGGTTTTATTAAATTTGAGCCATATTCGTTCTTTTGGCTGGGTTCAGCCCATGAATTTTTTTTTTTTAACGTAAAGTAGAAGTCAAACTAAACAAAACCTTGGGCATAAGCTAGTATGTTGAAAAGTGAGGAGGATGACTTGTATTTTCAAAGCTATTTAAGAGTAATTGGACATCCGCATCCCTTTAGCATTCATGGAAGTTTGGCATTTAAATGCAGCAGGCAGCTTTGAAAACCTGCCAAGTCTTTAACACTATGCGTTCTGATATTTTCTCTTTGTTTGGTAGAAGTGGGTAGGGAGATTTAAAAGGCAAAATCTTGTTGGCGTTTTGATGTGAAAACCCTCAATGGAAGGTCCTGGAGAGAGGAAAAGGAGACCTGTCCCCAGGGTGTGGGGATACAGCATGATGCCACCATGGAGGTCCTTTGGTATCCCCAGTGCTGCTGGGTGCCCTGTGGAATGAGATGCTCGCAAGTGTGGTGGAAGCCACAGATGTTTAGCTGTCCAGATGAGAGCAGAAGCAGGCCACGTTCCTCTCTTACATATTTTATTTTGTCACGGTAATCGTGTTCCTTGCAACGGCGCTTAGAAGCAGGGCCATGCTGTGCTTGGCAAAGTCACACGTACAGTAGCAACTGGTCCCTATCTCAAGGAGTTTACAGAGAAGGGAGTGGATACTGCTTGATGGGAGAGCCAGAGCTGGGTAATGACAGCAAATAACAAGTTAGTTTTACGTTTTCAGTTCATTTCTGCTGCTGGAGGATGGCTTGATAGAGGTTAAATGGAGAGGAAAATAAAGGCAGAGAGGGGACGTTGAAGGAATAGATCCTTCATAGCAGACTATGCTTTTAGGACAGTAGCTTTCTGTAGCATCTGGCTCGCTGTTGTTGCTGTAGCATCTATTCTTTCCTCTGTTGTTTTCCTCTATACCAGGTGGTTTGTCTACTCAACCGAAGAAGCAACTTCATTGCCATGGTTCTGTGTGTGTATAATTCAGAACATCTTACAGCTCTTGCTGAGTATCTGTGCTTCCAGTCACGTGTTTCGATGCTTATAAGCCTTATTTAGGGATTTGTTCGGGGCTTTTGCAGAGAACCACCTTTCCTTATTATTTCTGAGTCATTCAAAGAGTATTTTCCTCTTCTTCCCTTCCCTTCTTAACAGAGATGCAGGGGTGCGTTTTCTATTCTATTTTTCAGTATTTAAATATTCAGTACTACCCGTTACATTCTGGTCTCATTTGCTTACTCTGTCCCTTTGAGTGGAGTCTATAACTTTCCAAACACCAAGCAAGGCTGAAAAGTTCTGTGGGCTACAGGATCCTTTTGTTTCTCATGTCTCTTTTTGTATGCAAAGCATTCATACAGGACTGGGTATTGAATGGCTCTTTGTCCAGGAGCTGGTGAGAAAAGAGCAGTGGAAGTCTGCATAAATGCTGGTCTTTACATCAGATGTATCATTAACTCCTTCTAACCCGTATTTAATGACCTGTTGTTCATGCAGGGCTCTTGCGTTGAGAGATAGGCAACGGTTTACATCTGGCAATATAACGAACCGTTATATGCTTCTCCAGTTTTGTAGAGAAAATTGCCTGTTCTTTATTACTGTGTTACTGATTTTTATAAAAATCAGCATGTATTTCTCTAGTGAGATTTAAATATAAATGCCTAGTGTTCTGCAAATACGTGTTTTATGTTTCAGACAATACTAGGACAATGACACTGAGTCATCTCAGTAAGTTTTGGTCTAAGAATTAATGGCAAGTTTTGAAAAATTTTAATTGTTATTCACAAACAAGTTTTCTTTTCATATTTTTCCTAGCAGAGGGGAAAAAAGTCTTTTGGTCTATTGGCTAAGAAGTATTTTACTCATCTTACCTAGCAGATGGCAGTGGAGAGTGAAATCCTCTCCCTTTAGCAACAGGACAGGAGCAGCCATCATAGCGTGTAATGTACATTATATCAGCAACACGTCTCAATTCTATCCTGGGTGATCTCCACTGAGACGCGTCAGCATAGTTCTCTACATATCCCCCTTACGCTCTTTTTCTGTCTTCTTGATAAAATATGTTACCCAGTGTCATAATACTTGAAAATGCAGGACAACCTACAGGTCTTCAGGAGTAAATATTGAAACCAATAGAGTTAAATCTAATAAAAAATAGGTTAAACTTTACACTTCAGCTTAGCGAAGTGTTGCAAGTATTGTTCTTAAGGCTCCTCTGATGTATTCCATCATTATAGCAGAGCAGTGGGAAATACGGCAAATAGTTAATTGCATTAACTTTTAATTGCAAACAATAGTAATGAGTGTTTAGGGTATGGCTGAGAGCTGAGAGAGGCCATGTAGGATGAAGTGGTGAATTTGGGCATGTCTGAGAGTTGGAAAGAAGGTATCTATTCAGTTTTACAGCTTTGGTAGTGCTGATCTCTATAAAAATAGCATGGGCAGGGTATGAAATTGCTTGGGAGAATATAGGAGAAAGCAGAGAGGCCATTGATGCACCAAAAAATTTCAGATTGACAGCCATTCTTGTACCAAGCAGTGGTTCCTCTGTGAATGCTCCTGTTGTGACTTCTTGTGACCACCGAGAGATCGAAGTGTTATTCAACATGTTTAAAAGTGGATTCTTGCTCCCTTGCCAGTTTAGCTAAGCATATTTTTTTTAGGTGTTTGGATTAGCTCTGTGAAATTGCAATGGCAAAATGGGTTATCCTCTATCTACTAAGGACCGTTTCTGTTTTAAGAAGTGCTTAAAACCTACTCTCATACTTCTGCTGTCTTGTAGGACCAGCAGGATTGTTTCGGAATGGCTGAGAAGAATCTGGGGCCTTTAGAACATAGGTTTGCAAGTTTTTATGCATGTGTTATGGCTTTTTTTTTTCTGGACATATAAAATGCTGAGACTTCAGAAGGCTTCATCACTGATGTGGGAACTTGGGTTGAATAACAGACGCTTTATTGGTCAGGCGAAGCTAATGGGGTCAAGCAGTCATAATTTTGTTCTCCGCTTTTGTCACAGATATGTGGTAACAACTGGAGCAAATAATTTTTTTGTTATGGCTACCTGCAGTGTAGTTGGAGATGCAAGATCTGGTTTTAAATGAGCTGTTTCAGATACAGCAAGTGGTCTTAGCGCAGTACTCTCAAGGCTATGCAAGCCCAAGCTGACCTCCTTATGACTGTGGCTACGCTGCTTCTATCAGAGGGATTACTTGTTTGCCATTCTTAGTTTGGGTTTACTTTGCAATACACTGGTATGTATGCAAACCCTTGACCTCTCTCTGCCTCAGCTTCCCTGTCCACAGTGGAATTGTCCAACGTTGAGCCCTTGTCCTAAGATTGCTGAAACCTCAGTTCTTACTTTAAAGTATTGTGGAGTTCTGAGATTATGAGCCGTGGTAGGGCAGAATATCAGTATGGGGGTGGTGGATGGTGGTGCTAAAATGCGTCCTTTGGGATCCAGCAGATCTGCTGGTGAGAGTGAGCTTGAATTCAGTTATACTAGTTGACTTTCTTTACAGATCTGGGATTCTTACATATGAAGCCTTAGACTGATACTTTAGCGGAGCATAAAACTGCACTTCTTATTTTTATCCTTTGAAACATTTAGGATTAATTTGTTACAGTTCTGACACGAACCTTCTGGACACAAACTGACAGCCCGCTGTATTTTTTTCTGCCTGATATTCCTGGGATGTTGTAGCACAAACACTTTACGAAGTACTTGTTCTCCTAACTATTCAGATAATTTGCAGGCACCTGACACAACCAGTTGAGTGCAGAATGGGTGAAATCAGCTTGCCTTATTCTGGCCTGTGAGTAATTGTCTGCCTTCATTAAAGCTGCCTGTAAGCAACCATGAAGTGCTTTATGGAGCTGTATATCTGAAGCAACAGGCAGTCCCATTAAAAATGAAGTGCATAATCCTGCCTTCAAGGCACATGCACTGCCTATGTAGGTAAGAGATTTTGCTTTGTGCTCCTGGGGTTGTGCCCATGGTTTTGTCTTTCGCACTGGCATTTCCACAGTGCCACAGGCCGTTCCCACTCGTGACGACTCTGTCAGTAGTTTTGGCACGAGTGGGCACTTGCCACCTAGAAAACTTTGTGTGAAATCACACTTGAAGTCAGAAGAAATGACAAATACTAGAGAAACAGAAGCTGTGTTGGAGAAAGTGGTCGTGTCACATCATTATTGCACTCTGGAATATTGCTCTGGGAAAGGACGGAGTGAAAACGGGCAGAAAGGCTCTTGGAGATGTGAGCAAAGAAACTCTTTTTTTTTTTTGTTCCTCTTGTGTGTAGGCTGCTTCATAAAAATTACCAAATTAGGTTGGAAGATACTGAATATCTCTAGGAATTTTTTTTTTCCTCCTAAATGAAATAATCTTCAAGCTCCTCAGTTTTGCCCAGCTGTTAGATTCCGTATTTGTAGTTTGAAGTAGAAACACTTTCTAGTTGTTCATGATAATTGTATATGAATTATGCTATTTGGGATTTTGCTTTTGTTCAGTAGAGATTCCTCTAACCACCCATCTCATTTTTCAGGTATGGAAACCTGGAGGCCTCAAGCTGTGAAGAAGCTGGAACCCAGAATTCCTCTGAATCCAAAGCAGTACTCAGGATGTAAGTGTGCTTCTGCACTGTAAAGTGAGCCCCAGTCAGGATTCGGTATTGGGGGAGGATGTGGGCAGCATAGGTGTTTTTTCCTTTGAAAATTCAGAACGCTCTTTGCTTGCTTAAACAAGCTTGTGTAAAGGCCAAATATCAACTGTCTCGTAACATATCCAGTAATGTAACCCAGAGATCTTTCCATCAGGGAAAGAAAAATTGTCTCAGAATTAAACATGAGATGGACACATCTAGGCCAGCATTTTGTTGATTAAACAAACAAGGAGTGTTTGTTTCCCCTGCCTTATCTATAACAGTAAATGGTTATTGCTTGCGACTGGTTTTATTGTGCATTACGGCAGTGTCTGCAGACCAAAGCTGAGGTTGTTTCAGGTAACGTGTGTATGCATGTATCTGTTTCATTAGTGTCCCTATGATTTACAGGGTTGTTTTTAGAGTGAAATTTAAATTCTGAAGTCATCCTAATTTGCAAGAAAAATAGCAAAGCTGTTTTGAAATGCAGTTTAAATGAGGAGAAAAGTGGTTTGGTTATCCTCCTAGCATTATATGAAACTGCATTTTAGACAATGGGTGTAAAATGACCTAAGGGTCATCAGCATCAGAAGTGGTTTGCATGCATTGTGGCAGTAAAAAGTAGCTGCATCATTATATTTGATTACAGTATGTGGTGATGCTTGATTCTTGTCAGCGTTAACAAAGATTGTTTTTCTATGAACTTAGCTACCACCAATTAAGTAAACCTTAAATTTTTTCATCAGTGCAGTGATTCCTCAAGGTGTAATTGAAGAAGTTGTCTTTAGTTTCCTTTTTGTTTTGAGATGAGGAAAAAAATGTTGAATTTTATCTATCATGAGATACACAGTCCAAACAAGACAGAAATACGCTGCAGTATTTTCATTCCTGAGATTCAGGCAGATTGTTGATTAAAATCATGTTCTATTCTATAATATTGGCCTGGCCTTCCCACTGCTTTGCCTCCGTGCTTTTCTCATGGCCTATGTGTTGGGCTAGGAGGAGTTTCAATTCTAGCTTAAAATAGTTCAAATATCCCCAGTCCAGAAATGTGCCATTAACATACTGAACACCTTCCTGCCCTCCGTTGTGTGAATGGAGTGGTTAGACAGGGGGGTCGCTTTGCCTTCTGTCACCTGTGCAGAAACTGTTTTCTTTAACCACCAGAGATAAATTGGTAAAAGCTTCTTGCCTGTGAGCCGTTCAGTAGCTGTCTCTGAAAACACAAAGAATTATACTTGCTTGACTGCAGAAGAAATGTAGAGCTTAATTAATGTCTGTAAATGATACAGGATTCTCAGAGGCTTTAGTCAGAAACAAAATGTTATTGCTCGTTCATTTTTTCTTTTTCTTTTTTTTTTGTTTAGCACTTAGTAAAGACAGAGCTACAAGCTCTGATGATTTGGGCTGTTCCTCTTGCCCCATGAGGCTTGACAAGGCAGCTCAGTTCTCCTGGCTGGCATAACAGAGAGCTATCCATGTTTTTCTGCCACTTTGCCATGAGAACTCATCAAAGAACAGCTGGTAGTTAAAAGGTGGTCACAAGCACCAAGGTGGCAGTGTTACGTAGTGGGTAGAGGCAATAATAGGCAGCCAGCGGTTTCCCACTCTCCCATCCAAGCTGAGCTCTAGGGCCTCCTTGAGCTTTGGGCAGACCATTTGACCTCCCCCTATCTCAGTCAGTCCAGCCATAAAACAAGAGCTAAAGCAGTGCCCTTCCTGCAAAATGGATTAAGGGTTTATGTTGGGGATGAGGAAGATAATTTCACCAGCATAAATCATGTTCAGATTAATCCCTCAAGTGCCTTTTCATGGACCCAAAGGAGCTTGATTATGAGACAGAGAGAAAAGGGGTGAAAGTAATCTTCATGTTAGTGTCACTCAGGCTTTGGGCAAAATGCATCGATTTTTCGTTATGCTTGTAGGTGAGCGTGCAAGTGAAATAGCATTTAGTAGGAGCATGTTGGGTTTTGTTCTCTTTTTTTATGCAGTTTTCCTACTGACTTACACATACTTTATCACAGACCTCCTGCATGAATGCTGTCTTCCCCCTTGGCACATAATTGTCATGTAATGCCTTTGCACAGCCAGGGACTGACAAATGGATGGAGTCTGTGATCCTATTCCTGTGGTAGCACAACTTCTGATGAGCTTATCTGACATAATTCTCATCAATATAGTTGACACAGGTGATTTTGGTCCTTTGGCCCTTGTAATATCTTTCCTGTATCAATTTGATACCTGTTACCCAACTACCTTTTTACAGAAAACTCAACAATGAAGTTGTCAACAAAGTAATTTGTCAAGATATGCGTGTTTTAACAGATCCTCTATAAACATGAATTCACTTTTCTGCCTTAAAAATTTCCATTGCTCTCAGTTGCTCTGGCTACTTGTCTCTTAAATATGATTAATGGTATCTGGAAAAGAGGTTGACTTTTTACTCCTGTTGTGAAACACGTAGTTCTAGTAGTTCAGGTTTTCTCTTGTCTGGGGTAATTCCGATATAATTACATTTGCCCTCTTTTCTCATAGAACAGAAACACGATATTATTGTGCTCTCGGTTTTATATGACTTGGAGAAATATGAGGAAGAAGCACTAGAGCCATGTTATTTCTTGCAATCAACTTTGTATTTCTCGGAGTAAAAACATCTCATGGGGAAGCCTGTGGTCTATGGCCAGGGATCTTCTGCATTCGTCAGACTCCCATTGTGACAGTTCAGGTGCTCTAAAAATTCATTTGGGGCATTAGAACTGGGGATGCAATTTGACGCATTTCCACTGGTTTGACACAAAAACCGCTACAGAACTTAAAAACAACAACAGGAGATGAATTTATGGCCCTTTAAATATCTCATGAAGCTTTAAAGAAGAGAGGAGTTTTTGCAAAATCTTAGGGTGTGTATGGGAGGAATATTATGTCATATGTGGTGTACTGCAAGCCCGCAGGTTACTACTTTCTACGTTGAAATTCTCTGTGCTTTTGGTGTCTGTAGCATAGAGTTGGGATATATTTTGAGAAGGAAAATACCTGATGTATGTAGATTTTTTTTATTATTATTTTAGTATTCCACCCAGTGTTTAGCTCACAACCTGCAAGTCCTTTGCTCGGGCTTGAGCGCAATCGTGTCACAGCTTCCCTTGAGAGACTTATAGGAGCTATAAATCTATCCTTGTGTTTCCAAATTCTGGGTCTGAGCCAGCAGTTACTTCTCACGCTTGTTGCAGTGACATAGAGTTGTTTCTGACCCAGGATCACTTCAGCTGTGTTAGGAAACATGCCTCCTAAGGATCCGTTCTACTAAGGGTTTTTTTCTCCTGTTCACTTAAGCATCATTCCTATCATTTTTTGGCTGCTGGAGTGGTCAAAAAAAAATTACTATTTTTCAACAGGGATCTGACTTAATTACATCTAATACAAAATCTCTTTGGGGCTTTTTATTATTATTACCCTTTTCTTTAAAACTGCACTTAGTAATATGCAGTTTAAACAAAGGTACTGTAATTTTGTACCTTTAAAAATACACAGACAGTTTGGACCTTAGAGCTATGAGTAAGCTCTGAATGTTGTGAAAGGTTTTGCGAGCTTAAAAAAACCCTGCCATGCATGACTAAGCTTTTTTTTTTTTTAAGTATCAGGATTCACATTAGCTTTTCATGTTCAGTAGCTTGTTTTCCACAGTTGTCCTTACTTCCAGTCAGTCAGAAAGTTCGTGGTCACAAGTAACAGACAAATAAAATCCAGAAGCGGTCAGATATTCTGGTCAAATGTCTGATTTAGATGGACTTCAGCCTGTGTTTGCAGAAATACGATGCCATGCCTGTCTTAATTGTCTGATAAGAGTAAGGAGTAACTTACTTGGCCCTCTATCTCTTCCTGTAAGCAATTATTTTTGCTCTTCCTTGCATCATATAAACAAGATTGCCTGGTGCTGTCTCTCAGTTCGGCATGTTTTTTGTCGAGGTGCGACAAAGTTGCCTCCTCATTTTAGTTAGGTCGTGGTTGTTCTCGGAGCTCTCTGTGTTCATGGTTTTTAGCTTAGGGCTTCTGTTGACTTTCAAGAAGGAAAGAGTAGATATAACACACCAAGACAAGTGACAATACAGAATAAAACCATACATACATTAAACACAAATAAAAATTATCAGCATGATGAATAGAGTTAAGAATTAAGTAATGGTCCGTACGATAGTACACATGTGAACTGTAGAGGATTTGTACTATAATTCAGTTATGGTTTTGTTCTTGTGAGGCTGTATAGTTCAAATGTGTGATTTGGTACACATCACCTGACAGAAAGCAAATAAGGAAAGAAAGTAGAGCAAAAAGAAATAAATTACTTTCTCTTGCTCGTGCCTGATGTGAAGACTTGGCACACCTTACTAGCCAGCAGTCATGGGAAACTTAAATGAGATAGCCACGTCCAAGAGATCTCAAGCACCTTTACATATTCTGGGAAGGGGATCAGCAAGCCAAGCAACTAATGAATGCTGTTTGGGAACTTCAGTCCTCCTGGAATGGTTGCGTGTATTGCCTACGAGATAGATAGATAGAAACAATGCTTTTGGTGATATGACCTGATTGCTGTGATCTCTATTCAGAGGAGGAGAGTTCCTCAGTTAACTTTTAACTCACTGTTAAAAGGTTGGGGTTTTTTACACAGAATGATCTGTGGATAACTTCCCTTCCCCTACGGAAAGATGGTGTTAATTTTGATCTCTGGGCAATCCTCTGCTGGCAGCCAACCATACCCAAACCATGGACTCCATGAATGTAAAGAAGTGATGTATTAAAGTAGCAGAACACTTCTTTTCTAGAAGATAGGCATTAAAGACCTGACTGGAGCTGGTTGAGGATGGAGAAAGAACCATAAAGCCTTTGAAGTATGAAATATTGTAGCTGCTTGTACCTTTTGGAAGTCAGTAGCTTCGCTGGACTCTGAGATGCTTCTGCGTAATGTGAGGGTCTGAAACAGCGCTAAGGTCATGTCACTGAGATGGCTTGCGAGAGCTGATGCAGTACATCGTGCTTCATGGATAAAGGGCTGTGCTGAGCTTGCTGCCACCCCAGAATCGATTCCTTCCTGTTTAGCACACACAAAAATGTCCAGCCTGGTAGTCCAGGCTTGCCTGCAGTGTTTGTGTTCAGGGAAGACTAGTTTAATGTTAACTGAATCTAGTTACTTGAAGACCTCGCTTAAAAATGTAGTATGAACCTGAGGTTACCTGCGGGAGAGGTTTTTCAAGAGGCAGACAACGTTGCCGTATTGGTGTATGGACTTAGGCCATCATTTTTTGTTTGTTTGCTTTCCAGAGGTCTAACATTGGTACGTTTTCTTCAAGGATACCCTTTAGGCGTGTTGATAAATATAACAGGCAGAGGAAAAAGCATGCCATCTCCCCCGTACGTAGAAATAACTCGTGTGTTTGTAGCTAGTATGAGACTCTACAGCCAGGGCAAAGGCGATGAAAGGGAAAGGCTGTGCAGTAAAGAATGAGCTATATTCTGATCCATTCACTTACATCTCTCCTTCTGATGAAACCAAAGAAAGTCTTAGAGCTTTTATAAATCCCAGTTTAGGCTATATTTCTCAAGGATACTAAAGAGAAAGCAGTAGAACTGGAAAACTGGTCTTGTGGTTGCAGTATGAGATTTCAATGGGTATTTTAATTAGCTTTATTTTTTTCCTGGCTACATTGTATGCTCACATCCCCAGTGCTGTAAAAGGGAGGATTCTTACTGGAGTTGGACCAGCTGAATGAGAAGCAGAAAGAGTTTATGTAGTATAAAAAGTAGAATAGCTTTAAGCCCTCAAACTCTCCTCTTCTGCAGTCCCAAGCACCACCTGAGGCTTTTAAATCCTAAATGAGCTTGAGTAACTGTAAAAGTCCATTCAAGCCTCCTCTTGGAGTATGAGGTTGTGGTTTTCTTCTGCTACTGGCTTCGCTTTGCTGATTTGGAGTAGATTGGTGGTGCTCTTGCTCAGATGAATGACAGGCCAGGGAACTGAATCAAAATAGTTGGGGATTTTTTTGTTGTCTTGAATGTCAGCTCCTAGTTGCATCTTCTTTATTATCAAAATGTGGAATTTATTTGTTATTAAAACTTGGAATGAGGCGTGATTGAAAACCACAGGCAAAGCAACTCGAAGCTAAACTTGAATCTCCTTGTTTAATTCCACAGCAATTAGGTAAAACAGTTTAAACGAAGAAAATTAAGGAACTATTCAGTTACCACGTGGCATGTCTTGTATGTTTACCCCTCCTATTCTGCATTAAGATAGCAAATACCAAAGCCTTCAGTGTAATACTGCAGCATTTGGAGTTTCTCATAGTGATAAACAAACACTGTCCCGTGGCTTCTTGTGCATTTAGACCTTCCTGACAGAAAAGTTATCTTTTGTTTCCTACTGAAGTTAACAGTCCTGCTGGAAAACAATGTGCATAGTTACAGCACTGCAGAAATAAAACTGGTCTGGAAACATTGTACACCAGGAGAACAGACACCAAAGGAATGTGAGACAAATGGGAGAAAATTGGCTGGAAGTTTCTAATGCATGGGAAATCCATGGTGGGATGTAGTTAAGATGCATTTGGGAGAGCAACAATCAGCATTCATTCCAGTAAAGCCAATTAAGCTAAAACAACAGCAGAAACCAACGTGGTTACATGAGAAGTGGAGTCAAACACCGGGCACTATAAGCGATGGAAGAGTGGGAGAGTTATGAAAACAACCAGAACTAAGCAAAAAAGAATAATTAGAAGAGCAAAGGAAAAGAATGGTTGGCATCTCAATTAAAACAAAGAACAACTACTAGCATTGCTGTTCCCTTGGTGACTTAACATGCGTCCCAGCAAATGCTCCTCCCGGACGTTATTCAGCCAGTTCTTCCCAAATCAAAAGTAGAGCTGACCATTTGCTGGAAGTCACCAACACGTTATTTATGTATGAGAAGTCACCTTTACGTCAACGTTTGCTTGCAGTTTACATACATTTTACCCTGATTCAAAGATGAGATTTAACTGCGTATGTTGTTGCTTAACAAGCAAAACTGAGAAAATACAGCTGATTTAATTTAATCTGCGTGAGCAAGCCTGAAAGCTATTGCATGGAAAGTGGAGGAGAGCGAATAGCCCTCTGTAAAGATGATTTCATTGATGGTCTTAAGTTTGGCAAATCACAGATAGCTTCGTGCATGTTCCTGTCCAATTTCATAAGAAATCACTCTTTTTTTTTTTTTTTTTTT
>VZSC01011083.1:0-56636 GCA_013398225.1 Steatornis caripensis | reverse complement strand
CTTCTCCTCCTCCATGTGCTTAGAAATGACTCCCAGAATGAGCCGTTCCATCACCTTTCCAGGGATGGAGGTGAGACTGACTGGCCTGTAGTTTCCCGGGTCCTCCTTCTTGCCCTTTTTTTTGACCTTTGACTGACTTTTGTTGTAATAGCAGATGCAGTATTGCCCTTCCTCTGTTTAGTTTCTTCCCCACCATGGAAATGGGGTTGATGCTTCTCTCTTCACAGGGTTGGGTGTGCTAATTAATGGGCGAGGCAGATACCCTGTCTTGCAGATGGGAAGTGCCACCTACTTGATAATGTAACATTTATGGTTAGATAGGTATAAATTCAGCCAGTTCACTTCCCTAGGAAGAAAACACTGCTGGTATCAGTGAAAGAAGTGAAGTGATGGTTGATATCATCCAAAGGTTGGACTTCGTTTCAGAGGAAGGTTTAACAAGAACGGAGTAGGACTGGCAGTGGTACAGGCAGCAGGCATACACAGAATAAGCTTGGTGCTTACCTGCCTTTGGCTGTTCATGTTCAGTGAGTGTCATGCTCCCTCTCCTGCCTCTGTGAACACCGTAACAGTTGAAATGTTGTATGGTGGAAGACAGCACATCTCCTTATGTTTTCATACATTTATATACACGTTTGTGTATATATGAAAGTGAACACGAGGTTTTAAGTAAGTGCAGACAAAGCTAGCTTGCTTCTAGGAAGCAGTAGCCTTGTTAACATGGAAAAAATGAAATCATTTGTACTCTTTTGTTTTGAAAAATTCTTGAGGCTGAAAAGTCATTTGCCTGCTGAGTTATTCACGGTTTACAGCAGGTATACAAAGCCGCTGTGTTTAGATGTGAGAGGTACAAGCGGTGACCAGAAAAAATAAGTAAAGTTACGATATGGTACCAGCCTCCTTGTCTTACCTTTCTGCTTTATCATTGTCTCACATGTTTCTCTAACACATTTTTACACTTTGCTTCAATTCCTTTGTCTTGTAGCAGATTGTTTCTTGATCTTTGCGTGAAAGGGTTTTGCATGCCTTCTTTACGTAACTCTAGTTTGCTAATTTCGTAGATTTTATCTTTAATATTTTGCTGTAACCTTTTTCACTCCCCTCAGAGCACTGGGCAGCTGGCAGTAAACTAGATCTGTCTTTTGAAGAGAACGTTTAGAGCACTTTCATATGGATGTGTGTTGACTTTTATTTTAAGAATCACATGGATTCTTTCTGAGCTATACAAAATAAGCAGTCATAAAAAGCTCAAGCCAAACAGAGACTTTCCAACCTTGACAATGCACTTCTGTGCTTCCAGAGGTAGTATTGTTAGTCCTGGCACCTAAGCCCTGGCAACTGCATGGTTCAGGAAACTGGTAAGGAGAAGCAGTCTTTCACCTCTCTTTTGGCACTTACGTCGACCCATTTTTGTTATCATCTGATGGCTGCTTTATAGCCTGTGCAAGCAGATTAGGAAGTTTGATGCCTGTTTTCTGTGTGCAGATCTTTACATTGCAGAGAGTACCAGCTCAAGCGTCCCTTATGGGGCAGGCTGGCCTGCAGGTTGGGCAAGCAAGTAAGAAGCAGCTTTCTCCTCATCATGGGTCAGCAGGGAGGCCCAGGGGGGCCAGGACAGGCACCATGCTCATCATGCTTGTTCTGTGGATGGAGAACTTTGTTCTCCACCTCTGTTGATTCAGTGTTTCTCCTCTCCCTTTACCTAATTCATACACACAATCAAATACTCCAGTCTTAGCTAAGCACATGAAAAATGCATGTGCACGCTCTACAAAATAATTGCACATGTAGAACAGCTAGTCGCACGTATAGTTAGCTGCCCGCTTCTGAAGAAAGTTTCTTGCTTTGTGCATGGAAATAAGTGTTTTGAATAGTTAGATGTCTGAATTGGAAAATAACCCACTCATTAAAGTGCAGTTATTCACTGATGGCTGACTGTGAAACTTAGCAGCGTGGAGTTCCACATTTGTTATCTGTTTGTGACTTTTGGATCCAGTTTCTTGGTTTACAAGATAAACTGAATACTCTTTCTAACTGCCAGCCCTCTCTGCTCCACCTAGATCTAAAGTTTCTGAGCAGAAGGAGCCAATTTCACTCACACAATATTTTCTTTAAAAATAAAAAGTAAAAATGAAATCATTAATATCCTGTTATGCTTAATTTTTTTAAATCAAAGTTGCTTCTGCTCAGGATTCTTTTCTGGTTTTTACCCTTGTGAAGGACACAGCATGACACAAAGCTATTCAAAGCAGTCTCAAAAATTCTTACATACAAATGAAAGCTTGCTGAAGTTTAGTCTGCAGTCAATTAGGTCATTGAGAACACAAAATCCAATATTGAATTCCTAATCTGCTTTAAATTATGCAACGTGCAACTAAGTCAAGATGGTTTCAAATTGGATCTTCCAGTCCCAACTCCTGTTGTATTTGGAAAAAAAAGAAATGCTATGAATTTGTGCCACTAAATTTATGTTCTCCCCAGCCTGAATTTCAGGTTGAACATAAAGAAAGAAGGATCTCCTCAAACGTGTCAGACTGTGAAGAAGAGCTGTTACATAGCTTCTTTGGCCCCAAACCATGCAAAAATAGCTTTTGGGTCTTGTGTGTTCTACCACGTGATCTCGAACTTGGTCTTTATCTAGCCGAACTGCCAACCTGCTTCAAGTGCTGTCTGCCCAGACACTCTTCTTGAGCCGCACTTTGTTAAAGGTAGCCTCCCAAGGTGCACAGAGGGTTTTGGGGGTTTTTTAGGTAAATAAACGGGAGTAAATATACTTTCCTTAGTAGTTCAGTCAATTTTAATGCAACTCATGAGCAGAGTTGCTGATATATTAAGGTCTGACTTTTGTTTATGCTAAGGTTGCTTTACATTTGTTCAGTCCCACAAAGGAAATAAATTACGTCTATTTTCACTGTAAGGATTCTTTACGTAATCAGTGTTATTTAGTGTAATAATCAGCCCCATAAAAAACTGCAGAAGGGGGAATTGTAGTTTGAATGCATTCTCATCTATATGCAACAGTCAAATTGCCCTGTGTTTTCTCTGCTTAATTTGCGTGTACAGGCACCTGTTTGTGAGAGCTTCTATTTACCAGAGTTTAAGGTTTGGTGCCCATGCTCTAGCTTATGAGCCACCAACAGATTCACAGGAGTTCCTGAAGAGTCACAGGCCAGACTTTCCCCTCCCCTCCTTGCTTCCTTTGCTTTACCAGGAGTCTGTGCGCTTTTTTTTTTTTGAGAATTAAGTTTTTCAGTATCCTTTTCCTTCAAAGCTTTTGCCACAGAGAAGTTGCGTAAGAAATGTCTATGAACCAGTCTCTGTGTTAGGATTTGATCCCAACTCTGGAAAAGCTGGGAAGGTTTTCCTCTTTAGCAGTGTGCACGTACTCGAATAACAGGTTATTCCTTTGCATGTCTTTATTTTTAATTGACACTTAGATGATTGAGGGTTTACATTTTAAATACCACATACAAAGAGGCAAAGCCTGGTTTTTCCCCTAAAGGGTAAAAGGGATTGGTAACTATAAAGACCTTGTTAAGAAGTGTAACATCTGTGCTTTTTAGCCTGGCTTCATGGACACAGTTCCACTTTTATTTTTACTAGGAGAACTGGAAGCTGTAGCACTGCAACATCACCACAAATACGTGAAAGTGAGGAAAACAAGATATAAGTGCCAAAGCCCATAAAGCTTTTGGTGGCTAGAGGAGGGGAACTGATATTTTTGATGCTCAATATTTATACAGCTGCCTGCTTAGCAGTGAGAATGTGTAGCAAGCATGACACCGGTCAAACAGAAGAGCCCTAACGTATTCGTAATGCTGACATTTAATGCTCCTGTATTTCTAACCGCTCCTTTCACAGGAATGTAGGATCCTGAAGAATTTTTCCTCCTTGAGGGCCATCATTTCAGCACTGCAGTCCAACTCCATTTATCGGCTAAAGAAGACCTGGGCGTGTGTTCCAAAGTAAGTTTCCCCCTCTGCTCCTCCCGCTAGCCCCAAACAAAGGCAAAAAGCACAGTGCTGTCTCTTTTCTTTTTGTTCTTTGAAGTCTTCCTATTCTGCTCCTTCATGGACATCTGTTCTCTTAGAAGAACCTCTCGTTCCTGTGAGGCTCAGACCCCTTTTTTGGGTCTGACTGCTGAGAGTTCCTCTTTCATGTTGAGGGGACAACCTGCCCTCAGGTATACTGGATTTCTTCTGTCCTGTATAGCATATTGGATCTTCCACAACCTGTTTTGAAAAACTGTGGGCCTAGCTACTCACCTAGCTCATGCACACCGCTTTTGGAAGATCAGCAAAAGGGCACTGTGATACTTGCCTGTTGTCTTCTCTCCTGTGAAGTTGGAGGAGGTCCAGGTTGCTACAAACCCTCACTAATCCTCTCCTGGTTCTGACATTTCCTTAAAATATATCCCCAAACTACAAAATCCAAATCTGTATTGAAGGCAATATTTCTTACAGGAGAATTCCTTTTTGTGCAACTGGCATACTTACTGCATGCCAAACAGACACCAGAAATCTCTGTGTAGGAAAGGTGGCGTTCTGCTCGTTCAGTTTAGGAAGAGATTTCTTTCCCTTGCCTTTGATAAACAAAGAAAAAGGTCACTCTGCCACGCAGTATGCTTCTGCATTTCCCCTGGAAGGAGGTGGGTCTTTCCTTCCGCTGCCCGCTGTTCCTGATCAAAATGTTGCCATCTTGTGTTTATAGTGTTGGGTAATATAGAAAGGGACTGGTATGCTTAAATGCTTCTAGCTTTCCACAGTGCATGGAACAGGGCAAAAACGAAGTACTTAGGGGATACCTCTCACAGCTGTTCCTTTGTTCCTTTGTATCCCTTTACCCACTTCCTTACAACAATCTCATACCCTGCAGTGTGATTGAAAACCCTGCTCAGGGTCTGCGTAGCTATGGCATTTCTTTGTGATGCTGTCAAATAAGGCCTGACTTCACTGGGAGCACCAGAAGGTCCGAGGAAGGTTCCTAGTACACATCCAGCATCTCACTGGATGCATTTTGGCGGTGTTACCTTTTATGTGCCCAACTGTTAATGATTCATAAGAAAAAAAGCTGAATGGTAATTGATCTGATTTAGAGTGCTTACTGATAACATAAATGATTTGGTGTTTTCCTGTACAGGGACACAATGCTGATGTTTGAAGAGCTGTCTGATATCTTCTCGGACCATGACAATTACTTGACAACTAGGGAGCTGCTAATGAAGGTGAGAATCAGCTTCAGTTGCAAGGCTTGTGATTGCAATCAAAGCTGAGGTTAGCCCTTTTTCTAACCAGCTGCCAAAGCTCATCTCACCCTGAACTACTGCATGCGGTGCTTCAGGGAAGATAGGTCTGTAAAACCTGTGCTTTTCTGATGGGATGAGAGGCGCTTTCGTTGTTCCTGAAAGAACCTACACTAGCATTAGCCTGTTGAGCTTGGATACTCACATACGGCGGGCTGCAGGAGCACAGATTCTGTGTGGACTTGCTCACAAGACAGCAGGTCAGGACCCCTTGGAGCCCCTCAAGTTGAAGTTAGGTAACTGGTAACGCTCCCTTGGGCACGGTGATGTCTAGCTCAAGAACAGCTGTGTGCCCCGTATGGTACGTGTGGTAGCACTGGAGCCACAGCCAGAGTGAAGAGGTGGTGCACGGTGTAAATTTACTGAGACGAGTTACAGAGTAGCACTTTGGCTTTATACTGCTCTGTATAGAGAGATGAACCGCTAGTTTGTGCACCCCCTGCACAGACCTGGAAAGGCTCAGGTTTGCATTGATGAGTGCAGAGCAGCTCCAAATGAATTTCTCAACTGGGTTGCACCGCTGTAGTGCTTTTGACTTCACTGGAACAATGCCACTTAGCCTCAGCTGAGGAATTAAACCAACGTGTTTATCTGACTATCCCGTACCTTTCTTGGAACTAGAAAACAGGGCTGGGAATTTCGAAGGAACAGGCTTCCTGCTCTGTGTGTGGCCAGATGGACAACAAAGCAGGCTCTGTCTGCGACAGTTTGACTTGTGTGTTCTCCTGGGTGAACCCCGACAAGCTCAGGAGCTTGAAAGGAGTGAGGAAGAATAGATGAAAAGGTTATGTTCTGTAGAAACTAAGGAATGTTTGTGGCAGTTTTTTCTGTTGATATAAAACAGTTTCTGTAAACTGGCTAACCGGTTTAGTTTTTGGCAGTTCTGTCCAGGCTATCTGGCATTTGTACCTTACCCCTTTGCCTTGGTATCCGAAACACTGTGTTTTGCTCAGGAATGATGGGTGAGCGCATTCAAACCTGTCTGTTTTGTTTATCATCCATTTATCAACATCTGTAGCTAAATTTTAAAGGAGGTGAGACAATAATAAGGGTAGAGGGGAAAATGTGTGTTCAGAATAGTTTATTTAACTAAATATTAAAAAGACAAAACAACAACTCAATTCAAGCCCAGACCTTCTGGCTCCCAACAAATCTCTCTCTCCAGCTGCTGTTAGTAGATTTGCAAAACATTTCGAAAGCAGAGAGAAGAGAAAAATTCCACAGAAGAGCTAGGACCTCTCTCCTACTTCTTGTCTTGGACTGTTTTGTAATGATTGGAGGATTAATGTCCACTGAATCCTTAAAGTCTTTGTTTTCTTTCGCTATAAATAGTCTCTCTAGGGAAGCCTTGACCTTGCCTATCCATCCTGCAAATTTAAATGTAGAGCAGACAAAATGCCATATGAAACAGGTTGGCTGGCGCGGAGAGGGAGCACTGTGTTCTCTCCACCCCAAACAACGGCTCTGCTGCAAGTGGCAGTTTTAGCTTCTGTGCCTGCCCACTGGCTGCTGTTAGAGAACATCGAGTTTACCTTTCAGTATCTTGAAGACATTGAGACAACACTCCTTTTGCATTTGCTCCTGTTTTTCGGCTGAGGAAGGAAATACAGAGTTTGAGTGATCTGGCCATTAAATGTGCCTGAGATAAGTAAATGTTGTAATGAGAGGATCTTTACAAGCGCAGGCTGTTGTTCTGCGCCTCTTAAAGACACTGATAATGATTCATGCCCCATCTATCCGGCCACTGGAAAAAAATAACAGTAACTCCCAGCATCCTGTATAGATCCAGGAAATGAAGGCTACAGATCTATTGTGAAATAGCTCATCTATTCATAGGAAAGGCTGAATTGTTGAGCATAAAACCTATTGCTTCCATTTCCTGCGTGGTTCTGGATTAGTCAAGAAGCCACAGAGTTGTAGCTGCTGGATCTCTATGTTGCTGCATAGGAGAAATTAATTGCCTTTTAATTCCCTTTTGACTCACAGGAAGGAACATCCAAATTTGCAAATCTGGACAGCAGTGTGAAAGAAAATCAGAAAAGGACACAGAGGCGTCTGCAACTTCAAAAAGATATGGTGTGTTTGGGGTCCTTTTCCTTACCCTTTTTGAACTGATTAACCCCGATCGGTGAATTATATAAGAAGCAAAATCTAGAAAGGTATTTAACAGTGAGTGTATAGTAGGTAATGCTCTTGTGTGTGCCTGCTGTCAAGGAAAACAATTACATAAATCCTATCGATTAGCTGATGCAAAGCAAGTGAACCGAAAGGTTTAGACTGAATACGCAGTCCGAATGTTTGTTCTGTAAATATATGCCCAAAGCTGTGTTTCCCTTATGCTGTGGATCATAGTAAGCAGGTAATACTATGTGTGTGTATATATAGTGTGCATATGTATATAGATGATCCCATACATCTGTATGTATACATATATATACACATGTGTATATATATATACATGTATATATATATGTATACATATATATATACAGCATACATCTGTATATATAAACAATTACAAAGTGGGATTAGTGCTGCACCCAGCTCAAGCTGGACGGCCTGTGCCGAGCTGCCAAGCTGTTACAGCTATGGTTTTTAGTGCAAGCCAGCTGTCCTGTTACTCCAGTGACGCCAGTCTGTGTACTTGAAATGCTGGAGGAAATGGATATGCAAAGCATCAGCATAGCCAGTGCGTGCAGTGATCTGATGCTGAGAATGCGCAAAGATTTCAGGATTCGGTGGACGTACACAGGGGCCACATTATGTTGCCTGGTGCCAGCCTGACCCTGTCACCTGCAAGGGGATAACTGAGTATATAAGTTTGCTGCCTCTGTCCTCACTGGCATTTGCTTCACATCCCAGCCGGCTGCTTGGGATGGACGCTGAGCCAAGGGTTTGGCCTTGGTTTCAAGTCTTCCAGAAATTTACTAAACCTATCATACAAAAGGGTAATAAATGATTGATGAATGTAGACACATGTTTATAATTTTCAACTGTCTTGTTTCTGTCCTACAAGAAGGAATTCCATTAACTACTCTTGTTACCCTTTAGCAAGAAATATGGAGAAAATCACACAATTTTCATGTAGTAAAATATATGATGTAAGTACTGAAATTCTTGTGATAGAGAAAATCAGCTCTGGCCGGAGCAGAAATCGCATTTACTTTTAAAGAAGCTATGAAGCTTCTGATGTAGTAGCTTGAAAATTGCACAGACTTCTACAGAGGTTGCTTTGTAAAATGTGTCCGGTTTCCAGTCTGGTGGTGAAAATGGCTTTTGTCTCAAAGTTGGCAAAGATTTGAAAGGACAGGGGGAGAGAAGTCTGGGATAGGGAGGCAAAAGTGCTGAATATGATTTTTTTCCTACTTGTTTCACTGGAAAAAATACTGATCCTTTTGGACAGTAGAAACAAGCATTTCCTTCACAAGTGTAGAAACAGCCTGAACTCTACAACTGCTAGCAGTCTAGAAAGTTTGAAATGTCAATAATTCCTATTAAAAGGCAGTGAATGGCTGGGGAAGATGGTTACCTCTTGGAGGAAAAAAAACTGACTTGATTTGACTTGACTGTCACATGGTATAACAACATCATTAAGCAGAAATCCACTGGAATGAAGCAGAGAGAGAAACTGCTTACACAAGCTAGCCAGGACCATTCCCCAACTCCTTTCCCTGCAGCAGGTAATGAAGGGACTCTGTCCCTTGTGCTTAGTGCTTCTTCCACAAGCAGGGTTTTCTGGTGACCCACTGTTAGAAATCAGTCTATGGGGGCGATGTTGTAATACAAAACCACTTGGCAGTGTCTGTGAGAGCATCCTGCTCTCGCCACAGTTCGATTTAAATGCTGGACTAGATACTGAGGATGATGTAACGAAAGAAAACATCATTTATAAGACCACTGTTTGGTCAAGCAGACTACTTTCATTTCATTTTCTTATACAGGAGTATCTTAGCGTTGTAATTAATACCATTTCTCAGTCAGTTAATCCAGTATTGCTCCGATCTTTTGCAGGGAGTAATGCAAGGCACGGTACCTTATCTTGGTACCTTCCTCACCGATCTCATCATGCTTGACACAGCCCTTCCGGACTATATTGAGGTAATTTGGGGCAATTTTTTGAATCCAAAATATCCTTGTTGCTTTCCCAGCACTGTCTGTTCCTGTAGCTTCTACTGGGTTCTTGTGCAGTTCTTCAAAATGGAGGAATCTGGTTTCCGGGGGGAAAAAAAAGGCAATATGCAGTTTTATTAGCAACAAGAATCTTGTGTGAATTTGAGTGCAGTTATCTCAAGGGACAAGCTCAGCATTGCATTTTGTCTTGTTTTCTTAGGTTAGAAAACACGAAGAAAGCAGGCTTTCCACTATTCTGTATCATGTTTCTGAAAACAACGTTTTAATGTAAAGATTCCTGTGAATAATTGGTAAAATAGGCAGAATCACAAATTCAGACTGATCACTGAAGCACTTCAATATTGACTCAGACGTGTCTGAGCCCTAAAGTGATTAAAGACTTGCTTTTTCATTTCTCTTTAGCTGAAAGAGCATGGGGAACCAATCTAGCATAGAAAGGGAAAAAGCATTGCAAGTAAGTCTGGTCCTTTAGCAAAGACTGAGGGTGGGGCAAATTTTCAAAGGTTTTCAAACACCTTTTGAAAATTGGCGCCTTGACGGAGATGGTTGAGGAGCCTCGCTGGAGGTGCTCAGCCTTTGTTGTGCTGGTGTTTATGTTTATGATAAGATGGGCAAATACACTTCTCCCTGGCCTGGTAATGGTTGCTGGTTTGTTTGTTGTTTGTTTTGCAAAACTGCACTAAAGCAGGCCTGCGTAAGGTTGCGAGATATCCATTTTCTTTTTGGCAGTTTCCCTTCTGTCCATCCTTTGTGTTCAGTTGGTGTTTCTGCAGCTCACTGGGAGCACTGCTAAATTCACAGCACAGGCAAAAGCCAAGGTTGTTTCTTGCATGCAAAATCCCACTAGCATTCTTCAGACCTCATCTCAACATAGCTTTTATGAGCATTCTGGTATTGGGCTTTCTTCTTGGGCAGATTGCCATTTAGGCCATGAGGACAGATATCCTTTGGGGACTTGGATATATGAGTGCTGTGGTTTTTACCAGATTTGGAAACAGGTATTTTAAGAAGGCTCTTGTTCAGAGCAGGTCTGTGCTTTACATTAGCCTTGCTACTTCATCCTGTTTGTGATTAAATTCAACTGAGCATGTGCCGTTCTACTCTGATCCCTTCTCTTTCCTTCCTGCAGGGTGGCCTGATAAATTTTGAGAAGAGGCGAAGGGTAAG
Source organism: Steatornis caripensis (assembly GCA_013398225.1). Taxonomy (NCBI): domain Eukaryota; kingdom Metazoa; phylum Chordata; class Aves; order Caprimulgiformes; family Steatornithidae; genus Steatornis; species Steatornis caripensis. Next base: position 46,036 of record VZSC01011083.1, on the reverse strand, counting down.
TTGAATGTTCTGTGATTTTTAGTTTACTGACACACTCTTTTAGACAGTTTTCATAGTGAGGCCATTTGTCTTTGCTCAGGCATCTGCAATGCTAACTTTAGTCCAAGTTTGTGAGGAAAGAATAGATCCCTGAAATGCTGCAAGCCTCTGCCAAACTGTGAGGGGTCATGCAGGAAGAGAACCTACTTTTTAGATGCGTGCAGTAGGGGAAGAGGAGCTGCAAGCCACTTACTGCCAAGGGATTTAAATCTGGGGCGTGCACTTTCCCTCCATTTGGCATTCGTTGGAGTACGTTACGTGTGTATGTCCTGCATGCTGAGAGTGAATCAGGCCTGGTGGCACCAGACCTTTGCTTTCCAGAAGGTATAGTTTGTGAACATCTTCCTTCTGCTGCAGTAAACTGTTTGTAGGTAAAAGGCTGCAGAGAGCGAATTAAGTACGCAGGGCTGAGAAACAAATGTTTTTCCTTTCAGCCGGATCCTTGTTGGTCAGAGAAAAGTAATGCTATGGAGGAGTAAAGGTACTAGGGTTACATCTGTCTGAATGAAGTTGTGCCAAATCTCTGTCCTGGGGTCTTAAAGCAGACTTGGATTTGGCTGTGATGGAGCCATTTCCTTTCCTTAACAGCTCCCAGCTTTACAACCCACTTCTTGGACTTGCCTTGTTGTATAACTGCACGGCTCAGGATACTGCTAATGAGATACACGAGCTTCTCCGTGGTCATCAGTGCAGCTTCAAACAAACCAGTGGCAAAGCTGCCCCCTGAACCATGCCAAGTACTTGGCTCCGTTCCTGCATCCTGATTCTATAACCTGCTCTGACACAAGGGCTTTTTAAGAATTATTTTGGCAAAATGCGTATGCAAGTGGCATTACACAAGTCATTCTAGTGACATGTATTAAGGGCAGCGTTTTACGTTCCTTTGGTGCAAGTGCGAGCACGCAAAGTGCAAAGGCGGGGAGGATCAGGCTCTCTGCTTTCATCGCAGGCACCCCTAGTTATTACCCTTGCTTGCTGCCTCGGAACCACCTAAGCACAGAGCACGATTCTTCTCTTGGAGCTAGCCTGGCCAGTGCAGGGGTGGGCAGGTAGGGTAATGTGAACGACTTGTGATCTTTTGCTACCCTTGTTCCTAGAGGAGTCAAACGGCGGAGCTGCAACAGCATTACGCTTCGGTTGGTACTTGGGAAAAGCTCTGTGGTGAAACAGGATTCCACGTGTTCGTCTTCTAATTTGTGCGTGTCTGATAAAATGTTCACATTTCAATGCATGTTATGGATGCTGTTGGGAAAAAAATAGTTCATTGTTTGAAAAACTGGTTCTTGAAACTCAGTTACTCAACTGAAACTGAACTTCAGGCGAGACTAAGTTTGTCCTGGATCTGTTGTTGCATATGCTTAGTATACGAATGAGTCTGGCTTTATCATGTTTTCTAACTAGAATTCCTATTTGATTATTTATTTTCTTAGGAATTTGAAGTAATTGCCCAAATTATGCTCTTGCAATCTGCATGTAACAGCTATTGCATAATACCAGACCAAAAATTCATGCAGTGGTTCAGGACACAGCAGCATTTAACAGAGGAGGAGAGGTAGGTTCTCAGTCCAGCTGGCAACGCAGGCTTTTGTTACCCCACACCCACCTGCAGGTAGGCTCTGTCAACCTTTAGCTATCCTCTTACAGGAACTTACGTATACTGCTGCTCAAGGAGAGTGCAAATACATCTGCCTTCTGCTAAACAGCTGTAAAAAATCTGTTGAAGGCTTAGCAGGTTTAGTTTGACATTGGAAACCAGGCTTTTGACTTTGAAATAGGATAGTCTGTTGTGTCTGGGCTGTCTGTATGCTCAGACACATGCTCGGAATGGGATCCTAAGGGATGTCAAGATGTAGTTGCTGAGCATTCAGCTGGTGGATGTGGGCAGCAGGTAGCCAAGACAACACAGAGCTCGCTGAGCTAAGCGTTCACCAGATAAATGTCTCCTGGACATTTGGGCTGAGTTTTGCAGCCCTGCTGAGTTCTGTGCTACTGCACATGCTGCCAGACCAACCCAAGACAATTTATTTACAGCATTTTACTGTCTCCACTAGGTATTTGAATACCACTCTGCTGCACTGTCTAAGACTATAAGCATAGATACATACTGCATTGTACGGAGTCGTAGTAAAAAAAAAAGTCAGCTAATCCAAGATTTGCATTTAAGTATTCTTGATTTTTTTTTTTTTCCAAATAAAAGGATGAATGTCATCCAAAAAAGCACTAGTCTTTAAAACTATTATAAAGAAGTGAAATATCCCCTTCATCATGGTAAAACGTGGACAGAGCTATGTTCCTTTGTGGGTTTGCAACCTTCTGTGAAGTGGGAATAACTGAAAGTTTCTTGAATATTGCTACTTTGAGATATATAACTAATAGTATCGTCTGTAAAAAATTAACACGGTGGCCTCTGTTCTGCAGTTACAGCCTTTCATGCGAGATTGAAGCAGCTGCTGACACTAGCACCACATCGCCGAAATCTCGGAAAAGCATGGCGAAGAGGTTCAGCCTGTGAGTATGACAGGGCAAGGGGCATTTGGTGTGTTAATATGAACCTGAATAAATCAAACAAGCAGTACTCATTTCACCAGCTGAAAAACCTGGCTGGGGATCCAGACCACTGCATTACTTCAAGGCAACACCATCAGCTAGAAACGCATACTTCTGCCTGTAGCTGTCACTTTCTATTGTTATAAGTAGTCATGAGGATTATTAATGATGAAAGAGATTAGAAACAAACAAGCGTTCCTGAGGTGTCAGAAAAAGGAACTGTTTTAGTGCTGGATTGTAAATTCAGTATCTATTGTGTAATAACTTCCTGAATGCAGTGGCACAACAGAGTAAATGAGGATAAAATCTGGCCTATTATTAGTCTAATTTGCTATACACATGCAAAAAATTCGTTGCAGAATTTTAATATGAAAATTAAGGTTAGCAAAAAGGCATTTGATAATAGAAACAATCTGCCTAACTGCCTTCAAGTTAAAGGAGGAAAAAAATCGTGGGGATATGGTCCAGTTTAGTTTAATACTGCAAAGATTCAGAGAGGACGTGGGCAGAGAACAGGGGCAGGCAGCTAAGCACACACAGGAAACAATACACTAGCAGTAATTCAGGGAAAGCTGCAGGGAATGAAAGCAGAGATCAAGGACTGAAGTAAAAATACCTTAAAGGTGAGAAATTTGAACGTGATGCAAGAGTGGGATATGAAGGGACTCCCACATACCAGTGGCATGATCAAGACGAGGCGTGAAATGATGAATTTAACAGCACTATCAGCTCTCAGCTCTCCTTGCTTGGTTCCTGTACCTAGTTTCCTCAGAACAGCCAGTAATGTTTCACTTCACGTCAGCACTACTGCAGGTTAGGGGGCTGAAGGAAGAATAGATTTTTTCAATCTAGAGTTTTGAGTTCTGATATGCAAAAAAAAATTCCGGCTGCTGTTTGGAAAGTCTATCGGTTAGTCCATCCGAGTTGTTTGCGGTATGAGAACATGAGCTTTAAGATGACAGTGCGTGAACTCTCGGTGGCCTCTCATTTGTGTCTCCCTTGGTGCGTGCCTAAGCTGTGCGTAAGAATGGTCACTGCAGAGCACAGGCTTTATTCTCTCATTTCTGACTGCGTTTCAGTGCTGTAGTATTGTAATTTACCATACGGAGTTTGTTTGCATTATGCAGTCTTTGTCTAAAGCATTGTTTCGTCTGCACTCTGAATGTATTTTGCAAATTAATACTGTAGAAAGACTGGCATAATGCGTGCCAGAAACGTGAGTGATACCTCTCTAAATTGTTTTAAATCATTAACTGCATGCTGACATAGCATCTAATTGCTTCTCTACTTAATATATTATACAAGTGTGTTTCCTTTGATACTCCTTTAAATATACTTGACCTGCATTTCTAAATGAGTCTCGGAGAGGGAGAGCCTATCATTTACACTTTCTGGTGATTTCTTCGTTGCGTACATCTCCATTCAGACTTGGCAGGAACCTGTGGCACTTCTATTGAGTGGATGAATTTGCTTTTTTGAAGACCTGTGCCCAGTGTATGGCTGTGCATTACCTTTCAGACACTGTTTCACTTACTCATGGTGACTGAGTAGGTGTTGAGCTGCCTTGTTTTCAAGGGACCAAGCCATGCCAGCAGTGTGCAGGAGTGCATAAGGTGGAGGCAGCTGCCATGCCTCTAACTTGCCCCTCATCCCTTGGTTTGTAAATGTATCAGGTTTACAATCAGTCATTCCCTGGCAAGTGAGTCTGAAAACTTAACAAACTGAAGCGGAGTCCCGTTTGTGATACTTGGGCATTAGTTCTGGTTTTGGCGTTGCAGCTGTGGGTACGCTAGGTCAAGAAGGTATCGTGTTAGTGTGTAACAAACTCTCTTGACAAACCGTATAAACAACACAGAGGAAATTAAAACAATGGGCTACTCAAGATAGGAAAACAAAACAATACGTAAGATTTTTGAACCAAGTGACAGCTTTGCTCAGCCCAGCTCTTTTCTGCTTTCACTTACTGGCTTTTATGCTTTCTTTTCTATACTAGACTGTTTCTAGGCTCTGAGGTGATCACCCATATCACACCCATCAAAGAGCAACCCAAATCTCCTCAAGGTGGGAGCTCTGGTGAAAGCACAGACTCAGCCAGTGTTTCGTCGTGCGAGTTTAACCAGTCTGAATGTGAAGACGTCTGCATCACTCCCATAGACACACTGGATAAGTCTCAGAAAGAGGTACGGTCTGGGCCTTGCTGCCAGCGTAAATAGCCTGTGAGACTGTGGACACTGCAGGCAGGCCCTAGACACTTGCCCAAGCCTGTTGGTCTTGACTAGAGCATTGCTTTTAGTGGAATGGAGAGACTCTAGGAATAAGTGTGTAAAAATGGAAGCAATCCAGTGAGGATTTTTGCACAATCCCTCCCATGTTGCCCAGATACAAGACAGACTGAAGTTCTCCTTCCCTGAAACCAGATTTTTCTTGTGCTGCCTAGCAGTGGTTTTGGTTTAGGTGAGGCCCTGGAGAAACACGAGGTTAGTTTTTCTTTCAGTCCCTCATTGTGCTTTTTGAGAGGAATGGGGCAGACTAGTGGCATTTCTACTTCGAGCCTGTGGGAAGTGAGGAGCCTGAGCATTGTGCTCTCTCATGGCACATGGCAGCGTGATGTTAGCAGTGATATGGACAAGAGGATTTATAAAGACCCCACAAACAAAACCAAATGAAACAGGAGATGGGATAGGCTGAAGAGGAGTAAGATCAACAGCTAGTCACTTCCTCCTTGAATATCTTGCGTTTGATGAGTTACTCTGCTGTCAGCAGCCTGCTGCCATGTCCATCATGCTCAATCAGCTGTAGCTGGAAAAAGAAGTTTGACTTTAGCAGCCATGCGCTCAGCAAGGAAAGCCCAGCTGCAGTAAAGCTGTGCCTGCGCTCTGGGAGAGGTGTTTTCTGGGTGGGAAAGCACGTGTGCATTAGCAACAGCATAATCCTGGGGAAGGCAGAACCGTGCAGTTGACCAGTGTTAGGCAGGTAAGGTCAGAGCTCGCCAGCCCTGCGGGTTTGACTTCCCGTGAGCTCCCTGCTGCTGACATGACTGCCTTGCCTTGGCTCAGTTTAATTCCACTGGGGAAGTCAGTGTGTAGTGCGGTGCAGCTCCTCTTGCATGCCAGCTCGCTCTTGGCACGCGCAGCCAGTGTCTTACACGAAGGCAGTGAACCAGCGTGCCAGGAAAAACCTTATTTTGCAGAGAAGGCAAAGCCCGACACCCCATGGCAAAATTAGCGTGGGGCTGCAGCTGCGTTCCTGCTGAGCGCAGGCGTGCCAGCATGTGCTGATATCCTCCAGAGAGACAAGCTACACTGGCACGGAACCATCGGAAGGGATCTGACAGGGGGATCCACAGGGACATCCTTCCTACAGACTCTTACCTCTTGAAATAAATTGCGTTAACTGTATTGTTGAAGCCCTTTTTAGGGATATTTTGCTGAGGCGTGTCATATTGGGATTTAGCTTAAGGATATTTTTAAGTAAATTAGACTAAATGTTCTGAAATCACATGAAGCAGAAGGTCCCAGACACTGGCATCTATTAATCGTTTGAACTGTTTAGCTGGAGCAGTTGTTACAGTGATTTTTGATAAGCAAGTTGGAGAGGGAAGATCCTCTCAGCAGTTTTTGAGCAAGGCAGATGAAGAGAAAGACAAAACCCTGAGCAGCAGGGAAAGGACAGGGGCAGTTTCCATCAAGGCAAGAATATTCAAGGAGAAGTGGCAGTCAGGGAGGCGTAGGTGTATTTTCAGTCGTGTAAAGGCCCCGACCTGGAGCAGCAGCAGCGGTGCCCTCTGCTCTTCCCCAGCTGGTCCCAGTCCCCGGTGGGTTGCCCACAACCTGATGCTGTTGGTTGTATCTGCTGCCACCTCCTGGTCTGCTCTTACCGAGAGGCGAGAGCAAGCAGCGCAGCGTCTGGTACACAGGGTTGGAAACGGTTCCATTAAAATGGCAGAATTAATCAAGTGACGTTCACTTTTTCTGGAGGCAAGGAATACTGCTGCCGGCCTGCTGGGCTGCGTGCAGATGACAGAGGTTTCGTATGCGCCTTCTGCTTTCTTAAGTTCTTCTTCCAGAATGGCACACAGAATGCCCAGTTTGTGACAGTGTTTTTCTTTCTTTCTTTCTGTTGTGTAGCTCTCTGAATCCTCTGCCTCCTCCTGTTCCTCCACCGATTCCATGGACACGTCTTCCTCTGGGGTGTCATCTTTAATCTCACCCCCTCCCTTGCTGTCCTCTTACGACCAGTGCTCTGCCTCTGTGACACCCATTACCTCAAAAGTACCATCTCCCGTTTACAACCAGCAGAACAAAGACACGTGCATCATCCGGATCAGCACAAAAGAGAACAAGGGCAATATGTACAAGAGCATCCTGGTGAGTGGTATGGAACAGCAACGTGCTGCTCTCCTTGGGTGATATTTTCATCCAGGGTGACTTAAACAAATGGTGGTTTTAGTTTTGACACCACCTATTCACTGAGCCAACTAATCAAACCTGGCTTGAAAGGGAAAAGGGCAAGTGTTACAATTCAAAATATGCGGAGCATGGTATGAGTGAAAGGTTTGATAATAGCATCTTTGTAGAAGTCTCTGGTCTCAAAGTTTGTATTTTATCAAAAAGCTCAAAGTGAAGCATTCCGATCAAACTCCTGCCCCTCTGCTAGTGCCAGCTGCTTTTTCTCTAGCTCAGAATTTGTGTGTGAGTTTTGACACAAGACGCCATGTGCCAAGTTTGCTTGGAGAAGCTTTCCCCAGGTTTCTGGAAACAGGGCGCTGTACGCAAGGAAGCCGACAAGCCCTTTTGTTATGCAGCTTCTCTCTGCAGCAAAGGTTGCCAGACCAACAGCCACGAGTGTTCCGGTGTTTTCCTCAATGCTGGTTCAGCAGTGGAGTTCTGGCAGTGGTGGGCCAATGGCCGAGGGAGTGCAGGGCCTGTGCTGCACCGTGGGCGATGTGACTCGCCTGCACCCGATCTCTGCAGACACCTGACAGACTCAGCTGCTGAGCAAATGCTCTGGGTCCCTCTGGGCCTGGGGGGAACAAACACCCATGGGGGTAGTTGTTAGCGCGTTTAGCTACCTTACAGTTTTAATGGTCTGACCTCCCCAACTTGCCATTCCACGAGGGCCTGACAAATTCAGCTACTGGCAAGACAAATCTTCCTTTTGAGTACATAAGGCTCTGGAGGGAGGCCTGTGCCTGCTCCGGATGCACAGCACTTCCACAGCAGACAGCAAACCTGGTTACAAGGCCAAAAATCTTTGCAGGATGTCGAAGTATTTAGCACAGGAGACTGCAGATTAATTGATGTCTGCAGACAACAGATGGAGCACTATTTATGTGGACTTTTATGGCTACTGAGAACAATGTGTCATCTCTCAAAGGGTTTGCTCAGGAGAGCAGCCGCTGTGGTTTACTGCTGTCTCTTCTAGTACAGTTATCTGTCGTCTTGAACTAAAAAAAACATCACCACCAAATGTCACAAATACCACATTTTAGTATCTAGCAGTACCTACTACATTACTGATCCATCGTATTTTTTCATGTCTCTAAAATATTTTCCAAGACCAAGTGGTCTGCAGAAAGGCAGACCTTTGCTAATTATTAAATCATTATATAGAGTGAATAAGCAGAATCTCATTGCAACTTGTATCTTTCCAGCTAACTAGCCAAGACAAAACTCCTGCTGTCATCCAGAGAGCCATGCTGAAGCACAACCTGGAATCTGATGCATCTGAGGATTATGAGCTTGTACAGGTCATCGCCAAGGACAAAGGTAGGGAAGCAGAACCCTGCTGCTGCTGCTTGAAGAATTCTGCTGGATTTTGAAGGGATGAGTAAAATGTGAAGCAACGTTAGAAATGCCATGGCCATGTTGTTGTAGCTGCCAGTGAGAGTAAACCCCCAGGATAACCGGTGCGCAGGGATGATTTATCATGGCCTGCCAGCACATGGCTTTATACAGGCAGAGCTTGCTCGTGGATAGCCAGGTAGACCCTTGTATGTGTACTGAGAAACGTAGGGCTACTGCCCAAAGAGCAGCTGCTCTCCCTCCCTGAGCACAGTCTGCCACAGGGCTTGGGTGGCATGGTATGACCCTCCCCGGGCATCAGGGCAGGCCTGGATCCTACTGCTGTCAGTGGGCTGTGCAACCAGAGTTTTTTGCACAGCCCGTCTTGGAGTGGCTGCCAGGGCCTCTGCCAGGCTGGACGTCGTCTCCGTCTCCTCTCCTCCACAACCCTGCTCCCTCTTTTTTTGTGGGACAGCTGCTGTGGGCACCACCCAATGCAGCTTTGGCTGAAGCGAAGCAGCAGAACAAGGAAACGGGCCTGGCCCTGCCTGGCTTCGTACACTCAGTCTGTTCACCTGGTCCCTGTTCTCTCCTGCCTTTCCTTCTGCTATGTGCAGTACTGGAAACTAACGCTTGCTCTGGTCCCTCTTTTGCAGAGCTGGTGCTCCCACTCAACGCCAACGTGTTCTACGCCATGAACAGCCAGGTGAACTTTGATTTCATCTTGCGGAAAAAAGCTTCAGACAAGTGGCAGATGACAAAGAGGACCCATTGCAGTCTGATGTTCCCCAGAACTGCTAAACAGGGGTGGTGGCGCAACAAACCCAGCAAAACTACACTGTGAGGGAGACAAGGCTGCAGGGAGGACTGCTTGAGAAACTGTTCCTTTGCTGCCATCCAGTATTACAGAATCACAGCAGATGAATGTGTCAGTATTCAACGTTTAAAATATTTCAGGCTGAAATGCAAAGTGAGCATTCGTTAGACCTACAACCAGCGCTGTGCCGCTCTTCCCCTGCCAACAACTATGGACAGGAAAGCATGGATTTACAGGACAGTACGGGCTGGAATTTTTTTTTTTTTGTTTTGCACATCAGCCTAGGATGGTGAGAGCCCCTCTTAGAGGGGAAAACGAGACTGCAATGTTTGTCTTAAGAACACCACACAAGCCAACTCTTTTTGTGAGAAAACATTTTCCTTTGTGCCAGTATTACAAAGAAGAAGGTCTAGATTTATTTTTATAGAACTGGAAAAGAAAAGTCTCAATACACTTCTGCTTGGACCAAGGAGAAGATCCCAGCCAGCCAGCTGACTGACAGGAGCAGCGGTTTGGTTCGCAGAAAGCAGGGGTGAGCTGAGTGCCACTAGCAGTTGCTGCCTCGAGGAGGCATTTGCATTCACGAACAAGCACGGTGGGGATGTCCTCCATGGAACACTCATCACTGCAGACAGCAGAAACTGCAAGTGTGTGTGTATTGCTTTCACACAGCTAGCAAACTTTTTTTTTTGCACTTGTTCCATGCCAGAAAATTACCTATCTTGGAATTTTTTTTCCAAAGAACTTTAAAAGAATGGACTGCACTTGCTTTTGGATGAATGTCATGGTTTGTTCATGAAGGCAAACAAACACTATGTGTCTGGATTTCGGTCTTGTCTTCATGCCACTAGAGAATGGTCTCTCTTTTACTTTGCTAACTCATTGAGCAGAAATCCATGCCTTTTGCATGTACTCTGAAATGACTGATGTACCTCTTTGTCATGTGCAATCACTCTTAAAGAGCAAAACTTTAACTCACATTTTCAGTCACAAGGGGCAACTACATGACCTTTTCTTTTAAAAGTGGGTAGTGAGAAGAGACAGATGGGTTTTAAGCACGACCCCAAACAACCAGAAGTTTTATATCCTTGTAGCATTATTATATATAATCTACAGGCACCTGCCTTGCTCTTTTATATACAGCTATTAAATGAATTTCCTGATGTGGTACCATCCTTTCAGCTGGAATGAAGAATTCAGCTGGAATGAATAATTTAATCATCTGGTCTCTGTGAAACTTCAAATAAAATGTGTCTTCCCAGAACACAGGTTTCCTTGAAAGGATAGTTAGAGGTTTTATTTTAAAAAGCCATCAAGGAGATAATGGATTGTAAGCAGCCCTTACTGAACAGGCTCTCTTTGAGATATGTTAGTATTAGGTAAAATAAACTCAAAGACTGAATTTTGTACACGCCTGGGCCTTTCGTCCCATGAGTTCTGTGGCATTAATTTTCAAAACTGGGCTCAGATTTCACTAATGATTGGTGATAAACTCATGATGCAAACAATGCAGGGTTGTACTCCATTATACACTACACAAAGGTTTATCAATCACCTCTGTTTACAAGTAGCACCATGCAGGTCCTAGTCCGAATACTTTAAGAACTCCAGTTATATTTTTTGTTGAGAGGGTGAAGATGTTGAGTGTGTAGCTGAGCCTTAACCTTTGCCCAAGATTCCGACTAAAAGTTCAGTTTTCTTTGCATTTCAGTGTTAAATTGTTGTTGTCTGTTCGGTATCATTTGTTAAGTATAGTATTGTTCACTCAGAGTTTGTATGTCTGTGTTAAGCTGAAAGTTGAATGTTCTTGATTTTTAAAATTACACTTTCCAAAAGGTTCTATATGAAAAAGATTTTTTTTAAATTGCTTACCTGTAATCTTTATATACTTATATAAACTGTTTTCCACTAATATTTGCCTGGAGTCAATCTATTTTCTTCTCTTAGACTTTGACTTTATTACTGCATGTCACTTGTGAGTTGTGTTTGGGTTTTGGTGTTTTGTTTTGTTTTTGTTTTTTTTTTTTACACCTCACACTGCTTCAACTTCTTCACTTATGTACCTCACTGTCACTATCAACTTCTTCACTTTTACTGTTTTAACTGCTCTCAACTTCTTCCAGCTCCCACAACTCATCTTCCCAGCCGCCCCCCCGCAGCAACCACCCCCCTCTAGCTGTGTTCCCTTTCGCCGTAACCCTTCAGCTACACCCTCCTTCAGCATTCGTTTGCTCTTCAACATCGCACACAGCAACGGTTTTGTACTATTTGCAACAGTCAGCATTTTCATCATGTGGTTTGATTTTTTTTTTTTTAGTTCCTAAAAGTTTTTATGCAGATGGCGTTTGTCTTTCTTCAGCAGAGTGGCTGGACAGTCTGTCCAAGGAAACTGTTCCCCTCTGAGTGGCAGCAGCTACTCCTGGGCTGTACCTCACCCCATCACGCGCTGTGGGAATGCAATGAGCTTGTTGAGAGCTAAAGGGCAACCTCAGCAAAGCAAAAGCCCGCCCAGTGCATGTCAGGCATACCAACCTCCTAGTGCTAGGGAATATTTTGTGCTATTTTTTTGAGCTTTCAGTTTAATGATTCCTGTTGTAACTAACTGAGTAACCTAGATTATACACAAATTTTACAACTTCTTCCTGAAATCATTCTCTTTTGGGTCACTGAATGATTTCTTCAGCGATTAAAAAAAAATGTTTTGAATGGTTCTGTCTTTTCCCCATTGTCTCCATCATGTCACATTTCCCCCTGGCCTCAGCCATTAGCTTGTTGGGGTTTTTTCCACCCCCCGCCCACAATACAAATGCTTTGGAGTTTACATCACAGCTGCTGCTTCTACCTTTTAGCCCAGTCCCTCTGCCCCGGGCCCTGTCCCACAGCCCACCTGCCCTTTCCCAAGTTACTTCAGAGTCCAGGAGACTCCCAAAACTGCCAAAAGTCACCCCCTCCCCTCCCCCACGAGCCCCTGAACTGGCAGTTGCCTTTGTTCCGGAAGGGCCTCTCATGTTACAAGAGCAAAGGCAAAGGAAAAATTACCCTGGCTTTAAGCTGCCTCTTGCTTTTTTTTTTCCTTTTCCTGCGTAAACCACCTAGGGAAACAAAACACTACAAACCCTTAATCAATTGCCTTTAGGATAAATACAATCATCTTATTTGTGAAGTAAGAAAGAATCTGATAGTGCCGTAGTAAGAGTACAACAGCACTTTTCCTTTCTTAAAAGCAAAGCCAGAATTGTTAGGTTACAAGCAGCCTTACTGCAAATGATAATTTTCAGGGCCTGTCATAACCTTTCTTGTGAAGAGGCTGCCTTTTCAGCTGTCTTGCTACTTACAGTTTGCAAAACATGTTCCTAGCATCCAAGGGTCTGTCACCGGACTTCACAGGTGTAGGCACTGCTGGGTGTTTTCTCCATCAGCCATTGGCTCCTGGGCTCAGATGCGCCACAGCAGAGCAAACGCCCCATACCAAAAGGAGAAAAATTTTTAAAAAAGAAAAAAAAAAAAAAGCCCTCTGGTTCATGATGCCTGGCAAATTCTTACTTAGCCCTCATTAAGTTCTGCTAAGAGAAACTTCTTTTCAAGATGTGTGACCAAATGCACGACCACAGCACGAGGCGCCTCCGCGTTTGGGCTGCGGGCGCTAAACCTGCTGTTGTGCGCAGCAATAGCCCTCGGGCTCTGGTGCTTCAAGCTGGTGCGCTCTTACGCTCAGTTTTGAATAGGGCAAAAAACCTGTAAGGCCGTAGAAAGTGGAAAAACATCAGAAAAACACAGAAGTGTTTGCAACTGGCTCCTACTTTTCCAAAACACGTTTAATTCCCAGTGGGGGAAAGCCTGGGCAACACCTGCCAGGGAACTGAAAAGAAAGACAGGGAAAAACAGCACATGTCACAGCAGGCGGAACCACGGCCAGCCACCACATCTTGCATATGTAAACACAAAATTAATTACATTCTTATTCTTGTTTCCCCCTCCTCCCCTCAAACAGCCTTCAAACCCCTTGTACCACTTGTTTCCAGAGTCAATAAAAAAAGCCACTGCCACCACCCGCCCCGCAAAACCCCTCACACTCTCATCAAGATGTTTTTAATAAACTGCTACTGCTCTACTTAGGGAAATCAAAGTTCAACAAAGGCCGGCCTCCCTGAGCATCCAGATCAGCTCCACTGTCACCATCGTTCCCAGAGTGCACAGTGTCAGCCGGCTCCATCCCCAGTGAGGCGAGTGGCTGTACAGCAGCTCTGCCTGGGGGTCAGTGCCAGCCGCACCCAGCCTCACGCCCCGGCTCGCGGCGCTCGCTGTTACAGCCTGGGTAGCCCCGTAGCTGCAGCACGAAGGCTGTGCAGGTGCTGCACAGACCTTTTTTACTTATTAATTATTTGAATGAGCTACATTAAGGTTAAAAAAGTAGGTGGACTCAAATCCCTTTTTTTTTTTTTTTTTTTTTTTAAAATCCATGCTGTATTTCCTGCATGGGCAATACAGCAATGCCCCTCACCTCCCCGGGCAGAGACCAAAGCGGCAGCTGTGTGGATGGGTCCCAGACCACATCACCACCACGAGCCCAGAGGGACCCAAGCACAGTGAGCAGCTCCGGGAGCTGGGACGGCACACTCACCCCCAGCCTGTCCATCCCTTCCCTCCCCAACTCCCAGGTGGGGAGTACAGTGAAGAGCATCAGCGTCATTTTCAGCCACAATGTTCATGGAGAAACCGCTTCAATAGGCTCATGAAAAGTCAGAAGAGGAAGGGCTGGTAAAAACCAGAGCTCACACTGACACAGGTACATCAACTCCCACAGCTGGGGGAAAGAGAGGCCTCTCTCGCAGAGAGAGAGATGGGTCTTCCACAGAACAAAGAGCACGAGGGTGGAAGAGATAGGCAGTGGTGATGTATACGAACAGGGCGTAACCGCAACCAGCCTTTACGCAGACAGGCAGCCACAATATTAGATCAGATAAATGATACCAGGCCAAAGGGCCTCACCCACGCAGCGCTGGCTCACCACTGCTGTTCTGTCAGACTCCGATGCACGTGCACATCACCGTATCTACAGTGCCGGATGCGCACCACTTCACAGATGTCCCACTTCCGAAGGCCACACCAGGCTTCTTACCAACATGTCGGGGATTGCCAGGCTCAGCAGTGCTTCAAACAGGTCAGATTCGCCCCTCGTAAAGCGAGACCTGAGGAGGAAGCGAGAGGGTTTGTCAGGGAGGAATGGCCCAGGCTGCACGTGCGGGGCCGTGGCAGACCCGCTCTCCATACTCACCATCTTGCACAGGCGCCTGGACAGCAGCAGGAGCACGGCTTCCAGGCAGTAGCTGTAGAACAGGCACGTTTATACGGCCAGTGAGTCCATGGTGGAGTGACACACCTGAAAAAACTACCATGCTGGCCTTTCCTGGCCAGGGCTACTCCCACCCAATGAAGAATACACACAGCTGCTCATCTTGCACCAGGTTCTATGTATTATCAGACCGGCTGACAGGTAATAACAAGTCTTCTTTAGCAGAAAGCACAACATTGATCAGTAATTATTAAAACCAAACAAAAATAATAATTAAAAAAAAAACAAACCCAAACCAGCCACAGATACTCAGCTGCACAGGTCTGCCAGCGGGCACGTCCATAGCTGGCGAGCCCGGGACGGCAGCCTCCCACTGCGCAAGAGCAGCCTGCAGGCTGAGCTCTGTGCTAGCTAACCTAGGCAGTATAGTCCATGAGCACCTGGCCAAATGAGAAACATTTTTAAAAAAAAACCAACAAACACACACACACCATACTCTGCCGACACGTTGGCCAACAGCAAGTACATCAGAACTCATCCCTAAGAAAAGACAAGTTTGCTCCTCACATGAGAAAATACCAAGACAAGTTGCCTTTCCGTCCTGTAACGCGCCAATTCTAGCAAGGCTGTCGAGAACAGCTAACATTTCGGTAGGTTGTTTTGGTTTTATAAGGTTAGTGTCAAGCAGTTCGTAACCAAACTTTTATGTAAAGTTCCTACAAGTCCTACACTTGGTTTTAAGGCCTAATTAAACAGGCCCGCCAAACAGGTTGTCAGGATTTGTTTTCTGAACGAATAAATTGAGGCAGGGGGCGAAGCAGGACATGACACGGACTAACCCCGCCTGTGCTCCCTTCAGGCTGGGCAGAGACAAATACAACCAGCAACCTCCAGTTTCTCCGCTAGGTTCCAGGATTTCAGACATGCCAAGACATCAGTTCTGGACTGGGAGGCCTGTTTAGATGGGATCTAGCAAGTTTTGAAATCTGTGGAGGGTAGGCCAGCCACAGTTTCCTACAGAAGTGTGATGGGGGAGAAGACACAACAGAGGAGCGCTGCTCCAGTGCACTGAACATTTTGGGAAACCATCTTGATTCTGATAGAGATCCCTTTGAAAAACAAAACCAAATAACCCAAACACTTGCCTGCAGTTTCTCACAGCGAACAGGGTTATAAAAGCCTACAAACCTACAAGGAGTAACACTTACACAGCAGCCTAGTTACAGCTATCCAGGAAGGTATTAACACTTGTACACCTCTATATATTAATCTTTATAAATACAGTATTCTACATGAGGAACTGTAGAAAGACGTCATTCAAGGTTGTGTGTTTCTTTTTTTTTTTTTTTTTTTACAAAAAGGGGTTTTGTTCAGATCTCTGCCTTTGTTCTGCCAGTCTGGAACACTTGTTCTTTTCCCTCCTTCATCTCCCACCCAGTCCTAAGTGGCTTGGTTAGTTGTCAGGTCCAACCACCATGCTCTGCCACTCGAAGCAGTGGGAAGGAGACCACATGAAGAGCTGCTCTACAACTTTCAAGGGCGAAAAGCTGAAGTGTGAGGCAGGTTCAGCTGTCAACAGGGTCCTGGGGGAAGCGGGCAGTCATAGTTCATCCCTGGAGGACGGCACGTTGAGAGACGACTGGGAAGGCAGGGCGTCCTTGTTCTGGGCATCGCTATGGATCTTGCCCTGCTGCCGGGATTTCCAGGAGTGTGTTCTGTCCCAGTCCGTTGACACGGTCTCGTTGTCCCAGATTGTAGAGGTCTCTGTGTCACTGAGGTAGCCTGGCTGCCCCGTGTAGTGGGTGGGGTATACAAGCAGCGGTTCTGCTGAAAAGGCTTTCAAGTCTCTGGACTCATAGTACTCCATGTACTTTGCTCTAAAGAGGAGAGAAAAGTGATCTGTAACAGGGTGTATGTTCATCAGCCCCACTGCTTCTAACTGCGAGATACCAGTCCACAGGGAGCGGAGGTAGCTCCTGGGGTGGAGTCCGACTCTACAGCCAGAACCACATGCCTTACAACCACATACAGCCAATACAACCAAAGCCTCTGTTACCAGAGATGGCCAAGTGTCTCAGAACCAGCCCACAAGCCCTGCACTGGCTAGGGACAATAACCCCTCTGCAGCAGGTCTGTCGCCTCCTTTGACCCTGTGTCAGGAGCTCTGCTGCAGACAACCAAAAAAGCACGAAGAATAGCTCCGTCCCCCGCCAGCCAGGGTACAAGAAGGGAGACACACAAACATGATCTGGCTTAAGATCATTCAGCAAGACTCAGCTCACGTTAACCCGAGCAACAAAGGCATCCTACTTACACAGGGTGCTTGTTGTACATGACTGGCAGAAATTCATCTACAGGCAGCATCTTGCTGAAAGGCTCAGCTCCGATGAGTTTCTGAGCCCCTTGGAAAGAGATCGCATAGCCCAGGGTCCAGTACGAGTAATCAGCTTCCACCAGGTTCATGACATTGGGAACTGCTTTCTCAGGCTCCTGCACCTGCATCCTTTTCCGGCCAATGTAGCTTAAAGGGTGAAAAGACCACGGAAACTGGAACCAAAGCGAATCTGCAGCAACTAGGACTACATGACTGTTCATGGCAACCAGGGGAGGGCAAAGGGTCAATCCAAGAAGTAGTCCCTGACCAGGCTCACAGATTTCTATTCTGCACCACTCCCAGACATCCAAGTCTTAACCCAGTCGGTAGTATAACTTCATAAGGGAACTATGATGCCATGGTCCAAGCTTCAGGACCGAGCTGTGTCATCCTCTGCGCAGCAGCATCTCTCGGACACCGCTGAGATCAGCCAACACTGCCCACACCAGGCAGTAATGGCTCCCAAGGGGCACTCCAGCATCAGCCTGCCCCGGGAGGCAGAGCTGTCCTGATCATGGGAAGAGCCACCGAGAAGTCTCTGCCACCTTCCCCTGCACTCCAGCATCAACCTGCACCTCTATCACGACACAGCAGGTGCTGCTGACATCCCCTGTGTGCCCAGGACTTGCCGGATGGCTGAGGGACAGTTACTTACATAAGCTCCCAGTCTAGCTGGGCTTGTTTAATGTCATCCATCAGCTTCGTGAGCTTCCTTTTAAATTGGTGTTCAAAGCGCACATCATCCTCAATAACAAGCGTCTTCTCCAGTTCTCTGTTCACCACCTGAAACAAGAGGGCTCAGAAGTGATCATAGCGACACACACAGGCCACTCCCTGCACCCTGAAATTGTTGGGGTCATCCTGACCTGGCACTGCCTTCTAGAGCATGCAAGCAGGGAGACTGGAGAACTGCTCCTAGATTCACAGCTCAGCTGGGACAGACGGCGAGAGCCGGTGAGTACAGTCTAGAAAATACCTTGTGGCTGAGCATCCACAGCCTAGCAAAACCCTCCATCTGATGTTGCACCATCTAGAGCCCACGAGCTACCATCTAGCATGACCACGGCAACCACCTCTTCAGCGGACTATGTCCAGCAGCCTTTGATGCCAGAGCTGCTGTTCAGAAAAACCTCTTTGTTGGAAGGAAGTGTTCCTGAAGTCTGGGAAGGAGGACAATCTCGCATATCCCAAGTCTGGCCCTGACAGCTTTGAGAACACATGTGCAAAGGCATTCTGCATGTAGGTTCCCATGTTATCACCCAGCCATTGGCGATTTAGACGTCTCAAGCCCAAAAGCACAGCCTGACTCCTCAGTACTGAAGTCACTCCTGCTGGCTCTGGGCTGTTTGGATCAACGCCCTGCCCTGCTGAGAGCTGCTGCAACCAACACCTCTGAAGGGAGAGGGCTGTCTGCCATTGGGTAACCACTGCCATTGCCCAGTCTTCTTTTAGTAGAGTCTTTCTGCATGCCTCCATCACACCTCACTTGAAATAATCCCTCCTGTTGATGTCGGGCTGTGTAACTCCATGTCCTGCATCTCTGACCAGCATGGCCCAGATCCTCTCAAGGGTTGCTCCACAGGTGACCTGGGACAGATGGAAGCTACAGCTTTTAGCACCCAAACAAGATCTCTTAGCTCAGGTAACAGAGGTCCCTACTGTTAAGAATGTTTATGATACGCAAACTCAAAAAAACCAGATTGGCAGAGTCACTGGAACTTGCTTCAGTCCAGATGCAGAACAGGCAAAAAAACCAGGAGGTTTTTTTAAATGCTATCTGCTCTTCAAAACTTTCTTGCCTTTCTCCTAAGCACACTTGCCCCAAGAAGGCTATCAGGTGCTTTGCAAAAACAGTCATGAAAATATTCTAATAAAAATCACTCGGAGCTGTTGGCAAATGGAAAACAGAGATGTGAAAACCGAGCACTGCGTTCCAGAAAACCCCTGTGCACGATCCCCTACAAACCAAGGAAACAGTCCTATCCCAGACTTCCAGAAACCGGTATTGTATTCAATGCTGGGCCCTAGGCCTGGCTGTGTGCCTTCCTACTGCGCCTTCCTGCAGGAATCCCCAGGCACCCACAAAGTCCTTACCTCTTTCCAGATGTAATAGTGACTAAGGAAGCAGCCGATCTCTCCCCTGGTTAGTGGCCTGGAGGAGTACGGGTCCTGGTAACCCGGGAGCATATCGATGCTGAGAGCTTTGAGCTGACTCGTGTTCAGTGCTCTGGGAAAGAGAGAGTATCTATCATCACTTAAAGAAAAAGTAAATTCAAGTCAGACAGAGACACAAGGGAAGTTCTGCTGACGTTCAGAGAAAAGCCAAATCTCGAGAAATTCCTGTACTTGTTTCACACAAAAATCTGGAGAAAAATTAACTTCTTGATTTACATTTCTACAAATCAAGCTGACAAATCACATTCTTAACTCTGCCAATGACTTCTTGTGGGACCATCAACTTGTCAGGCGCTTGGCTCAGAGCATTTTTCTAAGAGGTCCTGATGGGTACCCAAGTCTTAAAGACTACAGGGTGGCATGCGGGTTCCTATCTCCCCGAGGCCTTTTTGCAACTCCCAGACCAAAAAGTTCTGCCTTGATTTCTCATTATGGAAAGGTCTTAAAACCCTTAGAGTAAGCTTGGAAAGGGCTGTGTCAGGGTTAATACTGTAGCACAACAGCCTTGTAGCACTAGGACTGACCATCTCCCCAGGAGATGATTTCTCTAACACTTTCACTACTGACTCCTTTTAACTGTGTGCAAGTGGTACAGTTCACAGAAATCAGTATGGTTTTAACCTGATTTTCATCTTAGTCTGAAGCACACTGCCCCGGTTCTCTCATGGAGACTGACTGCCAAAGAAGAAACAAACACAGCAAAACTGCCCCAAACAGGCTGTTAGGTAAATAAAAGTGATATTCACCTCTCCCTCAGCCCACCCTTCCCCACCAGAAGGGAGGTCAGGGCATCCAAGGAGATGGTGTTAAGCAGTTAAGCACAACCCGCTCTTTGCAAACATGAGCAACCCCAGCCGAAACTCACTTTCCATCCACAGCCTCCACTATCTTCACTGCAATCTCCTGCTCATAGAGAGTCCGCAGCATCCGATCCCGCCTGTCCTTCCGACGCTTCAGATTGATCATAAAAATCTGGGTAAGAAGAGAAAGACATCAGCCTCCCGGGCTTGGGAGTGAGGAAGAAAAGGGAGTCCTGATCCACTCTTCTCCAGCAGCCCCACTGGAGAAGTAGATCTTATTAAAATACCAGGCGTGTTTTTACTCCAGGTTGCTTCGAGTTTGTCAAAAAATTGGGGTTGGCTTTGAGTTGGAAGGTTAGAGGCTCATTCTTTGTCTAAAAACTACTTCTACTGTATATTTTATGTCATGGGGAAAGTTGTTCTTCGAGGATGAATAAAGGTGAGAGGAGACCAGTTACAGCCAAGTCTATAATTTCCAAAGATGGTTTGATTTATATGAAACACAGAGTAAAACAGCCAACTCCAGTCCCGGAGGAACACTGACCCACATGCTTCCCCACAATGCTGCCACTGCCATCAGTGGGGCCACCAAGCAAGCACAAGGACACAGCAAAGAGAGGACTTTTGTAAATACTTCAGGCACTGAAAATCCGCCGCTAGCCCTGCCAGAGCAGAAAGCCTAGCACAGAGCCAAGACCGGGAACAGAGATGTCTGGGCAGGGCTCAGTCCAAGCCTTGAGGAGACAAGACTCTCTGGTGGAGGGCAGAGGACCGAAGCCCTCGCTTGCAGGTAAACGGCAGAGGGCCAGGGGTATTTGTCAGTCCCAGGCAGACAAGTACAGCCTTGTAGCTTGTGGAGCAAAACCTCATCCCAGTAAGAAGCGGATCAAATTCCAGGTCAGTACAAATGCAAAAATAATAAATTGGATAAATAAAGCACAGCCACAAAGGACAACATGGAAAAAACCTACACCAGCTGTGTGCTAAACACAGACGCTCAAACACACATAGCCAAACCAGGTTCAGACTACGAGTCACAAACAGATGTAGCAGAATACACCAAGAAAACAAAGGCTCCCCTGATCTCCGCAACTCCCTCAGTCACGGTGCCGCTGCTGCCCCGGCAGCTGCATGCACAGGGGTTGCCTGCTCTATGAATAACACAGGCACTGGTTCATTAAAGCACAGCAGATCCTGCTCCAGCCTGCTCTCTCCACAACGTGAGGCAGAGTCGGGAGAGGAATTTCTGCGGGGTCTTGGGGCACTATCAGTGTCAGCAACCACCTTTCTAGTTCATTTAAGGCCATAGCAGAAAAATGCGGTGACCAAGCAGAGCAGTGGGAGAGCTGTCACAGTAAGGAGACAGCACGCACGATTTTCATCCCTCCTGGACGTACCCAGCTTGGGGCTAGAACCCAGCTGTGAGCCTGGCTTCCCCAGCTGCTCCAAGCTCTCCAGCGTCTTTCTCAGGTGAGAGAAATCGTTCCCTTCTGTCACTGGAAAGCAGGAGGCATTTCCCGAAAGACCATTTTTTTTTTTGTCACAGAATGGGCGGACTGCCAAGCCACTCTGCAGTCAGATGTAGAGGAAACAGCACAAGAACTGTGGAGTTAAATAACCTGTTTTCCAGCCTCATTTCTGCCATCTCCTCCTGGCTGGATTAAAACATCCACCCCCTCAAGACAGGAAGCTCGAAGATTTGCTGGGTACTGCCCTTGCACTTCTCATCAAGGGTCTTACAGCAGTACTAAGTGCCTGCAGACGTGACCAGCCTCGTTTCACCACAGCAAACGCCAGATGGAAAGAACGCTCCTTGAGCCCTTTCCCTTCTGCTTCCCTGAGCTCAGCAGTTCTCCCCAAATAAGGATCGCTATTTTCTCCTTGCAAAAAGTTTAAATCCAAAAGATGAGTGATTGGGGAAGAGTTAACAATGTGAAAAGATAATACACTCCAAGGAAAACGGCTGGAAGCTCAGCTACAGGGAGAACCCAGGTCCTCTAGGTGATAAACAGCAAGACAAGACAAGACAAGACAAGACAATGGCAGCAAAACAGGTTCCTTACTTCATCAAATCCCATCTTGTCGGGGTTCTTCGGAGGAACAGAGACATACTGAGAGGGTTCGATGGGAGGACGATCAACTGAAAGAGAGGAGAAATCCCTAGCATCACCTTTGTGTACACGCTGCGCTGATATAACGTACCTGCACGTGTTTGGATCGCTGGGCGTAAAGCCCCAGGAAGCTGGGATATGAAGTTAGTGCAGGGGTGGGTGTAGCAGAAAGCATCCATGTTGCAAAGCAGAAGCCAGCAGCCATGTGCCAGACGGGCCTCATGACAAAAACGAGGTTCTGCAGCAGAACAGGTCAACCCTATTCACAAAACTTCCCCATATTAAACGCAAAAATGCATCTTTAATGTGGTAGCTCTGTGAATAAGGTTGACCTGACTGTGAAGCAATCACATTCCTAGGTAGAAAAGAGGTGGAAAATGGAAGACTGCGTATCAAAACAGTTTGAGAGCAGTCTGATCACGATGCAGACTCCCAAGAGGAAGAGAGCCGGGCTGCTGGCAGGAGAGCTCTACAAACATTAACTTGGGGGAGGTTCATCACGACAGGGCACAGCAACTTACTCATAGCCTCAATTAGCGTGTGCACAAAGTTCTCGGTTTCTTCTTGCAGCGTCTGGTGCGATTTCAGGGGCATGGGAAGGAAACCGTAGTGTTCACGGTTGCAGATGAACATCTGTATTCCTGGGGATCACAGAAGAAAACTCAGAAATTAGAGTCCGGTCTTTTACCAGCAGATTTCGCTGCTCTGTTGCTGCTCAGCCACAATCAAACTGATGCCAGGAGCTCAGTCCCAAGAAGTTCTGCTTCATAAGCAAAGAATTCAAAAACATCACAGTGCCATTTTCTGTTTTATTTGACTGGCAGCAAGTGGCCTCTCCTATGAAACCCATTTCCAGTTGCTCCCTAACAGCAGGTATTTTCAACTGCAATCAGTTTTCTCCTAGGAGAGCCTGGGAACACGCCTCCTGGACCAGCAAAAGGGTATTTTTTGGCCTTCGCCTTCATGCTGTGAAAACAATCCTACAGCAGAGGGCAGAACCGGCCTTTAGCAAAAGCAGTGTCCGAGACACGCAGCAGGACTGCTGCGGGTAACTGGGAGTACCGGCGAAACCCCCGAACCCAAAGCCCCACCCGCACTGCTCAGACCTGGCACCTGACGTGGCAATCCCTTCACAGACCCAGAGCCGAAAGCATGAACAGGTTTTCACCCTCCAAGTGAGCCAGCCTCAAGCAACGCAACGGCTGGCACAAGGAGACGAACGGGTTCCCGCCTGCAGCCGTGCTAAAGCAGAGCTGGCAGCCACCCTGGGACCCTCTGGACAAAGAGGGGTGCAGGTCTACCCCAGCGGGCTGCCTTAGGGAGGGAAAAATTCAAACACAGCCAGCGTGGCTAGGGGCGATGGAAGCCTCTGCAAGGCTTCTCTGCCGGACCACAATAAATACGGAATGACTGTCCCAGGATGAAGGAGCAAAGTCTGATCGACAGGTTCAAAGGCACACAGTTGGCCAACCGCGAGCCCAGGCAGCTCAGCTCCCCTGGGATCACGTGGGATGAAGCTGCGAGGCCCGAGGCATCTGTATAGCTGCAGGGTCTGTCACTGGCCTAGCAAGAGACTCGCTCGGGGTTTTGCAGTCAAGCATCTTCTTGCTTCTGTTTGCTTTGGCTAGAAAATAAAGACATTTCCACCCGTGTTGGCATAGACTTTGAGGAATATATAGGATAACCATCTTGGAAGTTCCTAGTTTATCACCAAACACGGTCCTTTCCTCTCCAGGACCAGTTTTCACAGTGCCCTTGAACATTAGAGAAAAATCCTAGAGAGACACCAACAAGGAGAAAAGATGCTTTCAGAAAGAGATAAGGTAACATCCTTCTGCTCAAAATCTTTTGCAACTGCTTGTTCATGGAGCTGAAGATGTGAAAGAGAAGATGCAAAGCCTCTCCTCGGCGCACAGATGCCTTTGCAAGGGAGAGAACCCCCCCACTGCTTAGTGTGTTCACTAGGAACGTCCCAGCACAACGCTGTTCCCTCTGGACTGACTAAGCGTTCGCTCACCATCAGCTGTATCCGCAGCAGCACAGGGACCTGCTGTCACATCAGCCACCGCACTCAGAAGCTACATCCAGGGAAGCCAAGGGGAAACGTTCCCATTGTTTTTCATTGAGCTCTGGTACGATCCTTTATTAATTAACCACAATCTGAAAGGTGCTAGAACACACACAACTGGCCAAGTAGATTTAAAGAAAAATGCAAACCTAGAAGATTTTCTGCCCCCTGCCTTTTTTTTTTTTTATTTTTTTTTAAATGAAACAAGCACAACCACCCCCCGTCCCTCTAGGAAATAAATGAAAAGCAGACACAACCTGGTGTGTTGATGCTTTCATGTATTAGTCCTCCTGATCCCTGGTATTTTTAGCAGAGCAGAATTGTCTGCATTAATGACCCTGGTGTTTCTACCATTTTAAGTTCTGCAAGCAAATTGCTGGCTACACTACTTGCCAAAACACATTCAGCTGTCAGCTGCAATTTATGTAAATGGCAGAATAAAAAATACTACCTGCTGACATTAATGGATTTGGCACTGGTCTAATCAACTAATCTTATCTGGCTCACCGATCTCCGTTCTTATCTTCCGCTGGCTTAAACACAGTCAATCTGCATAGATTCACACCAGTAATTCTGTTCCTTCTGGGATAAAAGCTACTTTAAAATGGTAAAGCTACTTTAAAACGGGGAAGGGGACTCGCTCCCCAGCTCTGGTTTTCTAATAAAATAAACAACTGCTATGAGGGACAGAAAAGCCATAGATATTTGCATTGCCATTAGCCTTTGTAAGATAGTGACCAGGATTCATGACCTTCATGACCAGGAGTCATGTCCTCAATCCACAGCCATTTAGACAACTTAAATTTCCCTGGCATCCCAGTGACCAGACCTGCCTGATGGCTGGCTCTAGATCTCCAGAGCCCCAGGCTGAAAGGAAGCTCAGCAGATCTGGCTGGCTAAGTGCTGCCTTGTGAGTGCAAGGGGCTCTACAGAGTCCACCTTTGTCAACAAAACACCCACAGCGAGTTTTGTTCCCAGTCAGTACTCCCACCACAAGCCACGTCTTCTTGGCAGAAGTGGGCCAGTCTCTTCGGAGCATCGCAAAACAGTTGCTTCGAGCAGTAGATTCATTGTAGAAAACTGATGGCTTGATCTGAGGCGTTAAGTGCAGTACTTGGCCTGCACAAAAGCCAACATTATTTATGACTTCAGGGAAGTAAGTGAAATTACTTCTAAAAGAAATTTACCTCAAAGTCCATCAATTTTTCACATTTCTGGACTTGGATGTCATCCTTTTATCCTGGGTGACAAAACTCAGCCCAGGACACAAGCCAACAATCTGAGTAGATCAATGGGCTTTCATGTCATGGGTCAGTCCTGGAAAAAGCTAAAGTGTTCTAGGATGGAAGGAAAAAATGATGGGTCTGAATCCCTGAAATATTTCTTAAGCAGCTGGTGCTAATGCAATGCAGTTACCACACTCTTTGGATGCTGCCTCTCTGGGAGAGCTGTCAGAGAAAACAAGTGAGGCAGGCAGATTTGAAGGAGCCTGCTTTGCTATCCAGGCTTAAACCTCCATTCTCGTCTGGAGCCAACAGACCGATGTCCTGACTCTGAAACTCAGGGCCCTGAAGGTGCCCTGGAAGTTCACATCTCGCCTCTGCCTCCTCAGGGCTCTAATTTCAGCTCTTGCTGCCCTCTCCTCTATCACTCAACTTTCTGATTTAATGCCCCTCATCCTCTCTGAGCTGAGTTTTAAAAAGCCCCACTTAGTCTGCCAAGACAATGCCACCTTTTTCAGTACTGTCAAGAACTTCAAACCAGAAAGATCACTAAAAGGAAAGCTGGTGGCTGCTGCGCTGGTCTGGAACCGGTGGGAAAGGCAGTCTTCTCAGGCTCTCTCTTCTGCAGAAGCGACTGCCAACAACAGCAAGCTATACTTCCTCACTTCACTTTCTCTCTGCCTGTCCCTGAGGAACAGCCCTTCCTTCTCACTTTAACTTTGCCTGTTTTACAAACAGAGAACAGATAACACCAGCTGCACATCACATGGAGGACCCACAAACAACTTCTCCCTACTAATTCACCTCAGTAAGCCAGCAAACCAGTCACAAAGCTCTGAACAGAAGTGCTTTTCATTGGTGCTGCTGAGGTTTCATCAGTCCCTTTTCCCTTTATAAGGCCCCAAACTTTCGCCTTTTCAACACAGCAGGGCAAAGAACAATACAGATAGCAACACGTTTTGTCTCCGAAACACTGTCCCCATCCCAAGAATGGCTCCCGTGTGCTTTGAAGCCAGCTGTGATTCAAAACTCTATTGCCAGTCACTTGCTGCTGGTTATTCCTGGCCAGATCCAAAAGAGGAATCAACCACTGAAGCCAACACATGACTTTTGGTCTGTGAACTCAAAGCAGAGACCTGCATGTCTCTACTAGCAAAGACATACCTGCTTGGCGACTGGAGAAGGCAAAGACCATGATGTCGTCAAAGCTCCAAGTGTAGTCCTGGTGGGGTGGGTAGAACATCAGCTTGGTGGAGGCCTCTTTCCTCAAGTCAATGAGGAAGGTGGAATGAATCATTGGGACAGCAAAACAGCCTGTCCTCTTCCATTCCCGAATCAGGGGATAATCCAGGGTCCTTTTGTAATAGCCCTGCAAACACAAGGAGGCGGCTGCCTGTTATAAGAGATTTCAGAGGTGCTCCCCAGCAGAGATGGACCAGTGCCCAATGCTCAGATTTAAGTCTCTCCCTTTTGAAAAGGACTCAGGCAAGTATTTAGAAACAAACTCCATCCCAAAAGTTAAAGCCTGACCTTGTCTCTCCTTTTTAGCAGCTATGGGAAATCCAAGCCTTTCCACTGCAAAATTCCCCTGCAATAGTGCTTCAAACCTCAGACTCTTTTCCCCTGGCTCTCCAGAAACATTTTTTTTTGTACATAGACTCTCAGGTCTGATCCTGAAAGCATCTGAGCATCCATGACTTCCTCCACATTCAACAGGCACAAAGGACATTCAGTGTCTTGCAGAACAGGACCTGCAAATTATATCTGACCATGACTTAAATAAATAAATAAAATCATTTGCTTCATTGCAGCGAAGGCAACATCTCAGTCTCCACCAGCTGTGGAAGAATCCCTGCTTGCTCCATCCCAGGGCAAGCAGGTTTTATAAGCACGTGCTCTCCTCACAGAGTCTGCCTAGGGGAGGCACTTTGGTCAGCTCATTTCTCTGCATCCACGAGCTTTGCTAGCCTTCCAAGCATTGTGGGTGCAACACCCATGTTGTGTGGCTCACAGCTGGTTTTGCAGGTGCAGTATGTCTAAAGCTATCAGATTTGGAAATAAATACACTGAATTCCCTCAGAGAGAACGTCCTAACACGCCAATCAGACATCTGAACACGGCTGACGGTTCAATCCAGAGCAGATCCTGCTCTTTACAGAAATGATGAATCACTAAAATAAGTTAAAGTTACTCTTAGTTATTTTTTCCATGAGCATCCTAGCGACAGCTGAGCAAATCACTGCAGAATCACTTTACCCTGGTTTTGTGTAGAAGCAGCATGGTGTGGTGCATTTGTCTGTTCATGCATCTGTCGATCCTCCCCTCTGCCCTTCAGATACCTTCTGACCATACCTTGAGGGCTAGACATCCCAAACACAGCCAGTCTGATTTTCACGAGAAGGAGCGAGCGGGTAGAGACCTTACTAGCATTCCCACTGAAGGAAGGGCTAAGACGTTCAACCTTTAACAGACATCCAAGAATGCCCACAGGTGAAAGACGCTGGAAACTAATCTTTCCTCCTGAAGTCACTCACTACGGGGTTTTGGGGCTTTTCACTGCTCATAAATCACGTGTAGCCAAGAAAGACTGCAACTTGTCAGCACTGTTGCTGTGGTCTCCTAAGGTTAGCTTCGTGACAGCTAAATGTCAAGCTGTCTGGAGCTGGGTTTGGCTTGTTGTTGCTCCGTGACAGAGGCAGTGTTTCAGGGCGTGCTCCCTCCCCAAGTCCCCAGGGAGAGTAAGGCTGAGAGCAGGAAGCTGTGGGACTGCGAGAAACAAGCAGCAGCAACTAAGAGAAAAGAAAAAAATAAAGTGGGAACTTCCCTTTTCATTTGAGCAGATTTTATTCACCAAATTCTGTAAGATGCATTTGCTGCTAGTTTTTTTTTCTGCCTCTCCTTTTCTCAGCTAATGCTGGTAATGATGGAAATTTATAACGTTAGGGGCCAGGGCTGAGGCCGGTGCACACAGGCAGAGATCCACTTCAGGCTGCGGAACAATGCTGATTTAAATCAGTGGAAAACCTGGCTATCTCAGGACTTAACCTTAAAAACTTAAAGGACAACGCCTTCACCATGCATTTCATATCTCCATTTTAAAACAAAAACCGAAACAAGTAAACACACCCACGCACACCCCTTTTCTTATCTATATATTTACTTCCCAAGCACCTGGAACGTTCCGGATCTTTTCCTTCTATTTTTATTCAATTAATTAGTGTGAACTGTGGAACTCCTTGCCATAAGATGGTGTGGGTGCCAAAAATAAAAAAAAGTTCAGATAGTTATTTCTGGGGGGAAAAAAAAAAAACCAAAACAAAAACCAGTGAGACCTTTAGAGACACAAGACCTTCCTCAAATCCTAGAAAAGGAGATTGCCAGAGGATAGAAAAATATTGTAGGGCAGTATCATTCACTTGTTTGCCATGTTCTTATACTATTCCCTAGGCATCTGCTACAAACCATTGCTAGCAGACAGACCTCTGGTCCGACCCACGGCAGTTGTTACGTTTTCGCTCTGCCTGTAGTCCCTACTCGTGTCCTTGGTAACACTGGGAAGGAAGAATGATGTTTTACACCAGGAGAAGGGGGCAACAGAGTTTCACTCCAGCAATAATGACAATAATTAGTATCTGGTTAGCCCTCTGGAATAAAGAGGGTAGGGAAGGGCAGGACCACAGAGTCTCTCATATTCACATGCCCCAGGGAAGCTCAAAGATGCAAGTGCAGGTCAGGCTTAAACAAACTTGTCTATGTGGCAGGGCAAGCTTGTCTTTAAGAAGAAGGAAAGGCAAGACTCGGAGAGGGAAGGAAAATGGAAATCCTGAAACTTTCCAGGGCAAATATGGGCAAAAAGGGAAAAGTTTCAAGAGAACAAAAAACCTCTTGCTATTCTAGGAGACACGCAGCTTAGGATCCTGCCTTCCCAAAGGATGACAAAACACATGCCAGCAGCAAGAAGACTGGAGAACAGGTCAAAAAGCAGATCTCATTATTGAGGCTTACCTGAGGAAAAAAAAAAGCATTAACTACAGTCCCCATTTCAGCTTTAATGTCTTGGAAAGCCTTTCTAGAGCTTACCCAAGAACATTTCAATGGAAAAGTGAAAAAAGGCAAAAAAAAAAAGGTAATAACAGAACCGCCCTTCTATACTTGATTCTCTTACTAAAATCCTTTTATGNTCCATTTAATAGCCAGCCCAGATTTAAACCTTGACATACGGACGAGGTGATTGTACTGGGTTTGGCTGGGATGCAGTTAATTTTCTTCACAGCAGCTCCTACGGTGCTGTGTTTTCAACTGGTGACCAAAACAGTGTTGATAACATGATGACGTCTTAGCCGCTGCTGAACAGTGCTTGCACGGCATCAAGGTCTTCTCTGTTTCTTACTCTGCCTCCCACAGCGAGAAGGCTGGGGACGGGCAAGAGCNCCTTTTATGGTGTCCTGGTTTGGGCCAGGACAGAACCAATCTTCTTTTAGTAACTTTTCAGTTCAGTCTCTTCCGAGAAGCTGTACTCTGAAATTAACTGCATGTTTTTCCAGACAGCATTGNCCATTTAATAGCCAGCCCAGATTTAAACCTTGACATACGGACGAGGTGATTGTACTGGGTTTGGCTGGGATGCAGTTAATTTTCTTCACAGCAGCTCCTACGGTGCTGTGTTTTCAACTGGTGACCAAAACAGTGTTGATAACATGATGACGTCTTAGCCGCTGCTGAACAGTGCTTGCACGGCATCAAGGTCTTCTCTGTTTCTTACTCTGCCTCCCACAGCGAGAAGGCTGGGGACGGGCAAGAGCTTGGGAGAGGACACAGCTGGGACAGCTGACCCCAACTGACCAAAGAGATTTTCCATACCGTATCACATCATGCTCAGCAGGAACACCGCAGGGGGGAAGTTCTTCTAAAGTAGCTAGTGCTCAGAGAACAGTTGGGCATTGATCTCTTGGTAGTGAGTGACTGTTTTAGCATCACTTGTTTGTTTGGGGTCTTTTTTTCCTCCCTTCATTTATTAAACTGTCTTTATCTCAGCCCACGAGGGTTGCTTTTTGGGGTTGAGTTTTGTTTTTGTTGGGGTTTTTTCCTTCTGCTTTTGCCCTTCAGATTTGCTCCCCCATTCCCCTGGGCGGGAGTGACAAGTGACTTGGTGGAGGGTCACCTCCCAGCCAGGGTCAACACACCACAGAGATGTGGATCTACTTGTGATAGCTCAACCTCGTTCCGACTCTAAAAATGATGCTATTTCTACTACACAACATTTTTGTATCTTATACTTTCTGTAGTGCCTGTGATTTGAAAAGATACTTCTGTCCTTTACATACATACTTCAGCACATACATACTTCAGCACATACACACTCTTCAATGGAAAAGGTGTTGCCCCACTACATAAATCTTGCTCATCTGTGAGAAAAATAACCTATATACAATGGAGAGCTGTAGAAAGAAATGCAAATGCCTCTCAAGATTAGCATCACTATACAGGAAAGCCAGTCTAAAATAACGTGCCAGAGTTTTAAGGCCATTACATAAACATATGGAGCAATCTCAAATAAATTCTGGTGTGATTGTGTGTGTATCAGTATTTTTTATGCAGTTAGTGGGACAGTATCACTTCCCAGGACTTTTGGCTAAGTAAGCTCAGATTCCCCCAGATTCAGCTTTTTCAAGTGAGTAATCTCAGACAGGGAAGCAAGTTTCAGTTATGTGTCTGCACACCCAAAGCAGAACATGTATTGCTTTGCTCATACCTACAGCTCCGTTAGAAAACAAAGCCTGAAAAACATTTATAGACTGCAATGTTCTCTCTACTCTCATTCCCAGATTCCTGATAAATGTACGGTCTTTTCCCAAAGATACCCACCCAAGATTTGGGATGCCTCCGCTGAGAGAGGAGGCAGCTCAGATGACTGCATGACACCACTATCCTCACTACATACTAACATCACCTCTGCATGCCTCAGAGCTACAGCAGCTTCTTTTCAGAAGGGGGACACCACAAAAGCAGATGGGAAGGCCCACAGAACAGAAACAATGCTCACTGCTTCACAGGCACAAGGAAGGAGGCCTTTGAAAACACAGCTTGCAGAGTCACCCAGCACTGTTCATGCAGTCACTTGCCTGGGGGGTGATGCCACACCAGAAGTTAGAGTAGAGGGAGCGAGACTCGAGCATTGGTGCCACTAACGTCTTGTTTTCTGCTATCATCAGGTTCAGGGTTTGTGGGTTGGTCAGTAAATTATCTGCATCAATGAACTAGAGAAGTAAGAGGGGAAAAGAAGAAGAAATTTGTTATTCGATGAAATAATTTGCTTTCCCTGATGCTTTCTTGGGAACGAGGCAGCCAGAGGCATGAGGTTAGCAAAAAACCCAAAAAGCACTGAGCTGGTAGTTTTGATACCACAGGGCACAGCACTGTTACAGGTACGTGCAGGGGCGACTGCCTCTACGACAAAGCTATGAGATGGGAAAAGACGCAGAGGTTCCCTCTGACTCCACAGGATATTATTCCAGCACAGGGGCAGGGGAGCTGCGAGGGAAAATAACATTGCTGCAAATCCAGGGCAGGTTTATTCTGTGAAGAGGATCAAGAAAACTCTTAAAAACCAGCCTCACACCCATGCCTTGTTCAGAGGCTGGGAACACCACCATTAACTGCTGCTGTAGTGACCAAATCCACAGATCTTTCCACAACTGTTCTGCAGAACTATTTCCCTTACAGTTCATCAGTAACAGGCGGGGTTTCCACCTGGGGGACCCTTGCAGGTACCTACCCACCACCAGGACTATATTCAGCCCTGACCCCTGTGGAGAAAGCCTTGGGTTTACCCAGGGACTTCTCTCTCGAGCTGCAAAATCTCTTGCTCATCAGACCAAGAGACGACACACAGCATCTCACTACGGAGAGCTTTGTCTTTAGAGGGAGGAGAAACTTTTTGGGAGCCTCAAGCATCAGAGTGACCCCCCTGAAAAGTTTTTGCCTGAGGACAGTTAATAAATCAAACCTTGTATTTACCAGGATGTAGTCTGACCACTTCTCTCGTGCAGCGCGCAGGGCAGCCTGTCGGAGTTTCATCACGTGAGTGAATCGGGAGCTTGGCCAATGTTTTGGCCCAATCTCTTCTGGGTAAGACCTAGCGCAGAAAAAAAGTGACTGCAACCCATGTCTGGGCCCTATTACACCAGTAAAAAAAAAAAAAAAAAAAAAAAGAAAGAGTTCCCTTGTTGCCTTCTTTCCAAAAGAAAAACAGTGTTGGAGTCACCTCAGGCAACCCAGGAGAGGTTTTGAGGAAGAACGGTTCCAAGTTTTGTCCTGGCATGTGTGCACAGGGCACTGGCGAACAAGCAGCGCTGCAGCATTCCCTGCTGACCGAGCGGCCACGAGCGAACAGCGCTAGCAAAACCAGGAGTTCCTTCTGCAGCAGCGGGCCCCCACCCGACGTAAGCAGAGGTTACCCCACCAAAATGAACTGAAGCTGACTTACCTCATCTGACCCTCTGGTAAGAAGTCATCTGTCCTCTGCTAGGCTTTAAGTTTAAAACTATAAATGCAGCTTCCTTAAGCCCAGCACAATCAACAGAGCTGAAGATGTAAAGATGAAGGCAATTTGGATTCCCTCAGGACCTGGCCATTATTAGTAACTGTTAACACGTCCCACTAACAGCTCTTAAATCTACAAACACCCAACACCCAACGCCATGAGCCCAATCATGTGAGCAAAGTTATGCGCACGTCTCTGTTTTCAGGATCAGGTCCAAAAGCAAACGCTTTGTAACAAACATGGAAGGAAACTTAAGGACAGATCCCCATGTGGAATAAAAATTCAGGACTTTGAAACAGTGCCACCGTAAGCCAGTGAGGGAGCTAAGAATTTCCAAAACTTTTTAAAGAACTTAAAAAAGCCAAGCTTGATAGGATTAAGAAAACTCAATTGCAATGAAAGGATTAAAAAAAAGTCAATAAAACAATCGTTCCCTGTGGGTTTTCACCACGAATACCCCACCACTGCACTGAGGATCTTGAAAGTAGAAGCAAGCCTAAAGAAAGGGGAAACTGATGTACTTTTCCCTGACAGAAGAAATAGAAAACAGAACAAACCAAGGAACAGCTGATCTTAACAAAAGAAAAAAAAACAAGCAATAAAACTCCAACACGGACTGCTTTCACTTCGAAATTCTGCACATAAATAGGTGTTGCCTTTCATTCCTTAAAAGAGGATTCTCTTTAAACCTAACATCATATTTCAAAGCAATGATTCTGCAAGTCATGCAAAGGCATAATATACTGAATTAAATCTAGTTCTCTGGCTCAGAACTTACTGAGTATTTGATGTCTCGGACAGAACTTTCATAGACACTGTGGGAATGGGCTACGATTTTTCTGCTTCCTTGCAAACAAAGAATGACAGTTTTTATTCCCTGTAGCTTTTGATGTGATTTGTTTACCGTGCAAAGAGAGCAGCTGCAGACGCTAAATAACTGAACGGAAAATACTTTCTTCTCCAGCGTTCTACATGAGTTGCTTCACTGAAGTCAGAGACCTCTTTATGGGCTCAATAAGAACACAGTTTTAACCCGACAGACCCCCCCAAAAAAATCCACATTTTAATGCCTGGACATTTAGTACATCTCCTGGTTTGAAACCAAAAGGCCTACGGCAAACAGCTTCAGCAGCCCCTCACTGCAGTACTCACTGGGGGTCTTCCATCGGCCTCCACTCCACGTCATGGTAGAGGTTCTGCACGTTCTTCAGCCACTCTCTAAGGATTGCTGTGGTGTTATCAACATTGTGGTCAGTGGCCACCCTGGAAAAACGAGAGCATGAAGAGCCCCTTTAGCACAAGATNTATGGGCTCAATAAGAACACAGTTTTAACCCGACAGACCCCCCCAAAAAAATCCACATTTTAATGCCTGGACATTTAGTACATCTCCTGGTTTGAAACCAAAAGGCCTACAGCAAACAGCTTCAGCAGCCCCTCACTGCAGTACTCACTGGGGGTCTTCCATCGGCCTCCACTCCACGTCATGGTAGAGGTTCTGCACGTTCTTCAGCCACTCTCTAAGGATTGCTGTGGTGTTATCAACATTGTGGTCAGTGGCCACCCTGGAAAAACGAGAGCATGAAGAGCCCCGTTAGCACAAGATTTAGGTCCTCTGCCTTTTCCCAGCTGGTAAACGAGTCGGGGGCAGGACCAATTTCTTACGGGCACATCCAACTCCTGGCAGCACTCGGGGCAGCTCCGCAGATGTGCACGTCCTTGCCAAGGCACACAGCACAGCCCCAGAGACGGAGCACCCCCTTAACGCAGGCATCCTCGCCCACCACTCCCCTCTCACCCATCTCCTCCTGCCTCACAGGAACCACACCAGGTTTATCACCAGGTGGATACAGGACTGAACTCTCTGTTCTTCGTGCCCACGTGCCAAATTCTCCTTTCTGGATGTCACAACCACACTCCTCCTCAGTTCATCCACTGAAAAAGACAGGCCAGGCCATTACGAGATGGAAGGCCCAAGGTGAGTTAGCTGTCTCTAGGTAAGTTAGACCCTGTCTCTAGAAGCACTAGGATTTTGCTCTGCTTGCCGTTATCGCCCTGCAAGCCCCCGGTTTCAGCTGCACAGCGAAGCTGTGAGCACATGTACACCGCTGCCTCACCCTACGGCCTGGGAATCACCCGCGCCAGGATTGGGGGGTCTGCTAAGATGCTGAGAGGAACCCCTGCTAACACGCTGCTAGCGGAGGGAAGGAACGCCTCGCTCGCTGCTCTACAGCATGGACGACTGTAGCTGAGGCCTAGAAAGCTGCTTGCCTTCAATTTGCAACCTGCAAATACCACAGCTCCTCAGAACTGCCCTCTGTATGGCTGAGCTGAGCACGGAGGTGGCAGGGGAAGGGGGATGCTCCATGTACACCAGGATCAGCATCAGACCTCCTTTCCCCCACCCTGCTATAGCCAACAAGCAGCAAGACTGCAGCTCGGAGAGAGGCAAGCTTGCTTTCCTGCTGTTAGGAGGTTACGAGTTTGTGAAAACACACAGAGGAGTTTTGCGCAGATGCTGCATTCTGTTAAAACACTGCAACAGCATTCAAACAATGGGGTGGGAGAAACCCTCCTGCTTGCTCCATGGCGTCCGCCACCCACCCTGAAAGCAGCATCTGAAGAATGTTTTATCCTTGGGGCTGAGCAGTGTAGCTGCACAAACTCGAACCGGATGCACAGACCCATGTGTCTGACAGTAACCATGTGGAAACGCTCCCAAAGGAGCCACAAGCTCATCTCCGCCTGGGATCCACAAGCCTTCGGGTTACAGGGCGAGCAAGCCAAGTCGCGTCCCAGCTGCTCCTCTCCGGCATGTGTTTCCCCTGGGACCAGGGACTTTGCGCATCGAGCACCTGGCTGCTCACATGGTCATGGCAGATTCCACATCAAACTCCCTTAAGTCAAAGGGTTGCTCGTTTTTCCTGCCCAGAAGGCAGGAAAGCACAGCTCCCTGGTAGGACATGGCCTACGCACCCACAGCTCCACAAGTTCCACTGAGAATTTACAATCCCTTTATATTGCCCTGGGAGTATAAATACTCCCAAAGGTCCCACAGAGAGATTGCAAAGGTGGTGTGAAACACGTCCCTAAGGGGAGGACGCTGGAAGGCTGTGCTAAGCCCCCATCCGCTGCTATGAATTGCCTGTTTTGTCCCCCGGCTTGAGAGCCCCAAAGGCACTTCCCATAGCATGTACCACCCTACTTGAAGCCAGATACCTGTAGTTAAGGAAGGGCATGCAGAAGAGAGAAAGGAGGCATATCCCAAACCCCCCAAGCTACACCAAGCTATTTCAGGAAAATACCTCCACCCCAAGTCATCATATGGTTCTCCAGATGAGAATCAGGGCATGAACCCTTTCTAGTTCATGCAACCGGAAAATATCATTCCCATGGGGTTTAGTCTGGTTTAAATTAAAAAAGAATCAAGAATTCAGATTTAAGTTTATTTATAATCAGAAGAACACAATCACGAAAGGATAGTAAGCTTATCTATTGAGTATTTATTCCTGTCTATTAAAACAATAAATAATTAAAGTTCAGCAAGTGAATGGAGGCTGGCTTCTTGTTGCTGTCTGCTCTCCTACGACAGAGCAAGGCTGGGTTTAGCCGTAACATCAGGGTTCGCTGTTGGCCAAGACCCTGGGTCAGGCTGCACCTCAAATCTAGTTTGCAAGGATGTTTAACTGGACTGAAACAGTCATAGTGCTGACCTGGTGGAACAGACTAAGTCAAACCTGCTCCATGTATTTTACGGACGTCGGCTCATCCACTCAAGCTCCTGTTTCAGCACACTTGCTTGGGCCTCCCACAGCCACTGTGCCTTTCACTACTCTTGTTCCGCTTTCCTCCCACGCTCCAGCTGCACAGTCAGTGAACAGCTCCAAAATTCCTAAAACACCAGAAAACTGCAAATGGGGTTTTGTTCATGGTCATCACTGGAGTTTCAGCAGCACCAAGAAGCTGCTGCCATACAGTGGGACCACACCGTGGTTAGGCAGCATGCAAACCAAGCGAAGATGACAGTCGCCATCCTGAAAAACACTGGAGTCCATCTTACACCATACTCTTTGCCAGGTCCAGGCCAGTCTTAAGGATCCTGCAAACCCTTAAAGTAAGCACGCAGCTCCCATGGAGTCAGGTGCATCTGCCCGTTTCCCTCTGCAAGCCTCATCCCAGTCCTCCTAACCTTGCATAACATCAGTGGGGAGATACAGTCTGGGGAGATACAGTCTGGGGAGATACAGTCTGGGGAGATACAGTCTGGGGAGATACAGTCTGGGGAGATACAGTCTGGGGAGGGAATGGGGATGTTTCAGCTGTGTGCATGCCAAGACAGTCTTGGTGTTATGCTGGCTGCTCCCTTGTCTCAGCCAGGAGATTTTTCTCTATCCAGCTTTCCACGTTCACAAGCCCAAAACGTAGTGGTGCAGGAGCTGTTTGCAGGGAAGTGCAATGGAAACCCAAACTTCACAAACGAAACACAACTTCCTTCACAAAAAAAAAATGTAAACGTAGAGTCATTCAACCTCAGAGAAAATTACTAACATGATAGACGGCTGTTTCCTCAATTGCTCAGAGTTGCTTCATGAAGCCCAAAACTATGACTAGCAGAAAAAACCTTCAAGTTGAAAGACAGTGGTTGACAGAGTTACTGCAGCTCTGCCCTCAATAGCCAGCCCTTCTTTGCTTCCCCTGGCAAGACAAGGGGGATGAAGGATGCTCTTCTTGCCATGTCTTTGTCTCCTGTTCCTGTAAGATCAGACCACACAAGTTTCACTGCACGGACACACTACCACCCTGAGAGAAGGGCGCAGCACACCAAAGACTGCTACTAGGACTGCCTAGGGAAAGCGTTTCCCGAAGGTCCGTCAGTCCCCACACACCTGGGGTTCTCCTTCCTGCTGCTGGTAGGGCAGCATGCCCTTGACAAAATTCACCCCAGAAGACCCCAACAGCGAGCAACCTCCAGACAGAAGCGAGACACACGAACGGGAGCCTGGAGGAACCTCTAGATCTACCCACAAGGAAACTGCTAGAAGAAAAATGGCATTTTACTGCCCAGACTGTAATGGTGTTGTTATGTAGAAGGTAAATTCACATCCCAGTAGACATTGATGAGACAAAGCTCTGGCACAAATAAAGGACCGAGTCTCCAGGACTATCCACCCAGCAGCATTTCTAAGCCCAAAAGTTCTCAACGGCAATAAAGTTTGTCACACCCTAGATGAAACATGCCCTATGACTAGCAATTTGGCAAACCTTTGTTTCTCCAGCTTTGAGCCTCAAAAAATCCCTAACAAAAAACCCCAAGCCATTCCCAAAAGCAACCATCACTATTTGTTTCAGAACAATTCACATTTAAGATCAAACAAAATCAGCACTTACTCCTACGGTAATATCTGAGCCAGTCCACCTATCCCCCCAGAAAATATAGCAGCTATGGTGTTTGTAATACCACGGTATGGAAAAACAGGCGCATAGTTTGGTTTTTTATTTTCAACCACTGCACAAGAAAAACAGGCAAATAAGGATATGACCAAGACTTCCCACTGGCAGTGAGAGCTCCTCAAGCCGTAAAAGGCACATCAGGATATTCCCCATTGTAAGCACTTCTTCTTTAATAGACAGTTTGTAGGACTTCAAGAAGCTGAGTACAGAGTTAAAACTTCAGTGCTCTGACTCAGATGGATGGACCAGTTGGAGCCTGTTCATTCTTAGCCCATTTTCAAGACGTTAAGGTCATCTCTGCTGCAGATACCACCACCACCACTGGTGGTCTGCTGCCCATGGTGCACATCTCCCCAGCTCTAGAAAACTGACTGTCCTTTCCCTGGCTGACGACACTCAGGCAGGGTTGAGACACATGGACAGAGCAGCCAACACTTGTGCCATGTCTGGTACAGTGAGACAGGGCCACAGGATGACACTTTTATGTGATAAACCAAGGGTAAGATGGCATCACATGGAAGACACCGTGCTGGCAGCGTCCTGGGCTGACTCCTCTTGGAAGAGGCTTACAGCAGGTGTGGTAAAGCAGCACCTCCAATACCTGCCAAAAAGCAGCTGCGCTCTGCCCAGACTCCTCCTCCAACAGTGCTAGCGGAGAGGGGCAACGCAGGCCAACATGTCTTGTCTGCAGGTCCTGCAACCAAGTTTGATGGTGAGAGCATGCCACTTGAGAGATGTTATCACCCCTCCCCATTTGCCTCTCCTGGAAACATGTTTTCACTACGTCCTCTGATCCTTACTGGTCCATGGTATGCACCTGATAGGGTGAGAAGAATGGAGCACCTTAACCCAGCTCCACTTAGCTCACCAAGAACACAGCCTGACAGTCTCCATGGCCCCCAGCCTAAGGCAGTGCCTTGATTTTTTTTGATATATTTTTGAAAGCAGGCTGGTGAACACAGTACAGTATTTGCTCTGGGAGAGCTGCCAGCTCCTCTCACACAAGGAAGAACTTCTTTCCCGTGAGGGTGTCCGAGCCCTGGCCTAGGCTGCCCAGAGAGGCTGTGGAGTCTCCTTCTCTGGAGAGATCCAAACCCGCCTGGACGTGTTCCTATGCCCGCTGCACTGGGGGCACCTGCTTTAGCACGGCGGTTGGACTGGGAGATCTCCAGTGGTCCCTTCCAACCCCTGCCATTCTGTGATTTGAGTTTGAGTCCATCAGCATTATTCCTGGCCTGGCATCAGCTTCCAATCAAGTTTTTTGAGTGGATCAGTTTGAAACATTTGTGCAGTAAAGACCAAGCAGGAGCTACAAAAGATGCACCAAGTGCAAGGCCATGGGAAGAGGAGAGGTGAGCTGCCTGGCCAGGAGTACAATCCTTACCCGACATTCTGCAACGTCTCATTATCTTCATGGTCTCATTATCTTTGTGGCTCTCCACTGGACTTGCTCACACTTGTTAACACCTTTCTTCACCAAGGCGGCTCAAAACCAGATGCAGTATTCCATGTGTGATCAAAGAAGTGCCTAGCAAAAGGGGAATAACGCCTCCCCTTGACCTCCTGGCTTACTTCTTTTCATGCTGCCCAGGACACAGTTGACCTTCACTCCCAGGGCACACTCCTGGCTCGCGTTCAGGCTGCTGCCCACCACAGGTCTGCAGGACTCCCGAGGCCTTTTCAGCAGAGCTGCTCCCCAGCCTGCATCACTGCACAGGGTTCTTCCTGCCCAGGCGCAGGACTTGATGAAGTTCAAGAGATTCCCTCAAAGCCAACACACTCTGCCTGCAACTAGTAATCGGGGAAGAGGACTTAAAATAGCGTGTTTCTCTCAAAAGGGACAGGTTACACCAATGATACTTGCACTCAAAAGTAGACAATTTCACATTAATTAACAACGTCTAGAATTTAATTAAAGAAAAAAGGTGTCTTGCCAGATTTACAAGCTAAAGCCTGTGCAACACAACCAGGAAAGCCTGGTGGAGTAACAAGGAAAAAACATTTAAATTCCTGCCACTCTATTCGGAAAAGAAAGTTTAATAAATTAAACTGGAGCAGACCTCCAGATGGACACCCGTATTCCAGTAATACGTCATCTTTTTCCACTCACATTTAAATCCATTTCCGATAATTAAAAGATAAATTTTAGAAAAGTGTCGGTGAGAATGTTCACATAGGGGCTTATGTCAGCATAACTAGAACCACTTCAATATTTACTTTGGCTTTAACCAGTAGTCTTACCATGGACACAAGCCCTCATTGTCCATGCTCAGCAAAGTACCCCCTCCCAAAAAATGTCAAGTACCACGAATAGTGGAAAAGTAAGCACAACATTAAGCGACTTCTGTTTTAA
Source organism: Steatornis caripensis (assembly GCA_013398225.1). NCBI lineage: Eukaryota > Metazoa > Chordata > Aves > Caprimulgiformes > Steatornithidae > Steatornis > Steatornis caripensis. Next base: position 5,460 of record VZSC01011083.1, on the reverse strand, counting down.
TTAAGTAACATGTAGGCAGCAGCATTCGATGAAAACTGCTCCTTTTACAGACTGTTCATATTTTTAGCCTGATAATGTCTCCTCAAACTATGTTGGCAAGGGGAGTTAATTTGGGCTTTAATGGTTATCCGCCTCATTCCCTCCCCCCAGAAAGAAAAAAAAAAAATGTTAAGAAAATCACCGTTTTTCACTTCTTCACATTGCAGCCTGCTCTCCCAAGCTATTTACAGTTTATTTACCTCAGACACCGGGTCAGAGGAGAAAATTTTCACCTTTACCACCTGTACAGGAAAAGCACTACAGGACAAAACCAACACTGTGTGTCTCTGTCTTCTCAGAGCACGGGTCACGTTGTAACACAAGTTGTGGGCAACTCTATGGCCAGGGCCCTGCAGTAATTTTCCTACTGAATTTAACATTTACCAACTCCTACCCTTTGGCAAACAGGTCGGGAAGGCGGGCTTCGAACAGGGTGAAGTACTTAACATTCCAGAAGTGCACATTGCAAGGCAGAGAGTCAGAATCGGAGGCAGCAAGCTTTCAGAAACGAAAGCTATAAAGAGGATCCTTTCCCTTTCTGTTAGTGTTTTGAAGACTCCAGGGCTTGAGGAAGGTGTCGAGTTCTCCCTTTACTGCTATGAGAGCCAAACTCAGACACCCAGGTCCAAGTGGGCCCTTCCCATTGCCCTGCAAAGTGCATACAACGGGTGAAAACGGTCAGGATGCTGCTGATGGTTGGGGTTGCACTGAGAATGGCTCACACGGAGAGGACATCCATGGCTTCCCAGGGCTCCTGCTGCTTCTGCACACTGCAGGCCTGAGTTGGGCATGTAACCAAGTCCCAGGAAAACGCAGAAGTAGTCATTTTAGCTGTCTCGCTTGGTTCCTCTCTGCCTGCAGCCATAGATTCAGTTTACCCACAAGGCTTGATATGGGATGTAGTCCAATATTGGGTTCCGCTGAAACAAGAGCCGTAGGTTGGCCACATGCCCTAAAGCCGCAGGGTCTCGTTCAAAGTGAAGCCCAAAGTCAATGCAGAGCCTGTTAGCAGATCATTCCTAACAACTGCAATATAGAAACTGGTGACAAAAGCACCAGTAGCTCACCTTGGCCATCTTCCACAGCACAGAGCAGCAATAAAGCGTTCAGAGAGGTTACCCCTCAAACCAAACAACGATGGAGAAAGCATATTTCTGTATGCTGTGTTCCACAACCGTGCCAACACAAGTGCCCAAATACTCGGGTGGACCTTGAACCCCTCCATCTCCTCACACATTTGAGATAGTGAGACAGCATGGGATGGAGTTCACCTGCAGAGCCCTATCTTTCCTGTTTTTTTAGAGACAATACAGACTCACGGGGAACATGGCAGTTCAGTCCCAGCTCCATTACTGTTTGTTAAAGTTTGGGAAGGTCACTTGACCTGTGACCTTCCAGCTTATTAAGAAATGCTGCATTCTGCAGTTATTCCTAAGGAAGTTTCATCCCACAAGCATAAACCCTCATCAGGAATCCGGCTACTCTGGGCTCTCCTGTGTGTCTTTCTGTCTGTCTTGGGAGACAGAAAAGTGCTGTCACCAAAAGGCTCAGTTGTTGAGTCAGCAGAGCTGCATCCCCCACTCTCGCTGCAAAGGCTACAGCCACAGCTGGCCCTACCAGATGCTTCAAACCAAAAAGCTCAGCCCTCAGAGCGGGACTCGGCACGTTCACGACAACCTTCCACCCCGAGCCAGCAGCCGTGGCGCACGGCACAGGGAGTTCCCCCGATGCTCTGGGGAAACAGCAAGGACTGCAAGCCCCAGAGCATTAGAAAAGCCACCCTACTTCATCCAGCGCGAGCCATTACTAACAAGTTGCTACAGCAGTCCGATGTTTTTTACTGCAGCACTAATAACACGTGATAAACGGAGCACAGTATGCGAATTTTAACAGCTTAAGTTGAACTAAAGAGAAAGCAAAACAAGGGAGGACAGTAAGGTACTTCTGGCTTTGTCAGGCTTGCTAGAGGCCTCCGAATTGTTTGGGTCCTGCAGCAAAAGCCCACTTTGGCTTTCAGTCACTTTGGGCAACTTAAAGAGCTCCCTGGTCCGAGCGGAAAATTGAGCTCAGTGTCACACAGGCTCCCCTGACCGATGACTGTGCTTATTCTGGGTGTGAATTCAGCCCTGCCAAAAATAACACAAAATAAAATCCAGCAATGGAGCCCTAATGCGAGTCAAATACAAATTTGGACTTAGATTTCCCAAAACAAGTGGTAAATAAAGTAACAGACGAGTCATTTCTCCCTGCCTTTTTTGTTCGAATACTGCCAGACTTAGAAAACCAATTCAAAATATAAAAACCACTAAACTGGCAGTTTCCACTGTGGACCTGTGATGAATTACCTTGACTAGGAAACAGAGCAGCTGGGAGACTGGAAGAGAAGCTATAGATGCTAAAGGGAGGGGAAAATATTCAAAACAAGACAGAGGCAAAACACTTCTGAAGCCCAGTGAGACACAGGATCCCAAGGCAGCGCAGAGCTACCAGAAAGCAGCTGCACCGTTACAGCAGCCCAAGACAAAGCCTTTGTAGCTGTGGCTCTATCACCTTCCCCCCCAAGGGCCATGCCATGCTACCCACCCCAAAGCAGCTGGCTTTTACTGCCTCTAGTGCGGCTTGATGCGCAAGTCAAGAGCTGTTCAGCTCCCCGTCAGGCAGTACATCCCACTTTCCCAAACTCTAGTGTTTCATTTGCGCTGTAAAAACATCCGTCTTTATCACAGAGGAGCAAACGGAGTTGTTACTACTGACTACTTCATGGTCTCCTGCTCAGGATCTTCTCAGCAAACATAGCAAGCCAAGCAGGGCTCTCACTGTATCTTTTCCAGCACCACCCCACCAACAGGTAGGCATGGCTCTTGTTCACTCGGCACTGAGAGGACTGGGTTAATAAACAATTTTCTTTTAATTAGAAACACTCTGCTGCTTTGCAGATATTTGTGTTGCTCCTTGGACTACTCGCCCTATCTTGCATCTATCAATCCAAGACTCGATACCTCAAATCTCACAGCTATCAATGGGATCAGAGGGTAACACGCCATGAGACACACCGAGCTAGCTCACAACAATGCAGCTCAGAGGCTGTGAACAGATTTAAACCTTCCTTGCCACCATTTATTTTAGCACAGTTATGCTCACACACTTCATTAATAAGGCCTGAACATTCAGGCCCAAGCACAAAGAACTGTTTAAGCATTTAAACAAGTTGCTAAAATCTTAACGTATGCGTAACACTTTCTGGCTTCATAGGGACTTGGCATTTGTTCTAGGGTTTTCCTTAATTAAGGACAGACTTTTGGAAGTATCTTCCTTTGTTTATTAATTATTTTAACTTGGTCCCCAAGATGTCAGCTCCCAGCAGAGAGGCGGTCTGAGCCCAGATCAGTGGCAGGGAGTTGCGTGGGAGTGTGGAGCCAGCAACAAGGGCAGCGATGCTCTCCAGGCTGGGCAGCCGTACAAGAACAGGACCTCACGGCACAGGAATGCAACAAGTATGTCTCTTCTCTAACTCTTTCCCCGTGCCCTTCAGCAGCTCGTGGATAATGGATTTTGCTGGCAGCAGCAGTGATTTTAAAACCTTCAACGATCTTCCAAGCCCAAGCGAGAGAATGATTCACAGATGTATGTAAGTGCGTACATACTTTCGTACGCACCACGATCTTTGCTCTTTCCACACTACCTCAAGAAGCCTCTCAGACTTTCTTACCTCTCAGTCCCCACAATCCCCTGGTTGCCTCTGACAGTACAGTGCCACAGCAGGTATGTGCTTCAGCCCAGCGGGCACAGACGCAACAGGGGAATCAACACCTCCCCAGAAAAGCCATCAGGCTAGGGCTGCTTGTGGCTGCCTCATGCCGACAGTCAAAAATCCATGTTTAACAGCTTCTCTGGCATCTGTGTAAGAGGAATTATCTTGCCGTGCAAAGGAGGTTCCTGCCACTTCAATCCTGAGTCCCTCTTCATCTTGCTTTAGTTCTCCCCGTGGTCACCTCACTTTATAACAAACAAAGAAATCTGCATCTGGCCTTGCGAATATTTCCAAGAAGACTTGGCTTCAAGAGAACAACTCCCATAAGGAAAGCCCAGGAAATCTCATACGCACAGGATCAGGGCTGTGACTAGCCTCTGAAATCAATTTGCTCAAACGAGGAATTAATTGCAACAGTCCTGTAATTTCTGAAGGGATGGCTTGCTCCCACCACTGCTAATTGAGACAACAGCTAATACAGCTGTTCAAGATTAAGAAAAGCGTGTAAGCCACTGGGAAGGAACGCTGGAATTTAGAAATATTTTTGGCTCGGGTAACATAAAATGGATAGGTTTTAAAGGGCAGAATCTGCTCAAATTCAGGTGCTCAGTACCACTGATTTTTCAATGGGTCCGTACCACATTACCAAAGGCCCCCCAAAACAGAAGCATCTGAAAAGCTCTCAGTCTCTGTACCGAGCCTGCAGAAGAACAAGTGCAAGGCTCCCACAGCCTGCCTTGCCTCCAGTAAGATGATGCAGATCATGGACCGCTAGATACCCAGCAATGGAAGGAAAGGCAGAGCCAGCCATTCCACTCAGGGGCTTACTTTTTTAATTTGCGGCTTTTGGGTTTTTTTACATTTGCTCCAGAAGCTATAACCGTGCCCTACAGACAGCAGTGAGCACGCAGTGCCTGCCTCCCAGCTCCCACAGAATCCATTGAGAGCTTTGACTTGGAGGTATCTTATACTCTTTACAGTTCTACATAGATGATATTGAGATCTTCACAATGTCAAAGTAGGTTTTAAAACACACCAGGAAAGAAAAATTAATACCTCTCTACATAGTCCTTTACCTTCCCCACCTTTCCCTGAATGTCACGTCCTTTCTGAGCTTACAATAAAGGTCCAAAGCCTGCTGCTGTTACTGCAAACCAAGATCTCTCTTTGGCCGACAAGAGGACGAAGCCATTGTCCATACCGCAGTACTGGTATGGATTGACAGACTACTTTTCCTGTGAAGCAGGCAAAGAGTAATGGAAGACTTCACTCAGGATTATGCCAATCTGAAGAGAACAGCATTAGCTGAACATAACCAAGCTATGTGGTTGAGACAGGCATGCTCCATTCTACCAGAGTGTTTAAGAAAGTACCTTTCCAGACAAGATGTTTCCAGGAATCTTGACTTAAAATATGAAATACGACTTCCTTTCCATTATGAATGGATTTTCATCCTAACCATACCCTACAAGACTTAATCAAAGCCATTTTAACACACATAGAAACACTTTTTATTGTAATCCAAATGCTGCACAATTGAATGGCTACAAATAAAAGTGATTTTTCGTCACTCGTCCAGCACTGGCTGACAGAAACAATGTAAGAAAACAGGAAATGGAAACAGAATATTTTAAATCATGTCACTAATTAGGCGTTTGAGCAGCAATAAG
>VZSC01011082.1:11840-39273 GCA_013398225.1 Steatornis caripensis | reverse complement strand
GAGGCCGGGGCCGGCGGCGGGGCCCACGCTGCTGCTGCTGCTGCTGCTGCGGGCTGCCTTCGCCCGGCGAAGGGCGCCCGCCAGCGCGGCTGCTCGGCCCCCGAGCCTCGCAAGGGCCGCTTACCGCTGCCCGCGCACCCGAGGGCGGCGGCGGCGGCCCAACGCTCCCTCTTCCCCAGGGAGAAGTCTGCAACATGNGGCCGGCGGCGGGGCCCACGCTGCTGCTGCTGCTGCTGCTGCGGGCTGCCTTCGCCCGGCGAAGGGCGCCCGCCAGCGCGGCTGCTCGGCCCCCGAGCCTCGCAAGGGCCGCTTACCGCTGCCCGCGCACCCGAGGGCGGCGGCGGCGGCCCAACGCTCCCTCTTCCCCAGGGAGAAGTCTGCAACATGATCAACAAGAAGTACGACGAGTTCCTGCCCAGCATGCAGAGCGCCGAGGACCTGGTGTCGCAGGTGGACGTGCTGTCCGGCAACATCGCCCTGCTGCGCGCGGGCATCGAGAACGAGGTGACGGCGTGGGCTTCCTTCCGTAGAGCCCGTTCGGTTCACCCCGAACCTGTAGCCCCTCGCTGCGGGGAAGGAGAACTCCTGACTTAGCGCTGGAGGAGGCCACCCCTAAAAAAGGCCGCTCGGTGACACACGCCGCGGAGATGTGTGTCGCATCGGGGCTGTAAGTAGAGAACCGGCACTAAGGGATCAGCCGTGTTTGCTCTCTGTCGTACGCTCGGAAAAGCGTGCCGCGCGTCTCTCCTTCAGAAAGGGGAGAAGGATCAGCCTTGTGTATCGCGGTAAGGCGCGACACAGTAGCGGACTGGCCGAGGGTTGGTCCCACGGTGATTGCGGGAGCCTAGAGCGTAGCTGTGCACATTCGCTGAAGTCTTCGAGGAGAATGTGAGCAGCTGCTGCAGGCCGGATCGCAGACTCGCTCCGGTTTTTTGCTGCTTTGGTTTTCCAGCGTCTGGGGTTCTGTAACTGTTGTAATTGACAGTTAACTTTTGGCTCAGTTCAAGCATTCGTGCATTTTAAATGGCTGTGTTAAAGGAGCACTGAAGTCCTTTTGGCTGCCTTTTCAGACTATGTTTCCTCACAGTGCCTTTAAAAAACCTGTAACGTATTTAGAGAGAAACAAGTTTACGAGTGGTTCCAACACTTACAAGGATCTTTCTGAAAAGGAGTAAAATGGGTGGAGCCTTTTTCGTCCTCACTAGATTATTCCTGTAACAGAAATACTTGGGTAACAATGTGAGATTTAAAGAGTGAATGCGTCTGATAACATCCCTTGCAGTAAGTGAACTGAAAAGTTTGTTATTTTAGGTTCAGCGAGATCTAAATGTTGCTGTTGCCGAATTTACTGAATTGAAGCAGCAGCTGGAGCAAGACACGCTGGTTCTGAGTATTCTCAAAAAGCTACAGGAGGTGAGGAGGGGGAGCAGCTTAAAAGTCAGGAAGCGGTAGTCAGCCTCTCTTGGTGCTCAGTCTGTGGCGTTATTCGGGGCCTCTCTTCTGAGTAGCTTTCTGTAGCTCCTCTGTCTCTAGCCACGTCATTTAAAAAACTGTAGTCTAATAGCAGATATACAGCGCGATATGAATCTATTTGTTGCAGTTTGATACAGCTCTTAAAGAATACAATACCGCATTGCTGGAAAAGAAGTACGTTGCAGCAGCTCAACAACTGGAAAAGGTAACGATGACTCCTTAAGCATGACGGTGTCATTCACACATACTTTCAGTAAATTTCACAAAATGCTTTTCGTTAGCAGGGGCAGCAGTTCCCCATGTTTTGTGTTTCGTCTTCACCACCAGGCACGAAGCAGCCTGAAAATGCTGGAATCCCGCAAGGGCTTTGAGCTGAAGATCCTGAAAGCGCTAGGGACAGAGCTCACAGTGCAGACGCAGAACATGCTCTACCATCTAGGAGAAGAATGGCAGAAATTGGCTGTGTGGAAGCTTCCTCCTTCGAAAGGTACTCACAATTCTGGTTTGTTTCGCTGTTTTGGCTTCACTATTTGAAAGGCCAGGCTTCAAGCCCCTCCAGGATAGGAAATACAGTAAATACCATTGAACTAAGGTGGGTTTAAGGAGTTCTTTCTGCCGTTCGCATAACCTAGGGAGTGGGCGTGATGAGTGGCAGTGCGCGTTGGGTATCACTCTGCTCCTGGAGTATTTAGGTGCTACCACAAGCAATCCAGTGTAGCCAGTAGATTTTAAACAGAGTCTTGAAGGTTCACGTGCCTCATCTGTGGCATTTCTTAGAAAATGTTGAAGCAGAGATCAAAGAGTCACCAGTCTCTGAATACTTCTTTAGTCTTGGGAAATATCAGAAAAGGGATGCTCTCTTGCAAAGCTTCTGCTCCTGAGAAAATCAGCCGGGGCAAAAGTTCAGGTCGCTTGTTATTGAATGCCTGATTCGGCGTAGTAGGTGGAAGAGTTTCCCGAAATTTTCGTTTAGCCTGAACACGTTTCCCTACTAGGCGGGTTTTACGGATACTTTGACATTCTCTGACGGGTTTTCAGGTTGCCACTTTTGTTGCGGGCAGCTAATTGTAAGAACTGCTCAAGAGTCTGTATGTTGCTGTCCTCATTGAAGCGTAAACTTGTCCTTTGGAAACAAAAAAACCCTTTTCCTTTGGCTTTGACTTGAAATGGGGAGAAGAGAGGAAAGAAAGCAATTGTCACTAAATGTCATTCAGTTGCAAGGCGACTGGAATGAGAATTCTGGATCACTGTGAGAGACTGATTCGTATTCCATTGTCCTGCACTGTAACACGAGGAACTCTGTACCCTCTTCCGATGCTCTTTTACAAGAACCGTGTTCTGTGGAAACGCGGAGAGGTAGAATATTGCTTGAGCTGCCACCTGAGGAACGCAGTAGCTTCTCAGACCTGCCGTATCTCAGGCCGCACTCTGACAGAGACGTGGTTCTTCTTCTTCTTTAGAAAGCAGCAGCCTGGAGTCAGCGATGCATTCGGAATTGCACTTACGCACAGTGCCGTCAGAAGAGGAGGAGACGGCTGGCCCGCGTGTTGCTTCTGTGCTGCAGGCATTTGCTGTCCTAGGAGAACTGCGCACCAAGCTTAAAACTTTTGGTAAGACAGACCGTGGATCCAGATAAACACAGCTACAGTAGCCAGAGTGGCTGTGAGTTCAGACTTGTTTTAAGGTGGGTATCGAGATCCAGTTCGCTTCAGCAGTACTACAGTGGGAGACTTGTGTCTCTCTTGGCTTGTTTTTCCCACTGAGCGAGAGGTGAATGCTCTGGCTCTTATTAATAGGAAATTATTTATCTTCTATTTATCCTTTAACTTACCCTTTCCTCTTGATTTACTCTAGCACGCTGTTTTGATCTGTGGCTATGTGGTTTCATGGTGCGGTGTTTAAAGAGTTTTTCCAGTTGCGTCTACCAAGAGCAAGGCTGCTGGTTTCAGGCAGCCTCTAGGCTTCAGCTTTCTCAAGCGTTGATAAACTAAATCAGGAAGTATGGCAGATACTAGGACAGGATTTCACGCTTCCAGCCATTTAAGTTGTTGTTCGCTTTACATTAAATACACCGCTCTTTGTTAGGCCTCCGTATGTGTTTTAAGTGAGTAAAATGGCGTTTAGGGAAACCAAACCCAGCGTTTTACCTTGTGAGCTGTTCCCCGACACGGCTAATCAGGAGAGTGTTTCTTCTGCTTCACGCAAAGAATCTCTACATCCGAAACAGTCTCGGTCGGACCTCCCTGGAACAAACTGCCTGTCTCCTGCTGTTGGAAAACATTTTTTTTTTCTCTCATTTCTCAGGCCAGTTGTTGCTGAAATACATCCTCAAGCCGCTGATTTCATACCCGTCTCTTCAGCCGTTCACAGAGGAACAGTCAGATGTGTTGATCCTACGTTTTAAGTCCAGCGAGCCTAACCTGAATCATTCCTCTCCCGTGGAGGTTTTTGACAAGATCAAGCTTATTTTTGAAGTTCTTCACAAATATCTGCTGAGTAGGTAGTTTCTCCCTTTTGGCCTTAGGCTGAGATCAGTACCTTGTTCACGTAGTTGGAGCGGACGCTTTCTAGAATATCTGCTTGTTAAGCAGTACTGAATTATGCGTAAGGTCTAAGCAGCTTTTAATGTTAAGTTGCTGTGCTGTGCTCCTGGACGGCTCGGCATCTTGTCAAACTGGACTTAGCAGTGACCCAGCATTCACAGGCCTGGGAAAGCGAACGAGAAAAGTATTTTGGCTCAAAGGGATCAAGGCATTCATTTTTTTGATAAATGTTTTTTCTTATGAACCAGTCATTGCATTGAAGATCTTTGCACGCCAAAGGTCTAAAAGGTGGAAGTCGTGATGCTATCCGGACTTCCCTTGGTCAGGTTGGTCACACGCAGGATCTTGCATTGGCTAGAAACCAGCCTGGGCTTCGCTAGCATTTCACGATAAAAACACGCTGGGGAAGCGGGCTCAGTTGACACAAATTCAGTTGTCTTTTGGTCGGGTGGGTGATTCCAGAGGCCCGGCACGTGGCCTGGGTAAGTAGAGTATCTCCATTATAAGATTGTGGATCAGTTGATAGATGCTGTTCTGACAGGAGGGACCGAATTAACTGGTGACCGGTCTGGTCCGGGAAGCAGGTGGATTAAAATCCATTTCTGTTCTCTTGAATTCAGATGTGCCTCTCGAGCAGCCTGCGGAAGAGAAAAAGGATTGCAGAGTTATGCTCCCAGAACTGCTGGGTGATATGATATGGGAAGAGTTATCCGACTGCCTCATTCAGAACTGTCTGGTGAATTCAATCCCAACCAATAGCAGCAAACTACAGCAGTATATAGAGGCAGGTGTCAAAAATCTTTCGGATCCACGTGGTGGAAATGCCAGATGGCCAGCTTGAACAAAAAGCTATGTTTGGCTAATCTGGAATTGTGTATTTCTCTCAGTTAAGCTGTGGCTCGTGTTTCCTGTCACATAAAGCGTGCAAGGTCTCTGATTTGTGGAACTCGGGCCATAAATACGGCGAAGACCCAGAGGCTTTCAGGGTGTGTGATACGAGGCGCTTGTCCGAGCCCCTGGGAGAGAGGACCGATTGCTCTGTTTGGCTTTGTTGTTAACGATCACAGAGGTTTCTTGCATAGGCCACACTTTTATTTAAAACTATATACATAAAACAGAACCTGCTGCTAGTGAAGAACGCCAAAAGCTCCTTTTCCTGGAGAGGGGGCTTTCGAACAGAAGCAGTGGTAGGATAAACCTCCCAGTCCCTTTGCCTCAGGTAGCCCAGTCTACTGAAATCTGATCATCTAGCTCCTCTGGTTTTGAATTAGGTTGCCAGCACAGTCAGTGGGGACAAACCTGCAGTTCAAACACTGTATTATTGTGCAATCATGGCCCCCAGCTGAGCCAGCTTTTTCCAAAAGATTGCTGAAAAGCTGCTGGGTGGTTAGTGCCCTCTAAAACCTACTTTCATCCTTGGCTGTCAGCTTAGTAGATGAGTTTATACCCAGCTTTGTGTTCTTTGACTTTAGAAAACTATGTTAATGTAGAATATGTCTGCTCTAGGTGATTAAATCCACAGAGGAATTTGAAAAAGCCTTGAAAAACATGCAGTTTTTGAAAGGAGACACAACTGATTTACTGAAATACGCCCGTAACGTCAATTCGCACTTTGCTAACAAGAAGTGCCAGGATGTGATTGTGGCAGCCAGAAACCTGATGACCTCAGAAATACACAACACCGTAAAGGTAACCGTTGATGCAATATACTGTTTTTCTGTGTGGAAAAATAGCTTAACTGTTGAAGGAGGCTTGTTCAGGACAGTCGAGTCCTCGGTCTTTTTTGTGGAGCACTCAATACTCTTGATTATTCGGGGATCTTGGCAAACAACAGTTTCCAAACCTTTTTTTAATAGTGCTCAAGAGAGTTACTTCACAGAGGTGTTTCTTAAAATACTCGAAGTTTGCTTGCACAGGCTTTTCTGGCTAGCGTCATAAGCGTAATTAAAATGAGAGGGTTACTTACAGAGTTGCTTCTAGGCATGCAACGCCATATAGACTGTTTCATGGTCTGCTGTGTCATTCGCAAGCCAGGAGACTTCCGGCATGCTGTCTTAGGGCACTTCCGCAGCTTTGTGTTTATCTTGAGCCTTAAATCTCTGTCATTCGCTGTTTGTAGTCTTGCGCAGTCTCCTTTCTGTGGGCTGTAAATTATATTATACCTCTCCCGTTTTCCCTTAGATCACACCTGATTCCTGCGTAGCCCTACCAAGCCTTCCTGATCCGGGGACAGGAGATCACTTAAAAATGCAAAAAACTTCTAAACTTCTGCATAACAACGTGGTGAATTTGGAAAATGAGACTAAACTGAGCCAGTACACGTTTTCTCTGCCCACGTGCCGCATCAGTTCATCAGTGGAGAGGCTGATGGAGCTGGCTTATCAGACGCTGTTGGAGGCTACAGCCAGCACAGATCAGTGGTAGGAATTACGTATCACCGGGTAACTTGCGTGCCAGATACTCTTCGCTTTTGGCAACACCGAGCGTCTATCAATAGATTAAAGGAACTTTAAAAGAACAGAAGATGCTTGCAATTAGAATAAATCATTAAAGTTACTCTGTTTCGGCTGGAGGATGCACCCCTGGGTTCACGCAGGAGACTGGTACAGCAGGAACAGCTGCCGCAATACTCGGGTTAAGCAGCCTTTCTCAGGGACCATTCAGGTACACTTGTCACGGTTTAAAGCTGGGCTGGCTGTTAAATGGAGGGACGAAAGATGGTGTTTGTTAACCCCTTCCCTCCCCCAAAAGGGGAAGAGAAAGAGAAAACCTAGCTCAAACCGGGACAATGCTGTATTGTATTTTAGCTATTAAAGCAGAGAAGACATGGTAAGCTCCCTAGTGCGCATAACGTAGTTCATGGCTTCAGCCTTTTAGCTGGGAGAAACGCTACTGCAGCGTTCGCTTCAGTTTTATCGTACCTTAGTGGTCAGTTGTTTAGAAAAAATCAAAACCACCTCTTTTTTTTCAAACCAAGTGATAAGCAATGGCACCCGGTTCCGAGACAAGTTCTTGCTTTCTTTGTGCTCCGTGAAAGCAAAGAATTCCAGCTCTGCATTTGGCAGGGCTCTTCAAAAGAAATAATTAAACCTTTTGAGGAACCGCATGCAGTCTGCTTTAAAAACTGGAGACCACAACCCTGAAGAAGGAGAGTTATCTAGGGACTGAATACCCTTCAGTGTACTGTGGCAGAGAGGGCTGACTGTTTACGCACACCTGGTGGGGAAGGGACACTGTCCGCTTTGTTCCCGGGGTTTCATATATCTCCCTTCTGACATGTGGTCTGAAGCTCGTCTTTTCCACACTGAGCTTACAAGGTCATCGCAGCCTTTGTGAATTTCCCAGAACGTTGCCTTTGCTGACATTACTGTAATTAACCCTGNACTGTCCGCTTTGTTCCCGGGGTTTCATATATCTCCCTTCTGACATGTGGTCTGAAGCTCGTCTTTTCCACACTGAGCTTACAAGGTCATCGCAGCCTTTGTGAATTTCCCAGAACGTTGCCTTTGCTGACATTGCTGTAATTAACCCTGACAATCTACTCTTTGTGCCAGTACTTCGCTACTCAAACCTTGTTTTGGAGAAGGTTGAGGGTCACTTGTGAACAAGACGGTGATTCCCCTGGCAAGCTAACACGAACCTTGTTTTCCTTGTAGCTGTATACAGCTCTTCTACTCTGTACGGAATATATTCCAGCTGTTCTATGATGTAGTGCCAACATACCACAGGTAAGCGTGTGTATGCATGCACGCGTGTGTTACCTAGGGCCTGTTTTGGACAGAGAACAGTGCTGTTGGAACATCCCCACTTGTCCCGAGTTTGTCCACCACAGCCAGAGGTTACTAAGGGCTTCCTCCAGCGGCAAAATCTAGTACTCTTAATCTATTAGTAAATCGTACCTGCTGCAGAATAGGCGCTTGAGAGTTTCCGAGTTGGCAGTCTTACAACCAGGGAGACAGTTGCAGTTCTTATAGCAGTTGTGTTTGAATCCAGCCACGTAACTTTGACGCCAGGTCTGAGGCAGAGATTTTTCAGTATGTTTTTCCTGTAAAAGACAACAGCAGTAAAGACCGACAGTATACAATTCTGTCAAAGAACACTGGGGTGTTACTGAAAAGGACTTGTGTCTCTCTTCCTCACCGTAACTTTGCTATAGCAAAGGATCTTCCTGTTTGTAAGTCCATTGTTAGAAACAGTGCGGGTATAACACATGGTTCGAACGCCAAAGTGACGTTTCACTAACTGTGAAACTCCGTCTCTAAGTTCTCGTGTGGATGTGACAGGAGGTTAAATGCTTTTATTCCGACTGATGTCTTTATGAGGCATTGCCCACAGTTGTTAGCTGCAACATCTGTCTGAGACAGACCCTGAGTTTCTCTAGGGTAGGAATGAGAACTTTAACAGAGCCAGGTCTAAATAAATACATTTCGTCCTTCTCTCTTCCTCCTTCCTGGGACAGGGAGAACCTTCAGAAGTTACCCCAGCTGGCAGCCATTCACCACAACAACTGCATGTATATTGCTCACCACTTGCTCACCCTGGGACACCAGTTCCGATACCGCCTGACTAACATCCTGTGCGACGGAGCAGCTACTTTTGTAGATCTGGTACCTGGTTTTAGGAGACTCGGTAATTTTACCTTTCGGTATTGAAACAGATTGATGGAAGACGTTGTAGTCAGTCCTGGCACTTGTTGCTGAATGATTTAAGTGTGGCTGCTGACTCGAGCAGAGGATTGTTATTGAAGAGTTTTGGACAAGTAGCGAGGACATTGTCTAGATTGGGAAGTCTGATGCAGTGTCACGACTCTAAGCAAGACGGCTGTTCAGGGCTGGGCTCTTTGAAACCCAACTCTTCTTGTCCAGCACGTAGTTCCAAGAACAGTTCATTTTCCAGCAAGATGGTGTGGTACTCAGATATTTTGGGATCTGCTGCTCTGTCCTTTGCTGTTTTCTTTAGCTTATTCTATGGAAACAAATTCCGAGATCAGTTTGAGCCTAGTAGGAGCTTGTCAGCTGTAGTTACTGCTACCCAGCTCCTCTTCAAAAGCATTGTAGCAATGCAAGCTGTGCAAGAGCTTACCCAAGTATGTGACTGGGCCTGGTTAAATTTGCTCTATGAGACTGTTTAGCAACCGGGAATTCCTTTAAAAATAAAACATTATAGCAAGTTCATTACTGAGCACTGACAGTCTCTAAACTGACAGAGCAAATTTAATAATTGCTTCTCTCTGCTTGTTTTCACTCCTAAAGGGATGGAGTGTTTTCTGGCCCAGATGCGAGTGCAGAAAGGAGAAATCCTGGAGAGGCTGTCAAGCGCGAGGAATTTTTCTAACATGGATGATGAGGAAAACTACTGTGCAGCAAACAAAGCAATAAGGCAGGTAAGCAAGGCAATCAACGCCAAATATCCTGTCGCCTGTAGATGTTGTCTTTGGGAAGGTACAGTACGTCATCTTAGTTCTGAGATCTGCAGCGCTTCAGCAGAATGGAACTTTTCTAAACAACAGTTTTCCAGCATGATATTTTCCCCCTTGGGCTTTATCTTTTTGTAAAACTGAAGCACACCCAGTTCAGTTCCTCTTGCTCCAAGTTGAAATGAAAAGCTGCTTAATCTTGAATTTTTCTGTACAGTACATTTATAACGTTTTTCATTTTTCAAGGGAAAGATTCGTCACACTTTTCGATGAGCCTTAACGCAAACTGAAAACGTTGCATTTTTTCCCAGGAATGTCTGTTCTGTGCGATAGCATGATGCTTCATTGCCTTTCGCTTCTTTCAAATGTAGTCACCTTATCATTCGGTGCCTTTCTTAATGTTCTTTTTGATAACCTGTAGATAACACGTAGCTGCTGTCTTCCAGGTATTGCATCAGTTGAAGAGACTGGGAAAGGTCTGGCAAGATGTCCTTCCGGTGAACGTATACTGCAAGGCTATGGGGACTTTGCTTAACACAGCCCTCACAGAGATTGTCACTAGGATTGCTGCCCTGGAGGTAACAGCACGAGGTTGACATGCCAGGCGTAGGGTGGTGTGAACGGCTGGCATTTGTGACCTCTAGAAGGTCTTTCCAAGGTCAGGTTTCAGGGGAACAGTTAACCTTTCACAGAAATCATACTTGCGGTCCTGTCTACGGGAAGCGTTCAAGATAACCAGCAACTCGCAGTCAGTCGAGACCATATAGACTCTTACAGTGATTCCGTGACTCTGTAGTCAAGGAGAGAGTCAGGGAAGTGGCCACGATTTCATCTTAATTTGGATTTAGGTGTGTCACTCCTGCTATGAACACTTCTATGGACCAAGCTTTTTCTTTGTTCAGGGCACAGGCTTTAACCGTTGTCTCAAGCTCCTTCTATTCTGATACATTTTTAATCCGTGCCTCTCTAATGAACCTCTCCATCCTATCTGGGCACCAGATGCCAAAATACGTGTGGCATTTCAGATTGCAATTCTTACCTGTTGCCATCTCCGTTTGACTCCCAGTACCGTGTTTAAGTGATTGTCAGGTTACCTCGGGTCTAGTACAAGAATCCTATTACACCTCCATTAAAATGCGTTTTCACAGCAAACAACAGAACTACGTTAGTGCATGTGTTGTAGTGTATACCCAAAGAGCCTTCCCACTGCGCGTTAGGCCAGTAAGTCCTCTTCTCCTGTAACGGCTAGTTTACGGGATGCTTGCTCAGGCTTTGTCCTGCCAAAAAGCTTGGCGTTCATCGTTGGGCTGGCAATGCCCGAGCAATTTCCTTGTAAACTATTCAGACCATCGTAACGCCTCTGCTTCACAGTGAAATACTTGCTATTGCACTAAGGTACGCTCTTCAGAAGCGCAACCACTGCTCTGAGGCAATCGCCGAGGACTTGCCCAAATAGCTATGCGTGAAATAAGTTATATTAGCTTGAGAACGTTAAACGCGATCTAAAGCACTGCTTTCATCTTCACACACACAGCCACCCTCTTTTCATTTCACTTGCTGCTTGGCACTCCAAAGATACATCTAACTGCTCGCCTGTTAACATTTGTTCCATTCTAGGATATCTCGGCAGAAGACGCAGACAGGTTGTACTCTCTCTGTAGGATCATGGTGGAGGAAGGACCCCAAGTTTTCACCCCACTACCCGAAGACGACAAAAATAAGAAGTACCAAGAGGAAGTTCCAGTCTACGTGCAGAAATGGATGACGTTCAAAGAGCTGATGATCATCTTGCAAGCCACCCTCCAAGAAATAGTAGATCAGTAGGTGTCTTCCTTTCTTCCTTCTCAGTCAGTTCTTCACCCCGATAACAGGGAGTGGGGAAGTGGTCGGATGTCAGCAGGGCACTCTGTTCAGATGACAGGCAATCACTGTCAGTAAGGATCACATAACTGCTTCCGGGGCTGTGTCTTGGCTGTGGGTTTATAGCCCCTTCCAGGCTCACTCATATATTCAGCTGCCTCCTACAAAGGAGAAGGCAACGGTAAGGAAACAAGTGCCATGGGAGAGCCAGCCACAGAGCGATGATGCATCCCCCTTGGCTTCCTTAAGTTCAGAAGTATATCACGGTAAGCAGCCTGGCATTTTGCCGACTGCTTTTGAGGTTAGCTGTGCCTTGCTGCTGCAGTTGTTCCACATGACTGGCCTCTGCTTCTTAGATGCTGTTTCTTGCCTCTTTTAACTTGCAAGGAGGATTCATCTGAATTGTACATAAGGATTTGCATAATTACTTCTATTGCTTTAGCTGGCATGAGTTGTCAGAAGCTAGACGTTCCTTGTTCACAGCTGCCTCATGCATACATCCGAACGGCGAGAAAACACGTTGTCCTCAGCAGGCTAAACTGAAAAGGTACCAGCCACGGAGAGAGCGCATAGGGAAGGCAGTTCCTTTTCTGCACCCTGCTCATCGCTGCTGTCAGAACGGTGTTAGACACCAAAGGTTCCCAACTCTACATCCGCCTGGGCATAAATCACTTCTGTTTTTCCTGTTGTTTGGGAGGTGAACAGGAAATTTTGCGGACAGGTCTTAGGCTTATTTTGGAGAAGCAAAAGGTACCGTCTGTACTGAGTGCGAAAATCCCCTCACAGCCTGTTGCTGTAGATACCTAGCTGAACAGTTCTGGACTCAAGTCGCACACAGCTGATTGATAGGTAGCTAACTGGATTTGTTTTGCCTTCAGACTTACTGCTGTAACAAGTGCTCGAAAGGCTTGTTCTAACCTGACATTTCCGTGCACTTTGGTTTAATAAAGATCTTTCTCTCCCACGTAGGTGGGCAGATGGGAAGGGGCCTCTTGCAGCCGAATTCTCCGCAGCTGAAGTGAAGAGTCTGATCCGAGCCTTGTTCCAGAACACAGAAAGGAGAGCAGCAGCACTGGCCAAAATTAAGTAACGCCATGTTTACTCCTACGTGTTACATCTTCTGATAAAGCAAGAGCAAACTGAGTCTTTCAGATATTTTTTGGATTTGACCCTTTCTTATTTGTACTGGTATAAGAAAGCTTAGCATTAGGTAAGTGCTTCCTGGAGGCTCGACTGAGGGAGAAGAAACGTTTCCTAGCTCAGTGTTTGTAGGGCAAAGAGGAGGGCTCTGTCAGTCTGGGACCAGAAAAATCAAAGGTGGGTAACACGTGGATACTGACTGCTTATGCTCCATCTGCTAGGGAGATGGAGTTTGGGCTTGAAAATTCACTCTCCTGCCGTGCTCCCCAGAGGCGTTCTGCCCAGATCCAAGTTTTCCTTCCTGAGCTGGTGAGGGTACAGTCCTGCTGAAGAGGAGATACTTTTTGTGATGTTGCCTAATTTCCGTTCTCTACGATTTCATCTTCCTGTTAAGCCCAGCATAGGGAAATAAATCAAATCTTGTCACCAACATCTCTTTGAGAACAGGCTGTCAGGCAGGCCTCTCGTGCGAGGCGCTGTTGACGTCATCTCAAGCTTCCTTGCTTGCTTAAGGGTCCTGTAGGGGGGGTCTTAGTTCTCAGTAGTGAATCTTTTATCTATGCAGTTTTACATCGCAGGGCATGTAGCCCCTTTGTGTCTTGCCTCTTCTGCCCCTGCAAATTACATATGAAACCCACAGACTTTGATGGCTTTTGATATCCGTCTAAGAACGCTGAAGTGCCAAACTTCCTGCTCTTTCCCACCTCAGGTTTCCCTGAAGAGCAGACCTCAAGAGAGTGAAAATTTAGGGGCACATAGGGGGAGAGGAGATCCTGTTCCGAGCAAACCGCTTATCAAGTCATAGGGTTTTGCACAAGTGGCAAAATTCCTCGGGGCTTTCTCACAGAAAATATCTTAAAACTGACTTTGAATTTTTCAGTCTCGCTTTACCGACCATAGAAGCCACCTCATCTCCTTCCTTTACCTTTTTGTGGTGTGTTGTCTTTCTGGTAATAAATTTTCTGTCCTTTAAGAATAATGAATGAGAAATGTAAAAGAACATAAAAAGGGAATGAAGTGCGCCCTCCTAAGTTACAAAAGGCTATGTTTGAGACCGAGAAATGTACCTTTCTTTTAATTGAAAAGCTCACCAAGAGCATTCATTAAAATACAGCCCAGAGGCCAAGATGTGCCAGTCGCTGCGCACGTGGAACAAAGTATTTCCTACCACACTTACTTACAACGTGCTTCCAAAAGTTTCGATCACAGAGCTTCATGTTTTAGGCCGTTACCTACTGTTGTATCCTTTTCATTAGCACTTTTGCCTGACTTCTGTTCACATTACCAAGCATTTGTGCAGGGCCTGAATCGCAGCTGGCTTTCGTGTTGCACCGAAGTTACTGCCGAACTGAACGGCCATTCTGCCTGCTGGGTCAGCCGAGCACAGCCACAGCAGGTGGTGAGGAGACCCTTCTGTTTCTGGCTTTAACTGGCATAGGGAGGGGCAAATGCAGTGAAATGGGCAGTTAGACCGAGTCCAGTACATGGGAGTGCAGCAAGGAAGGGAAATACCGAAGCAAAATGTGACTGCCACTTGAAACTCTAGCTTTTCCTTTTCTTTCTCTCCAAGTAATTTATCTGAAGGCTGAGTGTTTCTGTAACACTTGCATCTCATGGGATCCCCTGCCCCTTACACACAGCGATCCAAAAAAACCACGCATTTTGAAAAACCACTTCTCCCACATGGATTGTTCACAGAAATGTAATTTGCTATTTCCTTTAATAAACTATTTATACTGAACATGTTTTCTAGTGTTGTCTGGGGATTCTGTTAGGGTTATAGTAACACAGTATGAATTAGTCCCAGACCGTTCTCCACTTACGTACTACATGGAAAGGGCAAAGCGTTGCTCTGTGAAGTCTCTCCTTGCCTTAATTCTAGTAGATCTAGTCCAAAAAAAAAAGAGAAAAAGATGGAATCAGCATCACAAAAGAGGTTTCTCCAGAGGTTCATGCATGAAGGGTGACCGTAGGGCAGTGAAGGAAAGAGCCAAAATAGGATGCTAGCACTGGGATTTGTCTGTGCAACATGCACGGCCGTAGGTCGGGCTGAACATACGCCTTTGTTTGCTCCAGCTTACCTCAGTGATGCGATAGATCCACGGCAGAAGCTGAGCCACATTGGTATAAACCCCAGGGCGGTTGGGTTGAGCACAGCCCTGGCCCCAGCTCACGATGCCTACCAAGCGCCATGTGAACTCATCCTGGCAAACCAGGGGGCCCCCGCTGTCACCCTGCAAGACAGAGCAAGGACTAACGAAGCAGCTCTGCCCCACTGGCAGCTGGGGTGCACGTCAGGCCCGCTTCTCCGACATGGCTTTTTTTCCCATCGGCCGCGCAAGAAGCTGAAACGCGGGTACAAGCTGTAGCGTGTGCCTCCCCTACAAGGTTTCCACATTCCTTCTGCAAAGACAGCTAAGACTCAGCCCTACATCGATGCACCAGGGCACTGCGGGCTCCACGCTGTGGTGCGAGATGCAACGGGCCCAGCACTACCCTATGCAGACGGCCGACTGCAAACTATTGCTACAGAACCCAGCATTTGCTGGAGTGCGACAGGGACGTACGACGTACCAGTCCTTTCCACAACCAGCACGCACACACAGCGTGCGCCACACGCTCCCTCCCGTTACCTGGCATGCATCTGTTTTCCCATGCAGGTAGCCGGCACACAGCATCCTGGCAGTGAGCTCGCCTGCGTACACGCACGAGCTGTTGCACTTCTTGGTACCGATTAAGGGGACGAGTGCTTCCTTCAGTGTCTCAGTAACCTGCGCTGGGGAGGGAGGAAGAGAAGCCAAGAGGGAAACAAGGTCTGCAGGGAGCAAGAGGGGAAGAGCGGGGCACTAGCTGGAGAAGTCAGAAGACGGAATGTTGGGATTGCCTTGTGGGATTAAATACGGCCAGGCCCACAGGTGCTGTGGATGCGAGGTGCAGGGGTGGATGAAGGCAGGAGCGGGCATTTGCAAGATCATACACGGCACGCAAGGGGCTGGACAAAGCCAGTGGGGAGCAAGGGGAAAGCCGCTGGTCAGTGCTGAGCGGCCGGGACGAGACGGGAGCTTACCTTGGTCTGGGCTGGTATAGCCCCAGCCAGAGACCCAACACCGCGTGCCGTGGAAGAGGTCTTGGTGTGAGGGTAGCAGACACACAGCACGGACGGTATCTGGTAAGAAGGTGACAGGGGTTAAGTGCCATGCCAGCGGGGACAGCTTCATGCTGGGGGCATGAGGAGCCAGGGAAGGGCTACGGAGCTATCAGCCCGCAGAGCCACTCAGCCCGGCACGCTGAAGCGAAAGGCTCCCAGGCCAGGTGCTCTGGAGACTTCAGCTCCCACAGCCGCCTTTCCCAGTAATTCACAGCGCTGGCGTAGTTCAAAACGCCACGCTGCTGCACGTGCTGCCTCCCAGGTGCCAGGCTGGGAGCTCCTCAAAAGAGCTGCTCTGAAATGGCAGGTTCGGAAAAGGCTGGGTTTTGGCCGTCACTTAATTGTGGGACGGGACAGACAACTCCGCAGGTGGGAGAAGGACACGACAGCATCTTACCTGAGAAATTCAGGGGAACTTGGAGCTTCATCAGAGCAATGTCGTAGTCGAGGCTACTATCATTATAAAGTGGGTGGTAAATTATTTTCTTTACTGAAACCCCAGCCTCCTGCTTGATTGAGCCTTGGGTGATAATGCCTGCAAAAACCACCCAGGCAGAGGCTTGAAGGCGCCTGTAACTGAGCAGAAATACAGCGTGCCTCTTACCGCAGGGCAACAAGCGCCGAGGCCCGGGAGAAGAGCAGATACAGAGCACCTCTGAGGCTGGGCACGGGCGAGCCCGGAGGTACCTGTGCACGCAGTGAGCTGCAGTGACGATCCATTCGCGTGCCAGCACAGAGCCTCCGCAGTGGTGCTGGGAGCCGCGGTACACGCTGACCTGCCAGGGCCAGCGCCCTGGGGGCACGTCTGCGCCCCCGACCACCCGTGCAGCACCGGGTCGCAGCCCGCACTCTGCAAGGCAGCCGGGGAGCGCGTGTTAGGCGAAGCTCCAGGTGCTGGAGGGTGAGGGAAGCGGGTGGAGCAGGAGCAAGGAAACTGCTAGATGCGGGCAGAGATCTTGGCGACGCGGAGAGGAGAGAGGCACTCACCTGAGCATTTCAGAGCCACAATTCGACCCGATTCACAGCTGCTCCTGTGCGGGAATAAGCCTCTGGTCAGAAAACACATGCACCAAAACCCCCGGGGCACTAGGGAGCTCCAAGGCAGCTGCAGCAGTCCCCAAAGGGGCTGCCTAATGCACGAAACGAGGACAGTTTTCTATGTCCTGAAAAAAGGCTTGTATTTTTTCAGCCCCACCAGCAAACCCCGTTTCCCCCAGACCTGCCCTTACCTGACCCGCCACATGTCTTCCAGGCTGCCTTCCTGGGGGGGTCTCACCTGAACGAACTCCTGTGTGTCTTTCACCTCGACATCCGTCAGGTTCACTCCTTTCTGATGGGTCATTCTGCGGAAGCAACCGTAAATGTCCCGGCAAGGGCTGGGCTACAGGATCAGGAGCATAACCCTTCCACAGCAACAACGGTCCGCAGTCCTGCTGCTCTGGCAGCCGGCAATGGACCTCCTCGGCAGGAAGGAACTTCTGGAGCTCTTCTCGCGCGTCCCCATGCCAGCCTGAGCCCTCCTTTCTGCCCCGCGTTCACCAGGGAGCCGCGTGATCCAGCACTGCCACCCTGGCAAACCTCCCAGCCTTCAGGGCCGGCTTTCGCCCAGACCATCCCCCTGGGAAACGGGCGAGTAGGGGCTGAAACAGCTGCCTCTGCCGTGCCCACCTGAGATACCCGAGCTGCTGGCAGAGCAGGGTGCCCAGGGAGAGACTCCAGCGTTCGTGGCATGCCAGGAGCCAGCCAGGACGGCCTTCCACCTGCGCCTCCAGCAAGGAGTTCGCCGTGTTTATTCTGAAAGACACTGAAGGCGTTCCATTACACACAACCTGCGAGTCCCTTCATTGCAGCGTCCTGTGCAGGGCCAGCGTAGGGGAGAGTCACGCACATCTCAAGCAAAAAACCTCAAACCCGAACCCCAGGAAAAAAAAAAAAAAAACCAAAACGTTTGGAGCGACTGAAAACTACACACGAACCTATTCACATTCTCAGTGCCTGCGTGGCAGCTCTGCTGAGTGATTACACGCAAAGGAGCCCTGCAAGATTTGCCTTTGCTGCAGGATCACGCCATGCAATGAAGTCGTAATCCTGGGGAACGAATGCAGCAGGACTTCAAAGCAAAGCGAAACAAGTGAAGCAGCTGAAAACCCAGTGGATCAGCAAGAGGGATTTATTATTAAAGAGCATCTTTCTGTTCTTGCCGGGCTCGGCAGGCACCGTCCCGCACGCTGCTCCCCTCTCCCCACCCTCTGTGGCAGCAAGCAAAGACGTCAACCTCTCCTGGGAGCCCCGCGGACCACCGGGTCTTCCTCTTCACCATCACCGCACGCTGGGATCAGATCCGGCTCCTGCAGCGGGGTGAAGCCCTGGTCTGGCCGAGGCTTCTTCAGGTGTTTCACTTCAGGAAACAGAGAAAGGGGTGGAGGTGGACTCACACAGCCCGGGCAGCATCCGGGGATGCACAACATTGGGAACGATCCAGCACCGCTCGCTGGAAGAGGGCATGAGCCTCTCCACGGGCACAGCTGCAGCCTGCTGCTGGGAACCGCAACCAGCGGCAGAGCCTGCGCCAGCCACGTCCCCCGCCGCAGCTCACCAGCCAAGCAGCTCCCATCACCACCGCCCCCGCTGCTCGTGCCCGAACTCGCTCACCAGTGCGGTGGCTGGGCTCTGCCTGCAGCGGCAGGGCTGTCCCAGAGCAGCACTGACCTAGGAGCCATGCCCCCGCCGCCATCCCTGCCAGCAGCCCAGCCACCCCGAGCAGCAGCAGCCGCCTCCTGATGGTGCGGGGAGTTTTGAGAGATGCATTCGCAGAGCCTTTAAGAAACAGAGAGGGGAGAGAGGATTAACGAGGTCTTGTCTGCCTCTCACAGCACTGTCAAGCCCCTGGTGAAGCTCCTGGGCCACCGTACATCTGGTTCCAGGACTCACCCGATCCTTTCCCCGCAGCGCCAGGAGAAGGTGAGCTAAGGCTGCGAACTCTGGGGGAGAGACTGAGGAACCCCCACCCTGTTTCCAAAGCCCAGAAACAGCTCACCGACCGTGTCCCAGGGAGGTCTGCGTCCTCCTCGGCTCTGCTGCCGGGCTCTCGCAGCCTTGCACGGCATCCTCAGCGCGAGGTGGGTTGTCGGGAAACTGCTCAGCTGCGGCTGGGCTCTAGGGAGAGGAGCGGAGTCCCGAGGAGCAGATCAGCAACGACGCTCAGGTCTCGTGGAAGGGGACAAGGTTCGAGCGATGACACCACTGCCCGGGCTGGCTGCTGCAGCCGGAGGGCAAGGCGAGGAAGCGCTTCTCACCATGATAGCAAGGAGCCGGGCAGCTGCACACGGGTCTCCCGCCAACCAGCTCGGGTTTCCCTCCGCACGCTCCCGGCGCAACGCTGTGCACGCGCACCGCACAGCGCCCGCAGCCACGCTAAAGGGACTCCTTGGTTCGGCACCCCCCACCGCCCGACAGGGCCCTTGCAGCGGGTGGGGGTGACTGCGCAGCAGCCCCCCTCCTGCACCCAGGGGCCCTCTGCTCAGGCTGGGGAGCCCCAGGGGAAACGCTGCCGTACCGAGCGAGATCAGCAGCTGTTGAGTTGCCTCAGCTCTCAAACCCATCTTCCACCTGCTGCCCCCTCTTCCCCCTCCCATGACTTTGCTTAGCTGCCGTATGAGAAACGCCAAGCGCTGCTGAGCAGCAGCAGCGGTCCCCGGGCCGTCGGTGGGAGCAGGGGGCTGCAGGCTGGCAGCAGGAAGGCTGCCGACCGACCGCTCCACGTTAGCGGTTACGTTGAGGGAGACAAGACCTTGGGGAACAAAATGTCCTAAAGCTGGGAAAAGATCCGAAAAGACAGCCTGCAGCCGCTCTCAACCACCCTCGCATCTTAAGCCAAGTGCCTGCCGGCTGTGATGTGTAAAGGACAACTTGTCCTGCCTGCAAGCTGTCAGGGATGTGCCGGCAAGGGTCGGTGGGCCCCCGTCACTCAGCGAGGCCCTGCCCACCTCGCGTGCACGGAGACCTCCAGGGAAACAGCCCCAGCTCCCTGGGTGCCGGATTTTCCCCGTGGTCTTTTGGCCGTAGCACACGAAGGGCAACAAACAGCAGCTCTCAGTTCAGCTTCTCGTTTTCTGTCTAATTTCTTGTTGCTGAAGGATGCCTGGCTGGCACCCTGTGCAAAGGGAAGGCTTTCTAGCCCGTGCTTGGGTACTGGCTGTCCCACGTCGGGGCACGAGGTGCTTTTCTTACCGACACAGAGCTCTTGCAGAGGTGGCACAGAAATTGCCTGTGCCCGCTCTCTTACCTCCGAGCCAGCAGATGCTCCTCTGCAGCCGTCGCGCCTGAGGCTGATGAGCGCTGCCAGTCCCCATCCGGCACGCCGCTCTGGCCAGGGAACCGGACAGGGACGGCACCAGGATCACCTTCGTTGCATTGCCCAGGAAAGCAACGGGGAAACCACGCCGCAGCTCTGGGAGGTTCCGCTTACGGAAGAAATAGCCACAGCCCCCAGCGGAGGTGGACGCAGACGCCCTAGCCGAGAGCGATGGCCACGCTCCCTCCCGTAACCCATCCAGCTGGGGGCAGAGGCCGAGCTCAGAGCAGCACCGGCAGCTGCGGGCGCAGGGCGGGGGAACACGCAACTCGCCTGGTGCATAAACCTGCCTCCTGCCCGCCTGGCTCCGGAGACCGCCCCGGCTGCAGCCTGCTCACAGCCCCTGCTGCTCACTACTAAACAGGAACTCTCCAGACCCACGGCCAAGTTTGTACGAGTCGTCAAATCCCCAACATCCAAACGCAAGTTCAAAAGTCATTACTGACATCAGACCCAGGCAGCACGCTGCACGGCGATCGCCAGCACCAGAGATTCCCGGTATGGCAGCGGCATCCCAAGTCCCCGCCGAGAGCCCCAGGTCGCCAGCGCGCCGCACAGCCCTGCCTGCGCAGGCAGTTCACCGGCTCTGCTGATTGTTTCTCCAGCTGACTGTACCCCGTTCAGAAATACTAAAATGTCCTTTTCCAACCGAGTTAGAAGGCTAACTTCCCCTCCAGGAGGGATNTGTACGAGTCGTCAAATCCCCAACATCCAAACGCAAGTTCAAAAGTCATTACTGACATCAGACCCAGGCAGCACGCTGCACGGCGATCGCCAGCACCAGAGATTCCCGGTATGGCAGCGGCATCCCAAGTCCCCGCCGAGAGCCCCAGGTCGCCAGCGCGCCGCACAGCCCTGCCTGCGCAGGCAGTTCACCGGCTCTGCTGATTGTTTCTCCAGCTGACTGTACCCCGTTCAGAAATACTAAAATGTCCTTTTCCAACCGAGTTAGAAGGCTAACTTCCCCTCCAGGAGGGATGAGACTGCGTACCGATTTGAGCGTGCCCCAAAGCCAAAAGGCAGCAGGAGCAGACTTAAACAGCTGTCTCATGAAAGAAAGCTTTCTTACATACTTCCCCATCCCTGAAAGATACAGCTGATGGCTTGTGGCTCAAAATATCAATTAATTTTTAATGCTATTTACTCGAGGAAGCTCCTATGCATGTTTCACGCTAGCCCTTGTCTTGCAGGTTCAGGCCGAAGTTTCGTGCTGTCAATGAACAGCACTGGGTGTTGTGCCGCAAACCTAAGCGGTGCGGAGCAGCCGGTGCGGCCGTCGGCTCCCGGGGAGCAGGCAGACCCAGCACCACGAGAGCTGCGTGCTGCGGAGGGCCCGTACTGGGACGCCAGTTCCCATTCACTGAGGTTGGGCTCCTTTTACAGCCTGGTGCCTTGCAACCACCGAGCTGGCGTGAAAACTGGAGGCGCTGGCGGGGGCTGTGCGTGTGTGTTTGGTCTGGAATTTTTTCTTCTCTCCAGGCCCCTCATCTCATTTAGCGATTAGGCCAGAAAGCTGCGAGGCAGCGGACAAGGCTGCAGACATCCCCAGGTCAGCCTCGGCCCAGCGGCTGACCCTCTCCCGGTTGCGGGCAGCGCTGTACCTGCTGGCGCTGGAGGTCTCCTCAGTCTACGGAGGACTGTAGATGGTGCTGGAGGACTAGGGAGCACCACTGGGAAGTCAGGCAAGAGGCGAGGCTGCATAAACCAGCCTGAGAGTCCTTTGCCAGGCAGCAAAAGCCCCCTGTACAGGGGCTCAGAGGAGGGCACGGACTCACCCAGGCGCCCGCTCCCCGCCAAGCACCAGCCCAGGTCACGGCAGGAGCGGCTCAGGTCATGTCCCCTCCGAGCATCCCGCGCCCTCCGGCTGTCGGAAAGCCAGCCTTGGTGAAAGTTCAATGAAGGCGCTGGCTGTGAGCACAGCCAGCAAAATGCAAACGCCGTCCCTGCAAGCAATAAAACACAAGGAGCAAGTAACCGCCCATGCAGGCAAAAATCAGAAAACTGAGCAAATTCCGAAGGGATGCATCAGCAGCAGTTATTAAATAAGACGCGGCAATCAGTCTCTATTGCCTCGCTATGCTGAGTCACACTCCTTTCTTTCCTTTAAAACTCATCAAAAGCAGATCAATAATATCTCTATCAATTCTGCTTGCCCGCAATAAGAAAGCGGTGACTAAAATGAAAGAGCTTTCGAAATGAAACATTGACACGCGGGTGTAAAAGGTAGGAAGCAAAACAGCACCGTAGGGTTTTTTCTCCTTGTTTTTATTATTTTTCTGCGGTTGTTTAGAAAAATAAGAAAAGCACTGGTGATTACAGACATGGCCAGCCGCTGAAATGCCCACGTGTTACACGAGTGCCTGATGGGTGGCAGAGATGCTGTGACGCACAAGACATCTCCCTTGTCGCTTCTCTAGCTTATCCCCACCGAAGCGGACTTGCCTTTGCCACCGAGAGGAGCGAGCAGGCGAGGCTGCAGCGCAACAAGCCAGGCGTTCGCTCACGTTGCTGTAACACCAAAGCCGATGAAGTCACGGCTCCGTGCAGCAACGCGAAGATCCGGCCCGCCGTTCGCCGAAGGACATATTTTGACCTTGTGCAGTAACAAACAGAAATTCTCTCCTGTTATTCCGTCAGGTCTGCTGAGATCAGCAAGGAAAGGTCACGTCCTGGCACATAAAGTCGCGTATTGAGCACCGGACCCTGACGCGTTCTTCTCCGAGCTCAGCTCAGGCTGCTGCGCACGTCCCAGCTGTGACACGAAGGCACAAGCAGCCCAGAGCTCGGCGCTTCGAGCCGGCCACTTCTCACCAAGTGCCCTGCTCCGCAGGTCCCCCAGCCTGCTTCCCAACGGCAGCTTGTCGTACAACTCCAGAGTGGCCTGGGAGAAGGGGCCGCCTGGATGCTGCGGCTCTTAGGCTCTGCTTCCCAGGGACGTTATGGCTACGGGTTGCAGCTGCTGCCCGGGGTTTTGCGGTGGCATCACAAACCGTGCCCTTTTGTGCCGGGTGCAGGACAAACAAGCCGAGAACGAGAACTAGTCGCCTCCCCACGAGCTTTCGCCCTGGGGCGAGTGCCCAATACAAGACGTTTCCAAAGCAGCTTCAACAGCCAGTTGCTGAGCATCACTTGCTTTAATTCTTCGTTTTAGCCTGTGCTCAGATTGCTCCGTCCTTTCCCACGCAAAAGCTGAGTTCTTCCGTGGAGATTCAGCCAGAGGGACCGTTAACCCTCCAAAGCAGTGCTAGGAAAAACGCCAAACCGGTTTCGCTCGTCAGGGTTTAAGGCATCCCTCTTGCTGATACGGGTTCTGCCTCTTGTCTCAAGGGGACGTCTTAAAATCTTTCCTGCAGTCTCCCAGCTCCCCCATTCAGACTGTCTCAGCTGGGCAGCCCTAGCAGGAACAACACAGGATTTCAGTTTTAATTCGGGCCGGGAGCTCCCAGCACGATTTGCTGGATTCAGAGCCGTGGGCCGCGTCCAAGCCGAGGTGTCCGTTGCTTACCAGGTGCCGAGCAAGCTTGCCTTTTGAAAAACGGCGTGCGAGCTCCTGCTCTGTGCTCCGAGGGAGATCCAGTGTTCGAGTTCTCACATAGGAAGCACTGAAGTTGCAGACTACCAACGCGAAGCCCCGGAAGCCTGAAGAGTCTCTATACTCACCCCAGAGGAACTCGGGGAGAGAAGACCCAATAAAAAGCAGCCAAGTAAACATCAAGCAAGGTAGGATTCGTTTGATCTGGGACGAGAGCGCATTCAGTCTCACGTGCTCCGATTGCTAAAGCAAAAAGCTCTGCCATAGCTGGAGGCTGGGGTGGGGGACAGTCAATAAGATACAACCACGTATTTAATCCAGTAGCTGATGTTTACAGGGTTTCCTGCCTGCTGCATCTGCTTGGTAGAAACTGTGGCATAAGGCTGTGCGTGAAGCAGAGCTGCTGCAGCGACAGGCGGGGCGAGGAGAGCCCAGCGCTGGGCAGAGGCAGCCCGTGGCTCTCCGAGCAGGTACTGCATTTGAGAGGGACAGCAGAGGTGTGCCCCAGCGCGGGGCGACCCCGTCCGAGTGGGAAAAAGCAGCAGCAGCAGGAGGAGGTTGCGCTCCTACGGAGTAACCGAGCAGCAGGAGATCAGATGTTCTGAGCGCCCAAGTGCAGCAGCCCCAGCGCTGGCACTGCCGCGACGCCGCGGCCTCCCACCCCGCTGCCGGGGTCTGCAGGGGTAGGGACAGGAGGAGCCCTCAGCCTCTCCTGCCCTGCCAGGCCCCAGGCAGCAGCCACGCAGGCGCCGCTCCCAGCGGCAGCCCACGGCGGTTTCACGTCACCAGCTTTGAAGAACTCTGAACAGTCCAGGGCTCCGCAGGAGGGAAGGCTTTCATCCACCTTGCCCTGCCCAGGGGTGCTGCTGTGCACAGCGCTGCTGCGACTTGCACGTGCTTGGTGTTTCTTTGCAGGAGAGATGACAAAAATCCCTGGATCGCTCCTGTCCTGGCCGAAACAGGGCCATGCCCAAAGCTCTCGAGGGCTCGCCGGCGAGACGGGACGAGGCAACACGGCCACCGCCTCTGGACATCACTTCGGGCCTCTTGCCCTCTGTTGGATCATTTCCTTCCTTACCTCATTTCTTCTCTTTTGTCTCCTATCATACAGAAGTGCTTCTCCATGAGGTAAGGCAGGTGCTGTAAGCCTGTAATGAGAGAAATGGCCAAAAGCAACAGCCTAAGACTTGCCTAATCCTGGTAGCAGTCTGCCACGTTTCATAACGGATAATGAGTCCTGGTGTCCTCATTGTGCTTTCCCAGCAGTGATGCTGCGGTTGAAAAAAAAAAAATATCGAAAAACTCTACAATAAACTCCCAAACAGCCTTCCGACCCCCACATCCCCAGGTGCTCCCTAACCCCTTTATACCATGCTCTGCCTGTTCCCATCCCCATTTATTACCATCTCTGGCAGGATTTCGATGTCTCTGGGAGGAGGGTAAACCAGCTGCCGTAGACCTGCCGTTGCAGTCGCGGCAGAATTAAGTCTCAGACTCGTGAAACATCGCCCTCACATCGCCGTAAGGAACATGACCTGCCAGATCTCACGAACCACCCCTCTCGCCTTGCATCTTGTCTCCAGGAGAGGCCGATATCCCAAACCTCCTAATGGGAAAAGTACTTTACTGTATTTATACTTTACAAAGTAAAACAAACTGTTACTAAGCTCAAAACCAGCAGAGGAAGAGGCGGGTTTGTGTGACCGCTAACGCCCCGAAAGGAAGAGACAATCGCCTCCGTCAGAGCTGCCGGCTCCCCGTAGCCGCTCTGGACCGACCCCGTTGCTTTGCAGTTGGGCTCCGCTCTGAACCCTCACTTGGAAGCCGAGAGGTTGCCACAGGCAGGGAGAATGGGGCGACCCGAAAGCTTCCACAAGTGTCAGGGTTTCCCGTTCTTCCCCTTCCCTCCCAGGAGGCTGCGCAGACGGCCCCTCGCCGGGAGCATGCAGGCCGTCAGCCTCGCAGGTTCGCTCTGAAAGACGCGGCCTGTGCTCCGCCGAGAGCTGCGAGGGAGCACGCGCCCGCTTCTCAAGTCCCGCTCCGTCACACCCGTATCAAGCTGGTAAGATTCAGCTTTTGGGCAGGGGTGCGTAGCGTGGGCAGCCTCGTCCGGTGAAAGCGGGAAAGAAAGTGTTTTTGGGAAGGTGCCCCCGGGTCATGCCGCCTGCTGAGCGCCGCGCACCCTCTCGCCAGCTGAGCACCGCCCCGTGCCGGACTCCGTCCACGAACAGCATCCCCGCTGCAGTGTGCGGTTCCCAGGACGCGGGTGTTGGAGACAGGCAAGAAGAAAACAGAGGGTACTACTCAAACCCTGCAGACAGTTAGCGCTCCTTGCAGGCCGGGCGAAGGGCCCCGATTCGGGGCAGCGCAGGCAGCCCTCGGCCTGGGGGCAGCTCACACGGGCGCGCCCGATGCGTCTCCCCCTCAGCACGGAGGCACACGCAAAGCAGAAGCTGGCTGCTGCCCTGTTCCAGCCTGCTTCCCAAGGCAGTTTGCTATGTAACGGTTACAGAGCTGAGGGAAGGCAATTTCAAGAAAATTAGTTTCTCTGTAGAAGGAATTGAGTAGGGGAACTACTATAATAAACGGATACAATAATTTATTTAAAAAGCAGCTGGCACCCTAACAAGCAAACAGAAACAGTTCAGAGGCAATTCTCCGCCGAGACTGCACCGCTTCCCCTCGGTCTGGGGCAGAAGCTGTGCCCTGCAGTGCGGAAACCAGAGGCTCTCGCTCCAGGCAAGCGGATACCAAGACCTCCAAGGGAAAGGGTGACAATTCACTGGCCCTGCGAACACACGTGCAGCCTCGCCACCCTCCCCTGCCTTAAAGAACATAAGATCTCATGCCTGTCATTTCCTTCAGGCGCCTCGCGCTTCCTGCGTAAGAGCAGAGATCCCGCCGGATATAAAGCAAAATGCCAGAGGCTAAGCTAAATTAAAAGCCTGGAAAGGAAAAGTGGTATTACGGCACTGTTACAGAAATGCCACGAGCAGCCAGTGCTGCAGCCTGTTTTCTCATCTCCTGCTTCAGGGGAGCAGCGAGAAACGTGTCCCGACTCCACTGGATGATTTACTATGAGAAGCAATGGGAAACTCGGTGCTAACCTTGAGCGGGGTGTTCTCATTTTCTGAGGCGTCCAGCTGATGACTGCCGTCCTCACAGGCGACTCGTAGGGCGCAGTGTTGCTTGATGCTTGCAGTTTTGCCCTTCTTCAGAGGACTGATAGTTAGAAGAGCGCTGGGCCCTGGATTCTCATCAATCACCTAATAAATGTCGAATTTAAAAATGCCAGGGATAAAATGGTTTCACTAGCTGTGTCGTGTTCCAGTGCAAAGATACCCTGAAGGATTTCCTCTCAGAGATGAATCAAAGAACATTAATTGCTCCTTAGCAGTTATTATGTTTGTTCTTTTCCATTTTCAAACACAGTTCATTTCGGCACTCTGTCAGCTGACTCTTTGCCCTCGCGAGTTGCTGAGGACCTACGAAATCCCAGGGCAGGAAAAGGGAAAGCCACCCTCAGGAGACTCGACGGCATTTCTCCCTCCGTTGTACCCACACATCCTGCGGTAAATCACAGCCTTGGTGCGGCTCCAGGGAAGTTACCCCGTGGGTGGCAGTCAGCACGCGGGACGGTGTCTGGGACCCTGGACAAAGCCCGTGGCACTGCGACTGCTGCGCCGGCCGGCACAGAGCCCACGCCGCAGCTGGTCCTGTGCTGGCTCCACGCTGCTGCTTAACGCCTTAGTTGTGATCTGGGCTCCCCTGCACCGGGAGAGCTGCTGCTGGTGAAGCCCTGAAGCACGAGGACACGGTGGGCGGAAGGGAAACGCGGCGCCCAGCTCTGCTGCCAGACGACCAGGCTACGCTGCATTTCTGCACATATACGGGAACCCACGCCCGAGGCTGAACCACAGCCTGGCCTGACTTCCACTTTTTTTTTTTTTTTTTTTTTTTTTTTTTT